>VZRO01006619.1:197082-251042 GCA_013397915.1 Daphoenositta chrysoptera
TTTTTCCCCCTCTCTCCTCTGTTGCTCGTAATTTGTACTGTGAAACGCTGTCTGGTTATGAACTGGTATCAATTTGAGTCAGTGCACAGCTGTGTCTTCCCACCTTCTCAGTGGTGCCGAGGGCTTTGAAGGGAAAGAAAAGGGTTTAGTCAGAGATGACAGCAAACTTCACCGGGTAACAGGTGGAGGTCAAGTCGGTTTATTTGTTGGGCTGAACAGAGTGCAGAGATGAAAAATCTTTGCCATAATAAGGTTTAGGAAGAAAATGCTGACTAGTCTAAGCTTTGATTCCAGCTGACAGATCCTTTTCTAGTGTTCATTACTTGATTTCACAGTTCAGACAATTTTAAGAGGCTTAAAATTATGTTTCTGCTCTCCTCTATAAAACTTTTCGATCACTTTCTAATTTTTGCTTTAAGTAAAGTTATAGGGACTCCCTGATATATCACTCCTGCCTGTAGACTCTTACAAAGTCAATATGCCATCAAAAATGTAAGGATAAGCTTGTTTTTCAGACCTCTGCTTTTACCAATTCTTTTAATAAATGAAGTAAAAAATTCACGTGTAGGCACCGATTCGATTAGAAAACTAAAACTTTCTAAAAACCCCCTTGAAAAGTGAATAGTAAACTAAGCAGGATGCTGAAGAAGCCAGTGTTCCTGCCTGGGAATATGGGATTTCTGTGCCAGTGAAGCCCAGCGGGCTGAGCTTCAGCCCCCGAGTGAGCCGTGCTCCGTCCTGAAAGGGAGCCACAGCCAGGCCCCGGAGAATCAGAGCAGAACGAGCTGACATTGTGTGGCTGTGCTGGGACCAGGGTGACCCGTGGGCATTGTGTGGCAGTGCTGGGACCAGGGTGACCCGTGGGCATCGCTGCACACACAGAGGGACTGCACTGGGCTGAGCTGCCAGCCTTGCGTCTCTCCCATGCAGCCTCCTGCCCTCCCCTGTGCCAGCTGCTGGGAGGGACACCCAGGCGTTTCTCCTCTCCCACCCTTCTTCTTCCACCACCACCACCTGCTTCCTACCTGCTGGAGTGGGCAGAATAGCATTATCTTTAGCCATTTGCTAAAATCTTCCCCCTCAGACTTTCTATTACTTCTGCATTCATTCTTTGCAGGAAGAGGAAACTCACTGGTCAAACCCTTGGACACCAGAATAGTTGCATGCAGTTTCCCAGGGAGCCAGATAGCTCTAAAGCTTCCCAGTGAGTGACAGTTTCTCTCTTCTATTCTTCTGAAACATGTGTTTTACACATATACTGAAAAATGTTAATATCAATTTACAGCCAGATTCTTGCTTTTTTTTTTTTTTTAAGATTTAAAAAATCAAATCTCCCAAAGTATTTACACTTAGAGCACCTCAGCACACATGTCACTTTTTTACGTAGGAAAAAGTGTTGGATGCTCTTATACACAAAACATCATTGGGCTTGAAAGCTGTTAGCTCATTCTGAGTTAGTGGCAAGAACGCTGGACTTGCCAGCATCAAACTGTGAAACCTTTTCTGTGTGACTGGTAGAAATCTCATGGGGGTAGAAATCAAAAAAAAAAGGGGGGAGGAGGGGGGGGTGTAAATCTGTGCATTTGGATTCGAGCAGCTTCGATACCATGATATCAACTTTGTCCTAGAAGTCCTTGAATCACAAATCATTGGGAGAGTGTTTTGGAGAATTATCACTGTATGCTTTCCCTGGTCTTTTACTCTTTTCTAGGCGTCCATTAGTTCCCACTGTCAGGGAGAGGATTCTGGACTAGGTGGATCCCTGTAATCTGATTTGGCATGGCTATTTTTCTGTGTTCCTAAGCTCATGAGATCAAGTTATGTAGGATTATTTCATAATGCCAGAGCCGCAGTTTCTGAGGTTGGACAAAGCTATCTAGCAAAAGTGTCTGATAAAAGAAAAATCCTGTCCCATACTGTAGCTTTCTTGGTCCAGTGAAGCAGCATCCTCACGCACACAAATCTTGTAAAGTTGCTTCTGATAGCTCCCTGTGTCCCTTGGTTTTTGTAAGCTAAAGTGCCATTTTCCTTTTTACAGCTTAATTGAACCTAAATGCACTCATTTTCTGCAATGTGGTATTTTGGTAATTTCGCTATTTGCTCCTAAGTTTTCCCTTAAGCAAAGTGAAAGCTTCCCCTTTATCACTTCACTGGGCCAAGATTTCACACAGTATCCTGCTTGCTACAAAATATGATAGTGTTCTCTCTCACCTTGTTTCTTTTTTCTTCTTTTACTTTCTTTTATAAAATCAGGATATCTAAGAAACCCCGAACACCGCGGAGCACTTCATGGTGGGTGTGCTTATTCAAACAATGCCAATGCTCTTGTTCTCGGTGCACAGACTTTTTGTGTTGGTTGGGGGGGATGTCCCAGGTGTCCCCCCCCCTCTGGTGTGGATTCTCCGGTGTCTAGTAAGGACAGAGCTCGTGCCAAGCACTTTGCCAGAGTGCCAGCGCTGGAGGGAGCACTCAGATGTCACCTCTGCCCTTGCCGTGCCTGTTCCCATGGAATTTGCAGGGAGATTTCCCCTGGGAGCCCTCTGCCTCTGTGCCAGGTGTGGTGGCACCTGCTGAGTGGGTGGCAGAGGGGCTGGGCAGCTCCCAGGAGCAGACCTGCAGGCAGCAGGGCCGTCCAGCCTCCTCTGGAAACGATGCCAAAGCCAAACTGCCGTGCCCTGCCTTCCCTCCGGGAATCCTGTAGCCCCTGGGAATGCAGAGAAGGGAGGCTGATCTCACTGTCTGATACCACCTGGGGGGAAGCAGTTTCAGTCTCTCTGCCCGGGAGCTGCTGGTGGCAGGTCCCCAGAACCATTCCAGTGTGCAGCTGGACGTGGACATTCCCAGGAAGGAGCACAGCAGCTGTAGGTCAGCTACAAATTATTTCTGGTGGTCCGGAGGGTTCGGTCCCGTGGCTGTCAAACCCGGGCAGTCAGGGGGTGAAAACACCAAGAACCACTGGGTAGCAAAACATAACAGCTCCACAAGTGCACTCTCGACCTGCCAAATTATAAATCCTTTGGTACAATGCACACAAATTCAGTTTGCAACTCTTTCTTCCTTTGGAATAACCTATAAACTCTTCACCTCAAATTGTGCAGAAATCAGGTGGCTTTATAGTCCGTGGTGAGTCACCTGGGCTATTTTCAATCCTGACCACAGCTCTTTTATTAATTAAAACACATGTTCAATGGCAGTGTACACCGATTAAATCTTCAAAACCAATATTAGCACCAAACCTAGTCTTGTCATCATAAAAGTCATTTGGAAACATTACCATGCAGTAACTGAGGTCACAAGTCGAGAAAATCTGCATATTTACCCATCTCCATCTCATGCCTGGGGTGTTCAGCAGCCATCATTGTTATATATAGCCTGGGTAGCCAATGATGGTTTGATGACATGCAAATAATGAGCAAATGATTTTTAAGAAAATTAAATAAATAAATAAAACCCCAAAAATTTGACTCCATCCTCTTCAGTTACTAAAATTCCCTTTAGTATCACTTGCAATTTAGGATCCATATGCATCTCAGGAAGATATAGTTGAAACATAAATCTATTCTGGGTCTTTTACTTGCAAAAATATCATACCTCAGCTATAATCATATGCAAAGACTTTTTAGAGGGCTTTGTAAATGCCATCCAAATTTATGATGGCATTTTTTTGCCTTGCAGCTATAGATGTTCCATCCCCAAAGCACCCACATAAAGGTATATTCTCCTATGGATGGCTGCAGTTTGTCCCTGCTGCTATATCTAATCTGCCAAGTGTGCTGAAAAACTCTCAAGTAGCATTTGAAATGAAACAAATGTAGTCATGAATTTTAGACAAGATGTCTAAAGACGTCATTAGAATTTTTTTTTTTTTTAATTCTTCTTGCAATATATATTTATACAATGGAAAATGATGCCGAAGCTGACATTATCTCAAAGGGGAAATTGAACTGTTATCCTGCTGTATATTGCTCTTCTCATTAAAGTTTTTAAATATATAACTCATGAAATTATGTTTTGAAGAAATTGGTAAGATGTTGAGTACTAGTTTATTAGTTATTGAAAGAACTGCTTGGGTGGCAGAGCAGGAATGAAGCCTAACTTAAGTGATCTACAACAATCCAGATGATGCTGTAAACACAGATACAAACAGAGAAAGTAATACACTCTATGAGAATGTTGTACCAAACAATTTAGGCAGACTTTCATGGGGTAGGATTTTAAAATAATTGTGAATATTATAGTGCTCGGCTTTAAAATTCTGTAGGCAAGGTTGTCCATCACTGTAAACTGATATTTCTCCTTCGTAAATGGATCTGTGCTCATTTGCAAAGGAGAAATTTCAACCTTCTTTTTCCCTAAGTGACATCAGAATTTTGTTTCTAACTTGAATTATCATTTTTGGCTAAAAATTGCTGAGGAGTCCAAAAGCATTTAAAACCTAAAGCCATTGAATCCATTTAATGCGCCTTTGGCACCTCTCTCTCTCAGTCCTTTTTGAACATTCTGGTCCTCATTTTAATCAATCTCTTTTTATTAAGTTCTTTGGCTCATTTACTTGTACGTGCATTTGCTTTATTTTATTTGGAACATTTCTTTTGTAGTGTCTTGAAAAAGAGTTGTGACATTTCTTTTGGATGGCTTCTTAAGTATCTGGCAGTCACCTATGATACGATGTTGATGGGTACGGATAGATTAGCTCTGTTTTCCTGATGATCTGTCAGATGTCGAGTTCTGAGGAAACTGGATGTGTGTGTTGGTGATGCATATGCAGCAGTTTGATAAGTGGATAGAGGGGGAGCTTTCATTTTTCTTCTGTAAAATCACTGTTTATTAAGCTGGGTTTAGCCTTGTGAAGCGAGGTGCTCCGCTGGCAGGTAGTTAATCAGTGATCATGGGAACTCCGGCTGCAACCAGGGGAGCCAGTACCCATTCAGAACGTAGAAACTAAAGAGCACTTCATTAGGATGAGTGAATTTCCATCTGTGTTGTATTTTGTGTATACTGGAGCAATTAATACAGTAAACTGATGGATGGCAGTCAGTGTGATCGTATCTCGGCTGATGACAAAGTTTGCTCAGCACTAAATAGAACAGACTTACTATGACTGGCAGGAGCGTAGCCGTCAACATTTCAAGAAGCTTGAAATTAAGAATTCCCCAGGAAGGGAAAAAAAAAAAGAAATAGCAGCTGATCAGCATTTCTGTTGATACTGATTTCAGTGGAATTGCTGGAGTAATTCACACAGAAGGATGAAAATTCCTTGAAAAACGCTTCCCATGTATCAGTTTTTTTCTTCAACAGCCAACTTGTTTTTCTGCATCATCTGTTTGTTCTGCATGTTGTCGAGTTCATGGTCCACCTGGTAATACCTGAGCTTCCGTGGTTCCTTTTCCTAGTGTGCCTTGGGAAGGAGGATCCAGACCATGTTTCACTCATAGCTTTTGTTATGAAATCTCCATCAAGAGTCTAGTGACAGAGAGCTACTGGGAATACTGGGGTAATTATCCAAAGGTCATCTTTGGAGATGAATATGAGCTGGTCTACCAATGTAGCTAACGAGAGATGGAGTTTTTGTGTGAGATGTGTGCAGGCAGAATAATGTCAGTAATCAATCAAGTGAAATTGGATGCATGCACAGGTGTAGATTTGGAGAGAAGGGGGATTGTTCTCCTCTTGCTGTGACTCCGTTCACTCCATCGAAGTTAACCCTGATTTTTGAGTAAGGCACGTGGTAGGTACGTGGGAAAGAGGTTCGCAGACATTTGTTTGTTCTGGGAAGGATTTGTGCATTCAATTCTCACGCATCATTTTCTGGTCCATTTAAATATATATCAGCCTCATACATGAACATTTGAAGACCTTTAGCTGTGCTCAAGGAAGACTCTTATGTGGTGCGTTTCTAGTACTGGCAAACATAAGGAGGTAGAGGAATTAAACCCATCACAGTGCTCCAGTGCCCCTTAGAAGATGAGGAACACGAAGTTTTCCTGTGCACTCACTGATTAAACTTGGGCTGGAGGTTTGCGAAGTGCAGAGTTTTGGAAAGTCTTTCTGCGGGACTTCAACATCCAATGGCTCCAGTAACCAGAGTCTCCCAAGGACAAGGATCCCATTTGCGCTTGCATTGTGCATTGAGCAGAAGGGTGTGATGCATGATGTGGAATGAACAAAATAACTTGTGTGTTTAGGGAAATGCCAAATTAATGAAAATTCAGAAAGCTCTAATGTTGAAAAGGCACACAAATTCCTTGATAGAAATATAATGCTGCTAACAGTTTCAAGATTATTGTTGTCTGAATTTTCTGCTTATTGTGTACTGCAATTAAAATTCTTCTCGACTGAAAAACCAATGTCAAATTAATATTTCCTTTTGGAAAAAAATACGAAAGTACACATCTTGTTCCATTTAGCACCATCATGGTCTTTGATCAGGTTCCCTCTGTCCAGTGAAAAAAGCAGATTTGTGTTAATGGGAGCAGGCTCAGACCATATATGTTTGGCATACATATAGAATCACACGAACACAAGTACAGTAAGTTAAAGTAGCACACCCACTCAGGCTTCCATCTGCGTTTTATGCCACAAATCCCTTTATTTTCCTCTTTTATTTAGCAATTAACTTCTCCATTTATTCTGTAGTTAAAAGCTGCCATATGATGAAAATAGACAAAGTCTGATTTTCTTCTCTCGCACTCTAAATAACATCCAGAGGAGACTCAGACCTGGATTCTGAAAGCTGTGCTCCCTAAAAGTGCCAGGTGTGACTGTGATTTGGACAACAGTCCTACCCACAGAATAGTAAGGAACACTTTTAACCCCCACCTGGGTTACCCAGCCGTTGTGTTCTGGCTGTTCTTGTTTATTCCTTGCTCGGAGCAGATGGATGGAAAGAGGCAGGGAACGGGGAGGATCCTTGGCTCCATTCCCTATTCACCGGCCAGCGCAGCTGAGGCGGGCTGGGGGATATTGTAATTTGTTGCTGCCCTGCACCAGAGAGCAGAGAGAGGAGAGCAGGGACTCAGAGGTGTCCTTAGAGTTGGCACTGCCCCTTCCTCGGGGTCCTGTGAAGTGCTGAAATCTGGTCTTCAGTGCAGTGGTCCCCACTAATCGCTGGCTCCCGGGACCAGTGCTGAGGAAAGCCGTGCGAGGCAGCAGCATCCTCCTCCCAGGATGCATCCCCAGCTCTGCCCGAGCTACCTTCAGCCTCAACTTTTTAATTTCCTGCATCCCTGAGCAGCACAGGAGGGGCCCTGCGGACTGGGGGCCGCTAAATGTGTTAAAACTCATTAGGTGTGGAGCAGAAGACCCTTAAAACTAGCCAAGAGTCTCAAACGTGGGTGCCAAAAATTAAACACCTAATTCAATATTTAGCCATCTACCTCTAGTTCCTTCCTCGTAGTTAATATACACTGGGCCACCTCGTAGGTGGCCTGATTTTCACAGGCACCAGGCACCTACAACTAACTCAAGTGCTGAGACTGCTCACCCAAGTGAGACTTGTAGAATTCAAAGTTTTTTTCTGGGTGATTAAACAAGAGTTCCCTCTCTCTCAGCTCCCGAAAGGAGCTTCGATAGAATGACCAGCATTGTAACATATGGCTTAGCAAGGGGAGAAAAAAAAAAAAAAAAAAAAAAGAAAATGAGTATTAGAAATGGATGGACTAAAGAATACGCAGGATATATCAGGCACATTAACCAAACATATGGTGCTAAATGAGATATTTTTTTTAAATTGCAAAAAAATTGACATTCCTGGCAGTCTCAAGGATAATGTGACATGGCTGTGATAAATTTAGAAGAATGGGACATATTTTGGCTTGTTCTTGGAAACCTTTTTCTTGCATGCCGACTGTATTTCTTCTTTTATTAACCCATTCAAAGAATGTTTGAATTTTGCTGCTAGAGCACCATGCTAGCGCAACATAAAATGTGAATGATGCTAATTGCTTTGCACTGCCTAACTTTCTGTCATACCCTCCCCTCTTAAAGGACAAAACATGCTTTAGAAATGAGCTGGCAAGCTCATCTTCTTCTTTCTCTTGGTCAATATTAAGTGATGTAATTAAGCTCCTGTTTGCATATTCTTCTGAACTAGGAAGCAGCCATTTTTTTCTTGAGATCTGATGGATGTGATCACTCAAAATAAAATGTGTCATTACAAACCCCAAACAAAACAAAAACATGGTATAGTTGGACTGTTCCAAACCAATACATTTCAAAATACCCTGGAAAAAAATAAATAAATGAACCAAACTTGTGATAATAATGGCAATCAGAACGATAACAAACAAATAGAGCAAAAGTAGCAACCAATTATCAGCACTTCAGTTTGTTTTTCTACTCAATTTCCCTGCATAGGGTTACATTGAAATCTCTATTTTCGCATGAAAGCCACTGCCTCGACCTTATAAAACCCATCCCCATATGAACATGACACTGCTCAGCATTGCCACACTCAAGGTCATTCATCAGCTTCTTTGTAGCTCCTCAAGTTCCAGTGTTTGGACACAATCACACGAAATTGCTGCAGCTTTAAACCAGATTCCACTGCCTCTGCCCCTTCTCCCTGCTGCGGTTTAGAGATGAGTCCTGCAGGGGTTTTTTTAACACAGGGGTAAAGGAAAAGCTGTTTCATTTTTTTTAGAAGCTTTCCTGTCTTTGCCATAACCCTGAAGAGGGTTTGTAGCCAGGGCAAGCAGGGAGCTGCTGAGCCAGCTGAGCCATAGAGTTGAGATCTCAGCCCTTCCCCGACACCTCTGTCCCCACGCCGGGGGCTCAGGTAACTCCTGTCCCACCCAGATCCCTCCTCCTGGCTGCACAGCCCTGCTCTTGGAGCAGCTCCCATGCTGGCAAATGGGAAAAAAAACCTGTGACCTTCCCTGTGCATCGAAGTCGCTTGGACTGTCCATGATATTTTGCACTTAGGGCTGGGGCTGACACTCCTTTGGTGTTTCCATCCCCAGTTCTTCCATCATAGGGAAAGCTGGGTCAACAGCACCGTTAATTCCTTTGAGTGTCCTTGTCCTGAGTGTGGACATTCCTGACTAAATGACATCCCACTGGAGCAGACATTCAGCAGGCTGCACTGGAATATTTCCTTGAAACACCTCAGTTCCATCTCCTTTTCTCTCTTCCCCCCAAACTGAGCCAATCTTTGCTTTTGTTCCTACTCCAAAGTCCTTAAGACCACATAAAAATAAAAAAGCCCCAACCCAATATTTTTCTTGCACCACAGTCAGTTCTAAACTTTGATTTTTAAAAGGTTAAGGCTGTAACCTTTCCTGCTGTGAGGAAAAATCCACCACAACAGCAAACCCTGCAGCAAAGAAGTTTTGAGGCAGAAAGCTGCAAGCACAACGCTGGAACTCAAACCATTCCCTTACTTTATTTAACTTACAGAAATATAAACTCCAAAGCCTCACTGAAACCATTAAGACCCAGCAGTGCAGAGTATAAAGTACAAGAAGGCTCCTGCATATTGCAATCAACATCCCAGGGACTATAAAACTAGTCTTATTAAATATAAAGTTAATAATATAGCCCAGAGATAATCTTGTCCAGGCCTCTCTCTTTACTTTTTTAACAATTAAATACCATAAAATACAGACTTGGAAATAAAATTAAATGACTATGCTAGTGGAAGTTCAACTTGCACATTACCTGGCATTTTGCTTTTCCACCTGAAATCTCAACCTTTGTTTTGCTGTATCCCTACGGATATGCAGAATGCCTGATGGGCTGTATATACTGGAAAAGTTGAGTTTTCAGGATACATTCTGATACTCAGAACACCCAGGTGCATCTAGAACTGCAAAAATAGAGGCTAGTACAGACAAACATCCATAGTTTTCATTTATATACTGTAAAATTCTTTCATCCAAGCATCTACCATACACAGAAAAGACTCGGATTTTAAAAGCCTGTTGCCATATATCCATTCCATTAATTTCTTTGATGCCACAGCCTTGATATGGCATCAACAGGAGTTATTCTCACCCTGTGTACCAAACCAGTCAGATGATCACCTCTCCATTTCTGCCTGTCCATGGCAGAGGTTGCACCCAGTGACAACTTAACTCTGATTTTCATTGGGAGCTTTTCATTCAGTTCAAGGGCGTTATAACAGCTCTGAAATAATTCCAGTGCGGCTTCTAATATCAAGACACAAATACCATTCACCCATTAAAAAAAAGTTTGAAAGCAAAAGGGAACCACATAAACATATAACTTTCAAATACCTTTGAAGTCAAGAGCGTGAGGGGAGGCAGAGTTTGAACTCAGAGAACTCCATTCTCTGGTTGTGCCTTGAGTCGTGCGGCACATTTAAAAGATCCATTTGCAATAATCTACTAAACCAAGGAGTGAAAGACAGAACTCATAAAAAACCTGTAAAAATCCAAATGCTCCAGCTATTACAGATTTCTAAAAATAAAGCAGAGTAGGTTTCAGTAGCAATAATAAGCTGCATCTTACCCATATTTCAGATTTATAAGAAAAATATGGCTGCCTTTTAGTACTCATGGCTCAGAGCAAACCATGGCTGCTTCTGCCTTGAAAAAAAACCCCGCAAATAAAAGTGAGCTTTCAGCTTGCTGTTGCGTTGCATTTCATTTGTCCTTTAAGTGTGTCTAGCTGCTTCTGCACCCCCTTTCACAATGCATAGGCTGTCGTTCCATGACCTAGCATTATTAAATTGCACTTATCAATCATTCTTGCCAGGAATGCCATCGCCAACTACATTAAAGAAGTCAGAGAAGTCTGGTTTCAGCAGTCCCTCGCCTTCGCAGACCTCCTCCCTTGGAACGGCTTTCACACAGCACCATCGACCTGTCATTACAGGACCCAGAGGTGAGGCCTTTCCCGAGAGCCCCCAGGCATTAAAGGGTAGCCACGGCACCGTGGCCGTGCCAGCGCCGCTCCACGGAAAGCCATCGCCGCCTGCGACCGCCCAGCGAGGGGCTGTGCTCAGAACCTTCTCACCACGGAGGGCTTAGGTGTCCAGAGGCTGGTTCTGCTAGGCCGGGCTGCTTGGGAAGGCTCCTGATGACCACTCAAGGTGGAAACGCTGGTTTCTGGGGCCTTGGGGTTTTGTCGGAAGAGGGTGGGGAAAGGGACAGGATGTGTTGCAGGGAGGTGTCTTCTGCTTGTGACCGTTCATCACGTTGACTCGGTGCAACTGCTCGAGACAGGGACCCATCCATCACTTCTGACCCACGCCTGTCTTCCAGCTCTGTGGATTTCCTTCTGCCAGTCATTTATCCTCGTGCTGTTGGTGTCAGCGTGCCTTGTTAGGGGACTCCTTTGAAGTTGGTTCCTGCAATACTTTGGCTGGTTTTCTTCCCAGTACTCTTCTGACTGACTTTCCGACTAAAAGAGATGTCCTCTGGGACTAGATGTGCTTATACATTTTTGTTAGAAAGATGCATTTGCATTTAGCCTAGAAAACTAAATGCAATACTGAGTTCACATTTGAAAAGGAACTCACTTGGGCATAGTAAGAGACACAAATGAATGAATCCTCTTACAAACCTCTTTGGAAGATATAAAAATAGGAATGAATGGTTGTGACATGTTTCTTTCTGCTATGAAATTTTGTCTCATTTAGAGAAGATTATTAAGGAATTGGTCGGATGGTGGAGCATAAAAAGGCATATTAGCAATTCATCCTAGAAATTATTTGGAGTTTGGCATCAGTGTGGTTTTACTGAGGGCAGCATAAACCAGGAGGAGCCTCTTTGTCTGCACAGTCCAGGTGATGTGGTGAGAAATGGTGCAGTTGCACAAAGTTGAAGCAAGGTCAGACTTGCACTTCATGGGGTTTTGTGCTTTGTTAAATCTGCTTATTGTAGTTTGATTTGTTGTGGTTAATCCATAAAAATTATTCATTACACTTAGACGTACACCTAGATCCTCAGAAGATATTTAGGCATCTAAGCTCTATAGAGATTCCCCTTGAAACTTGGATCCGAGCTGTCTGGCAAATATATCCTCTTTTAAAAGCCTTGATAATTAGTGATACAAGTATGAATAATATGAAGCTTCCATTAACATTCTATTCAGTGCACATCAACTGACTCCCAATTCCTGTCTTTTAGAAGTTCAGCCTTTTAGATTTCAGTTGTTGATTGATTAGTTAATAGGCCTTTCTTTATTTAGCTGTGTTTTACCTCACACTAATTTTTTAAGATCATTGACTGCCTTTGTCTGCCCCTGTTTAGACCCTCTGTGCTTTGGATTCTTGTGTGGTTGAGAGAGGAAATGTCTCAGTGGTGAGGCCTTGTTTAACTCTCATCTACAGTCTGTTTTCACAAGACTTTTTCTGTGCACTGAGGGATTTCCATTGGCTACGTGAGAAGAACATTCAATGGGAGCCAGAAAAGCAAATAGAATTATTACAGTCCCAAATTTCGTTTGTTTGGAAGGAGATGTTCTTTACTAACTCCATAAAGAAGCAACACAGCTTTTAATCATCATGGTTCCTAACAAGTTAACCAAAACTGTTCTTCTGCACCATCATTTAGAAGCATCTTCTATTTTATGCTTGTTCGCAAACAAAGTCTCAAACAATCCCTCTGAATCCATCCACGGTTTCTTTAAGTGCCATCATCCTGAAAAAAATCTTGTCCCAGTCTCCATTCTTTGTTGTCTCGGGACATTCCTCCTCAGTATTCTTCTTCCACAGCACACTGGCTGTGTTTATTTCCCTGCCACAACAATCGTTCTGTTAGCAAAGGGTGATACACTGAGATGGATTATTTTCTGCAAATCCAGCTTTGCTCTTTATCCCATCGCCTCCAGCGTACTTTAGGGACAGTGAGCAGAAGAGAGAAGCTTTTCAGGTATCAGAAGTGGCAACATAAAGAGTATAATGCTGTCGTATAAGAGGATATAATTGAGAGATTCACGTCCACCAGCAGTTACTGGGAGCTGTGCCTCTGCAGAAATGATGGTACAGCACACACAGGCTGAATTCCCTTTGGGCACAGGTGCATCATGTAAATGGTCAGTGGTAGGTCATTCTCAGGGGTCTTTGGAAAACAAAGGGCAGGATTTAATCTCCATTCTGCAGAGAGATTTCAGAGAAAGGGGAGTTGTGAGTAAGTAGGTCACCATCAGAGTAAGCTCCTCAGCCAACACGACGATCACAAGGAGGTTCCATATCCTTCTCATGTTCGTATGTGCAAGTTTATCACTTGGATGTGTGTACGAGATGCATTTGTAAAGCATGATCAAAATAGACAGCAGAGAAGAAGCTGCAGACTATTCATGGCAGGTGTTGTCATTGACAACCAGTGATTTATAACTTCTCGGGAATATTCCCGAATCTTTCACACGCTTCCAAACATACCTTAGCATACGCTGCACGTCTGATGCTGGGGTATCCCAGGATACTGAATGCCCTTCCCTGTGATCCCCACAATGAGTCGTTTTGAAAACAAGACTTCCTTGGAGGAGGAGAAAGATCCTTGAGAGGATTTCTTAGCTCTGAGGTGCTCCACCCGATGAACCAGTTGGAAAACCTCTGCTCTCATGGAATTGTCTGGATGTGCTGTGCTGTGGAAGGCTGTGCACTCGTTCCTGCCTGCACTGGTGCTGCTGCCAGTGCCCGGCCCAGCTGGGCAGTGGCCAGGAGAGAGGATCCGAGCTGGCTGACCAGCAGACCAGATGTGCAGTGAGTGCTGGCGCAGGGATGCCAATGCTTCAGTGACTCCTCAGTACTTCCAACAGATGGTGGCAAGATCCAAGTTTCTTTGGTGATAAGCTAGCAAAGTGATTCATGGAGCCTCACTTGATGATGGCAGTTTTTTGGGCATGACTCTATGAATGCACCATATGTCTTCTCTGGACCAGCGTGGTTAGGATTCAGTGTCTGGCAGATGGTAAATTGATCACCTATAGGGTGGCTTTAGCATCACTATCAGTTTTAGAATTTATTTCAGAGCCTTGGAAATTCGAGCAGCCAGATCTCTCTCCTACTCAGCACACTTTTGTTACCTGCAAATGAGATTATTTGGTGGTCGGCGTAGCTCACCACAGCACTGCAGCTTTGCAAAGCCACCGTGGATTGCTGGCATCTCACAAAGCTTCCCAGACCACTTGAACTCTTCACCAGACAGTGAAGGATTTAAATACTATGGGTGACAGCAGTATTTACATAAGTGGTTTTAGGCTTCCATGTATTGCTACTTACACTCTGGTGACTTTATAACTGGAGCTGGCTGAAACGTTAAATTGACCACGATCTTGTAAAGCCAGGAGGTACAGCAGCCTGTGCTGCAGAGCATTCAAGCATTCCCACGGAATATGACAGCGTGGATCCTGCAAGCCAAAAAAACAAGGAAGAAAAGGCAAGGAAAGGAAAAAAAAATAACAATGAGATGGTGTGTTAGGAAGATAAATGAAGGAGAAACACAATTACAAGAAGCAAGAAACACAGCACGAAGGCAAGAACCCAAGGAAGTGGGTGTGTGAGAAGAAGGGATGAAAGTCAACTAGTGGAGTGGTTTCCATTATATTAATTTCCTCCATAATTACCATTGCCATTTAGACTTTTATCAGGACAAGGCCTGCCAGGGAAACACTGCAGCACAGTACTCTCTGTTCATGCCAAAGCGGCAAAACCTTGATGTCACATATCTGGAAAGATTTTGTGTCCTTCTCTATCAAAATCCTCCACTGGGTCACCAAAGTCCTGGTGCCTGCTCGCTGTCCTGTCAGCCAGCTCCAAGTGAATCAAAGTGATGGTTCCTGGTGCACATTGTAAAAAGACATTTTGTAATGTCCTGTTCTGTACGAGTCTCTTGACTCTTCGTGATGCTGTCAGCTGGCACAGTGGTGTAACCTTTACTTCCCTCTGAATTTTGACACAAACAAAGCGGTGCAACTTGACACAGACACCTCAGAGCAAGGGGTGGTGATGTCAGAGAGCCAAAAAGGAGAGAGTCACACCACAAGGGCGAGGAAGCTGAGGTGAGGCCATAAACAGCACAACGCTGACCATCAGACGAGTTTACATGATCCAGTTTACAATGTCGGGACAGCTGACTGTGCAGGGGAAGGCTGTGATTTCCAGCACTCGCTTTGGAGTAACCTGGTGCTGAAGGAGAAGCAGTTTCCTGACAGATGGCCTCAAGGTCAGGCTTTAGCCACGACACAGTCCCCAAACCACCACCGCCTGCCATAGCCCGGGCAGGGCGGGCAGAGAGGGAGGCCTGCAAAGGGTTAAAGCTTCAGCTAAACAAAAGTCAGGAACCGTGTAATTAAAACTCTACCTTTGTTGTATTGTCAAGAGTTAGCCTGTGACATAGGAAATATTTAAAGGAGCAGGCTGTTCAGCTAATTTGTGTGTGAGTGAGCTGCTTAGACAGTCCTATCCTAAATTAACTGTAAGACCACCCACCGAGCTCGCCTCATAAAGGGCCATGATTGCTCAGCTTCGTTTTGTATAACCGTTCAATAATTACTAGATAAATGCATAACTAAAAGCTCTATTACACTAATAATTTGTACTGAGATAGATGTGTGGGACACCATGCTGGGTTAATTTGTCATCCCTGCAGCAAACTTCTAAAGAGGGCTCTTTTGCAGAGGAGTTGTGTTAATATGTTGCTCCAGCGAGGACATGTTAGAGCAACAAGATGACTTGGTCGCTTAATCTCCTAAAGAGGCAAAATGCCTGGAGGGGAAGTGCCAGAAAGAAGAAAGGGGGGTGATTAACACAGTGGACCCAGATTTAAACTCATCCTGACAAAAGGAGCTGATCTAACTGAGCAAAAGAATGAAGAAAAGGGGGAGTGTTAAAAATACTAATGGGATTTCATGCATCCCTAAAATATAATATGAAAATAAAGTGCTGCAGGAACAAAGTATTTTGCCCATGCTTTTCCTGACGCTGTGTTCGGTTCCTTTGCTCTCTTTGATGTATCCGTGGAGTTAAACTATATGCTTTAAACAGTGCAGTGAACTATAATATTTTTATCTCTGCTTTATGCTAAATTCTTCTAGCTTCAGACACACACAAAAAGCACATTATTGCTTTAAATATGGAACCCATGTTTAAGCATCAGAGCCCTGGATTTTCAACCTCCTCTATTGACAGAACCATAAATCATGTTAAAGTTAAGTGAATTACTGTAGCGTGGAACTATAGCTTTAACAATGTTTATGTAGTATCAGCTTACCATCTACAGAATGAAAGGGAGGAAAAACACTGATATTAGAAATGGGAATGTGGAGTCCTATTAACTTAACAGCAATATATCACTCCAAAGTCACAGATTCCATTACCATGCCCTTTTTAGTATCAAAGCAGAATTATATCATCACACACATAAAGGTTGTAGTTTTTAAGAGAATTTACATTTCTATTGTAAACTTATCAACTGCATTTCATTATAAGAAAGACATGATATATTCTCCTAGCAGTAGTTTTTATCTTGTGATGAGAATATATGAGAATGCATCATGTGTATTAAAAGCAGTAATAATATGCAGAAGTTGACAGCATTTGATGTGATGCAGGAATTCTACAAATATGTTAAATTAGGGTCTTTTTGACCTCTAGCTGTAGTCTTGGAAGGAAGGAGTGCTTTCTATAGGTGTGATTTTTATTTCTGTCCCGATGTAATCAATTCTATAGTATTCTGATCTCCCAAAGGCAGCAGAATTCTGACATGTTTTAAAACATTCTGCTCAAAATAGCTAACTTAACTGGCCCCCTGCCCATGCCAGAATCTGGAACCAGTGCTCAGTTCAGCTCCACAGGTTTTCAAAAGCAGCCCGTAATACTCAGCAGCCCAGAGTACACCAATAAACCCTGAGCTCAAACACAGCCCTAAGCATATTTTCCTTTTCCTAGGAACTCCGTGGGCCTTGGCAAAATGTCCTCCTGCCTCCCACTTGCTACTGCAAAATTTCTTATAGTAAGAGTGTTTCTGAACAAAGGGTCCAGGTGCCTTATACCACTCAGAGCAGCAGAAAAGGGCTGAGAGCCAACCCTGATCTGGAGATACCGTGGCTCTGTTCTTTTCAGCAGTGCTTAGCTGCCCAGCTGCACTTGACTTCTGGAGCTGAGAGATGGATAGCCTGCAATTCAGCCCATCTTTTTGATGTTCGTGGACAGGAACAGATCCTCCATCCATCCTATCTAGGGCGTTTCACTATCTCTTGCATTGCTCAGCTGTTTATATTATATTTTGGATCTTTCATCTATGTTTGTCTGCATGATGTGGGAGTGCGTATCAGTGATACCTAAATTTTACCCATGCTTAGAGGGTAAAGCTTATCTTTGTTCTCCAGCTCCGTGATTTCCCAGCCTTGTCCCTGCAAATGGGGATGTGAGACGGGATCAGTTTGCATTTAGCTCATCCTTGGACCTGACAAATGTGTTACTGAATAACCCCTTTGCACCTTTATGGGACTTAACAAACACCTACGATTTCCAGGGATGTGAATTCCCTTCCAAGGGCTCATCCTAGGACTGGTCAGCCCTACCTTCAGCAGCTCACTCTTTAAGCAGAGGCAGGTTCTTGCTAACCTGAGTAAGCAATTCCTCTACATTTATCACCCTAAAGTCTATTCCTAATGGGCAGTAAGAAAAATGGGGACTTTCAGAAACCTTTGAAAGTGTTACAGGGAAGCAGCTCCCATTGAAATTCAAAAGCAGTTAATGAATTCTCTCAGGACCTCTGCAAATCCCAGCCCAAGTTTCTTAATTATTTTTTTTTTCTTGTTTGGGTAACTGCTTTCATCACCAAAATCTGTGGGCTTAAAGCTATTGTTTTAGGCTTCCATTCTTTACCTCTTGTATTGTATTATACACAGAAGTGTAAGTTCCTTTCAACAAATTTGGATTATTGCCAGATCTCCTTATTAAAAAGTCACTCTTCATATTTCCGATAAACACAGCTGTTTCATGGTGTTTGAAAGCATTTCACATCAGCCAGCATGGTGGCTTAGCCAATTAGTCCTCTAATATGGTCAATTTTCAGAATAAGTACCTTTGGGGTACAAAGGGTGGGATCCATCTTGCATAATTTGAACTGGCATCACTGGGATGGCAGGAGAGAGTTTGCAGCACGCAGGGAGTTAAAGCAACTTAGAAGCCTGACGTGGAAGTCGCTAGCAGAACAAACTGTTCTCTAACATTTCCAGGGAAATGACTTTTCAAAAAATACTTTCTTAATTGTAATGAAGCCAATTATAATGGCCTCAAAAACAAGCGGGTAAAAAACGATCCCGTTTCATTACGATTCTGATGTTACTATTTCTAGGAAGGCTGATCAATGTTTAATGAAGTATTAGTAAACTTAATTATCACTTTATAGAGGAGGTATCTGAGCACTGTGCCCTGATCCAGCCGATGGACCAGCCCCTGTGCCTGTGAAGGAACAGCGGCTGTGATTCCCAACACTTCCCCCTGGAACAGGCAGGGAGTCCAGGGCAATAACACCTTTTCCTGAGCAGCACCAAGCGACCCTTTCAAAGACTTCAAACGGCTTCAGGAAGAAAGAAATTTCATCCAGTCATGTGGACTTGAAGGGGTTGGCAGGGCTTTTTTTGGAAGAGGAGATGGAAGGTGGATGGATCAATATGTGCCCCCATATGTTGGGCTGTGCTGGTGGAAAACCTGTCTGAGCACTGTCGGTGTCCCTTCACCATGTCAGCAAGCACTCCCCAGGAGCAAGGACCCCAGGGCTCTTTATTAGGAGCTGCTCCTTTGTTCCAGGATCCTAAATATCTGAAGAAAACTGTAACCTGTTTCAAATTAACTGATTCTTTATTATCTGATCGCTCCCTCGGACAGAATTCACAATTTTGGCTCTTCTTCAGAGCCCCGGCCATGTGCAGTGCTCACCTAATCAATGGGCACAGCTTATTTTATTGGTTACTTACTCTGTTATTGGCTACTACAAATCAAGGAGGGAAAAGGCAAGACAGACCTGCATAATCAGAGGTTTGAATTCAGCGTTCCGAAAAATCCTCTGACTTCTGTGCTGCACAGCACCACGAGCTCATAAAACGCTGAGGAATCCAGTGTAGCACACAACAGCTGTACTGCATAATTACTTGGCCCAATAGCAGTAGTTTTAAAATACTGGTATATCTGTTGCAGGCCACCATACATTATCATCTCATTTTCAATAAAAAGTCTGGGATGTTTCAGACGAGCTTCAATGGAATTAGAATCATGTGTGCTTTGAAATATTTATGCTTGCCTTGAGATGGAAGGATAACTCCTGCCTCCAACCCCCACACGAAATAACAGATTTCATAACGCCAGAGAGTCCAACTCCTCCATACCTACAGCAGGTAGAAATGAAGTTCTGATCTTGAGTACACATCTTTTCATAGGTTGTAGGAGTCATATTTTATGTCATTTACTGAGGTCAATAATAAAATATAAATGTCACAGGCTGAAAGACGCCAGGAGAAATATGGTTTGGCAGGATGGAGCTGCTTAGGGATACATAAATAATAAGTCAATAAGTAAATAAATAATAGACAAAGACCTATTTTATCTTCCATTTGAAGATCTCAAAGAATTTACAATCACTGATTGAGACTTGTAATATCCCATCAGAAGTAATAAGAGCCTCTTCTCTTACACAGGGTAATTTCCATCACTGTAGGTGTGGGTTTAGGAATTAAAGACTTTATCATTTTTATTAAGTCTGAAAATCATGACTGAAAGGGCCCTTGGCCTTTTTAGTGGCAAACAGGGAAAATAAGGACCTGCTTCATTACCTCTTGTGCTTTAACTGATTAAAGATGCTTGTGAGGGCCCCTATATTTGGAAACACGGTTGTGTTCTGCGCTCAGAACTTGTTGGAGTGGCCAGCTTTGCACTCACCAGAGTTGCTGACCACAACACAGCTATCAGAGTAATGGTCTGTGTCTGGGCCAGCAGATTTTAGACTTTAACATTTAATTCCCTCTCTCTAGTATCAGGCAGGCACATTTGTAATGTTGATTAGTTTAATAGTGGTGGTTTTTACCTCTTATCAAAGAGCCCCTTCTTTTGGCACTTGAGAAATTTGCTATTTCCTAGTCAGAGACTGTGAAAACAAACCTTTGGAGATCCTTATTGCACTGCTTGCTTCTTGTGCTAAGAAGAAAATGACCCCTCCACATCAGTGTATGGCACAGGCTGAGGAATGGTGCCAGTTTGGTCTTGTTTCCCTCCCCCAGTCCTTCCCTGAGCAGCAGGAAGCCCTTGGAGATGGGCTGAGGAGTTGGCCAAGACTCCTGAGAGGAACCACGTTCTCCTTGCAGCACTTTGCCTTGCTGAATTATTGTTGATCATTTCTGCATTAGTTTTTCTCCTCTCTCTCTCTCTTTGGGAAGATCCCTGACACACTCTCCACTTTGTTTTCTACCCTGACATGCTGAGGAGGTCAAGGCAGCAGAGAAAGGCTCGCTCCTTACATGCCAATGAATATTTCTTTCATCTTTCATAAAGCAAATCAAATTATTAAATGAAGAGCTATACTTTGGAAAAGCTAAATACAGTGTTGTCTCAGGCCTAGCTTTGAATTCCCACATGCTCCCTGGATACAATTCTTTATTCCTTCTTGTTTGAAATGCATTTCAATCTCCTTTTCACCCAGCAGAAGAATAGAAATGAGTTTGTTCCCAGATGTGTACAGAGGACAGTGCAGTTGCATAACAATTTCAAATAGTATTAAAAGAGCTGATACTAAAAGGAATTTTTTATATGTATTTTAGAAATTCCAATTTATTTCTTACTTAATTAGATGTTTGTCACATTAATGTCCATTTCTCACTTTTATCTTCATCCTTCATATTCCATCTGGCACACAAGGAAAGGGGGAACTACAAAAGGAGATATGAAGAAAGGCAGGAAGACAGAAATACTGTAGGCTAATAAAAATTTTGTTGTAGTCATCAAAATGCTGGCTGGGATCTTCCTGACTGAAGGTGTGTGTGTAGAATGGAGGTGTCGACCTCAGAGCAGCACCAATCAAAGGCAGGGGATTATTTTGGGATGAGGTGAAGGGCTCCTTGGACACTGTTTAGTTCTCTGTCCTTTCTAATAATTGGCTCCATGGTGATCCCCCTCATTTACTGAAGGGAATCCCCATTATCTCTACCTTTGATGTTTCTCTTTCTACTGGGAATATTTTCAACACTCTTAAGGTGAGCAGAATTGTGGGGTTAACATGGATACAGGGGAGCTTTTCAAGGCAAGGACAAGGGTTTCACATCCATCCCATACCAGCACCCCTGGCATGAGTGCAGCTCTTTTTGGTGTGGTGGTGTCAGAGCAATAATTCCTATCCTGTGGTGGAAAAGGACCTGTATAGGAGAGCAGCCCAGCCAACCCTGAATGAAGGTTTACAGGAAAATGCAGTATTTTCCCTGCTGCTGCCTCCTTAGTTCACGTTTTATCCACATCTTCAGGCTCTTGAGTTTGCTAATGGTTTAATAATGCTTAAGGAAAAAATTATTAATAAAGTGTCATATTATTAAACTGGCAATGAACAAGAGTAAGAAGCAGATTTTAGCTTTTATTTAACTGAAGGTTTTTCATAACATTCATCATGAAATGAATGTTTGCTCATTTGTGTTTGATTTTAGTTAACTTTCCTGCATCTCTCCAATTTTTCCAAAAGTGCCAAAGGCTTTTTTTTTTTTCTCTTGTATATTTAAATTACTTCAAAGCCAACACCTGAGTTTCTGTGGGATATCCCCTCCTTTGTACAGCCTTTATCTAATTGGTCATATGCAGTGTACGAGCACAATCTCTGCACATGGACACCCTTGAAAGGCTCCCAGGGTAACATGCCAAGGGAGCAACAGGGACTGGTGAGGAATAAACAGTGATTTACAGATGAGCTTGTGTGCAAGCAGATTAATTGGTCATTCTGAAGGAAGAGTGAATCCTCATTTCAGAGGGGAGAATTCATGGCACTGTAAGTGGCAGCAGTTGCTACCTCGTGGTGACAACTAACAATGGAAAGCACTGTTGGGTAACAAGAGTCCAGCCCAATATATTTCGAAGGCCAAGGAACTGGGCAAAGGTGTCACATAATGTAGGAGAGCAAAAGGCTCTGGAGCTGCACTTGTAGTTCTGCTGAAATCAGCTGAGGGTAAAATCGGTCATTGCCAATGGGCTTGTGTACATCACACCTCTGCACCTTCTCTGGAGTGCATTTTCCAGCTGGCTTGTTGGCCCATAAATTCACCAAATTAAACTTCATCCCCCAGCGTGAGCTGGGGGCTCGCTGAAGATTTGAGCCCAACGTTATCCAGGAGAAATGTAAATGTAATTTTCCAAACGATCTCGCCACTTTGTGCATGTTCATTAAATGAAAACATGTTACTTAAAATAAATGTTCCTGAAGTGAGATGGAAGAAAAAAAACCCCAACAACAAGAAGCGTTAGACTGTTTTTAAATTATCGACCGTTTATACTACAATGTAAAATGGATTCGTATGTGCAAATCCAAGTTACATGAAATGTCAATTAAATCAACCTTAATCTCCCAAATACATTTTTTTATTGCCTGATTGATGAGGGCTGCTCTTAAGGTGATGAATAGTTTTCACTCTCACAAAGGACTGCTGATTCCTTTATACGTGTCCACTAAAAACACAGAAAATCCTTCAAAATGTCTGGCTCTGTTTGCTTCCAGGATCTGGATGAAGTGAGCGTAGGAACACAATGTGGTCTAATATATTAATTGATGTATAAACAGTACTGTACATTTTAAAACAAACCAAAAAGAGATACTTAAAACTACAGCAGATTTAAACTGTTTTATTTTCCAGAGGCAAAACTCTATATAACGTCTTTGTTTTCTTTCCTATAGCAAGTCCACATGCAACACCATCGACTCTTCATTTTCCAACATCACCCATTATTCAACAGCCTGGGCCATACTTCTCACACCCAGCAATCCGCTATCATCCTCAGGAGACTCTGAAAGAGTTTGTCCAACTTGTCTGCCCCGACGCTGGTCAGCAGGCTGGACAGGTGGGGTTCCTAAATGTAAGGAAGCCGTTTTTCTTTCTTCAGAAGTGTTTGTCCTATGTAAAAATTAACCACGGGGTTATTGATGGGGTTATTTTAACAGCATGTCGCCTGCAGGAGCACACCTTGAAAACAGTTGCTGGAAGGGAGGAAAAAACAAAAATAATAACGCTGTGCTGCAGAAGTGTTTTAAAAAACAACAGGAGACCTCCCCAAAAAACCACTGGACCACATTGTGGTGAAAGTAGCTTAAACTGTCAGAGAAGCTGGTGCTTCAGTGACCTGCTGGGTCCCCCCACAAACGACTTTGCTGCATGTGTTGTAACCCTTGTGGAACCAGGGTTAACAAAATACGAAGGCAGAATAATTTTTATTAATTATTTTTGAAGTTCAGGGGAGAATGGGGGGGGGGAGGAGCAGGAAGAGGGAGGGTGAGAAACAGATGTTTCAGATCAGCTAAGTTCATTAAAAAAAAAAAAATACTGCCTTATAGCACTTTAGATCAAGTTGACCAGTACTTGAACTCAAGATGTTAAAAGTACAGTTTATTATGGTTTGTTATTTCTGTAAGCAGTTATCTTTTCCCCTTATCTCTATGAAAAATTAAGCAGAGTTCCAAAGCTTCAAATAACCATTTTCTTTTTTTTTTTTAATCAAATAAAGTGAATCATCTTGCTATTATTGAAATAGCATTTTGGACGAATACAGAATTTATAAATTTTATGTAAATCAAATCTAAAATAATGCTCTGAATATTTCATGAAATGTAATGCATGTAACTTTTTCCAGCCAATGAAGTAATAACTGGCAAAATTACTGCTTCTCTCCTGACATACATAGGGCTGAAAGTGTTAATGAGAATTAGTTTAATTATTAGCATCTAATTTATTACACTTATTTAATAAGCTGTATTGTTCTCAGTGTTTTCCTTTCCCCAGCAGAAAAACTGACTCTACTTATTCCAGCCAGTCCTGGCTTTGAATAATGTCTGCAATATGTTAGCAGATACATTTATGTCTAGACAACAAATCAATACAGTGCTTTTCTTTTTCCTTGAGTATTCATTTGCTTAATTTATCCCAAACCATTCAGCATTATGAACTGTTAGCACACTCACAATGAACAGGCAGCGGGGGTCTTCTTGGCAGGAAAGGGACCTAATTGGGAGACAAGATAGTGTTTGAGAGATGTCACTAATATATTAGTTTATTAAAGGTGCTGGGTGTTGGAAAAATAAATATCCCTGAAGGATTGCTTCTTGCTGCAAACTCTAGTAACTGCACTCTTTGAAGTCTGTGGGAGTGCTGTAAAGTTAAATGCAGATGAACTTATTTATCCCCTGAACCATTTTTGCTCTAGCACAAGTGTGATTTGCACCTCCACGACTTTAAGGCCTTTTGTCAGTGCCAAAGCAGGTGAAATGAAAATAAAGTCCCAAGTGTTTTGCCAGGATGAGTATTTTGTCCCTGGCAATTCAGGCTAATGGAAACCCTAACAGGAATTAAAATATTATTTTCTTTAGCAGTACTTAGAATATGGATCTGTGTTTAAAGCTGAGCTTTTATCATCAATGGAAAAGCCAATGTTCAGTGCCAGAAGAACTGCAGTGAGATCAATTTGTAGAGTGCTGTCGAAAATGATCTCATCATTTTTGTCACTAAAATGGAACACCTGATTCACAGCCTGTCCTACTTTCTCTTTATAATGGTATTTGGCATCTATCTGTATGGTTTTCAAGTGTCCAGGCTGGGTTACATTTAAAATGTAAACTTAATAAGCTGGGGGGAGGGTTGGCATGTTTTTCTAAGCCTGATTCCTGTTTTTGTGATACTTGAAAACACTTTTACTTACGGACACATTTTTCTGGTGATTAATTGAAAGACCACACTCGTATAGCTGATCCCCTTCAGCCTGTGACTGACCACATCCCAGACTGAAGGGAGGGTGGTTTTTTCCTCCCAGGGTGTAAAAATGAAGCTGTTCTAAGTTCAGTCACTTCTCCATATGATCCTAATGGCAGCTAAACCAAGAGCTACACTATTGCTAACTCAAAAGGGATGTGGGAGAGCAGTTATTTTAATATACACTCATTCATTTTCCTGTAATAAGATATCAGCATGATTTTTAAGACCACCAAAAATGCTTGTTTTTTCTCTTAATGAGCAGTATCTTTAAGAAATTTACACTCAAGTCCTAGGCACTGATATCCTCAGGGTAAAACAGAAGCACGAACCTGGGGGCTTTTAGGGGTCAAAAATACTGCTTCACCTCTCACTGAGCATGGGTTAGTGCTGCAGGAAATGTAAAGAGGAGTAGAATTTAATCTAGGACAGTCCAGACAAGCTGCTAATAGGACAAGTGTTTAAAAGCCAGGATTTCCGTAGTTTCACAAGGTTCACAGAGTCTGACACAAAGTTCCTTGAAGTCCATGGAGAATTTGAGCCAGCACTCTCTTTGCCACCTCTCAAGTAATTGTAAATGTATTGCACATAGTTTTCAACTAGATTGTTGTTACTGGAGGTTCCTAATAGCTGATTTTTAGTATAATTTTTGTCTGTTTGCTTGTTTTTCGGCAGCCCAATGGTAGCAGCCAAGGCAAGGTGCACAATCCATTCCTTCCTACCCCAATGTTGCCACCACCACCTCCGCCACCAATGGCTAGGCCTGTGCCTCTGCCAGTGCCAGACACAAAACCTCCAACCACATCAACAGAAGGAGGGGCCACCTCTCCCACTTCTCCAAGTAAGTATAGACGCAGCGGGATCCAAGGGCTGTGCAGGGATGAGGACTGGACTCATCCTGGGAAGCAGGAGAGCTCTCTGCTCTCCGTGATGGACAAAATTCTGAGCTGCTTCTGTGTTCGCAGGGAAAGCCTTAGCTTAAGGTTGCAGTTTTATTTTTGACTTGGTTGGCATTTCACGTAGCCACGTGTGAGGGGAATCGAGGCCGGTGGCTCAGCCGTGATCAGAGCTCGGACCTTTGGGATCTTGTTTACTTCCATGGGGACTCAAGTTGACTCCCAATCCCTGGAAGTGTACAAGGCCAGGCTGGATGGGGCTCTGAGCAACCTGATCTCGTGGAAGGTGTCCCTGCCCATGGCAGAGGGGTTGGGACTGGGTGATCTTTAAGGTGCCTTCCAACCCAAACCATTCCATGGTTCTGTGATAAGCTGGTATCTCAAGGCAGGCTTTAGAGGATAGATCCCACGTGGAACTCAGGCAATCTCCTTGAAAACATCACTGCTTATGTACACTGGGCTAAGCTAACAACCCTTTCCACTTTACTTCGATTATCGTTCTTTTGGGAATAAATCTGCCTAGATTAACCCAGACATCTTTCCCTTACGCCTTGCATTTTAGGCAAGAAGTTTTGGTATGTCTTAGGGCCAGGGAGAAAGCTCTAATCCTCTCCCACCACCCACACGGCTCCCATATGCATTTTGTGTAGCCACAAGTCAAATATACGAATTCCTGGATACACGCTTGGGGATACCACTTTGGAGTCACTCTTCTGGGAAACAAATGCAATTCAGCTGTGTCTGATGCTTTAAAAAAAGTCTGGATGTTCAGGGAGTTAATTGTGAAATGATTTAATGAAGCTATGCTCAAACTGACATTTAAAAACAAAAGGGAAGCTTTCAGTGCTTTAATGGCAACTGTAGGGGACTTGTTCCACAGTGAAGGGAGTCCAAATAACATCCACAAACAAAAATCAATCTAATCGAAAGAGCAAATCCCTTTGTGTGCTCTTCAAGCTTATTATTTAAATGCTATATGCAACCACTGCTTGATGTGCAAAGAGGTACTCACTCTTCAGACCAAGTGAAGCCTACGTTTTTAAAGCTTTATATACTGTTCAGGAGGCTTGCACAGGTTCCAGGGGGCATCTTTAAAATCTGGTAGTTCCTCAGAGGTTTTCATTGCCTTCTGCTACACGATAGTGCATCAACTGCAAACTCAGCAAGATGCTCTGGCTCGCCTGGAAATTGAAATGGGTTTTAGTATGAGACAGTCTGGTAAGATTGTGAACACGATCTTCTAGAAAAAGGACTTCTCGAATTGATCAGCAGGTTTCTGTTGAGTGAAGAAGTTGACTCATTCCCTCCCCTCTGCTCCTTTTTCTGACCTTAGACCAACACTGGTGCTATCAGGAAGTTTTGACACTTTCTGAGGGGACTTTCGAGTCCTATCGCTAAGATTCAGCGGTGGGATCTAAAAGGTTAATGTTTAGTCATAGTTATCACTGAACACAGTCAGCAATGCCGTACTATTTCCTTGTCTTCAGAACTGGGAAAAACAAAACTAGGTCAGTGTGTACTTGTCATTATGGTTGTGACTCAGTTTACTGGCAGTGTCTGGTGTCGAAAAGAAAAGAGAAAGATTCCCAACAACATTTTAGCAGTAATCTTAATACTTAATTTTTATGATACTGTGATTGTGTAAACAAGCTCAGAGTGTGTCTGGCCGGATTCTCAGCTGGCAGAAAAATGGGCATTTCTCCTCTGAAGGGAGCAGGACACCCATTGGTGTCAGCTTGGGGCTGGTCACTGGGCTCTGTGCTCAGCAGACAGCTGCCACATTAATTGGGAATGGAGGTTTTCTCAAGAGCAGCCAGTTAATGGTATTTAAACAAAAGATTAGGAAAATAATTACTGTTTGTTAATTAGCCACGCTGGTGTCTAAACATATAGTTCTGTACATATTCAGGCACGCATCTTGCTTTTGGTGAGGGGTTTGAATAACAGTGACTCGAGTTGTAAAGAAGCATATAATTTAATTTAGGGACAAATTTTACAGAAAAGTAGATTACAGGAAATATTGTCTAAGAAAAAATATGACATACAAACCAAAGCCAGTGGAAGTATTGGCCCCATAAAGAGCAAAGCAAACTGAAGTTTCAGGCGCCGCGGCCAGGGTTTGCCAGGAGGACCCACTGGGCTCCATTCAGTGTGTCAATCAGGACCAACCCTCCATTTCCCTGCGTGTTTATTTTTTCCTTAACTAAATATTAGCCTTCGAACAGCGAGTGCAGATTCACCAGAGTTCCATAAAAGCTGCACAAAAAGGTGTTTTCCATGGTTACGAGCTGCTGGAGCGCACCGGTTCTGGGAGTGTCGCCGGGCCATGGCTGACTGCCCTGCAGAGCTTGAGGATATTGGAAAGTCACTTATGCAACAAAGGCAGGAGCGATGCTAAATTTTGGCCAGACTCTCTCCTTAGCCGTGTAGAAGAGAATGAAACCCCCCCTCCCAAGGAAATGGAGTGAAAGGGGTTGGCATTTGCTCCGTTCTCCTTCCCTTTTTTGGTCTAGCAGAAAGCCCTCAGCAGAAACAAAATGCAGTCACGGCCCAACCAAAAATTGGAATATGGCCCTCCTGAGGGGTGCAGGAGCCAGGAGCAGCTGTTCAATACAGCATGGCCTCCTGGGAACGAGAGCTAAAAATCACAACAAGGTGGTTAATGATTCTCAGAGCAATAGTGAAACTCTCCAGCTGTGACATTAACCAAAACATGAACATTAGTGCTGTCCAAGGAAGGAAGAGCCCCTGGAGATGCACACTGGGGATTTGCCGCTGCTGGGTGGCCAGGCATGCTCTGGGAGCTGACAATTTCAGCTGAGAATCCTACCCCTTTGGAAAGCCAGCATTTTCCTCAGTCAGATGACACAGTGGAGATGGGATTCACGAGGTTTGGGGAGGTTAATTTTTCCTCCACAAAAAGCATTTTCAGTAGAACACATCTTTGATATCAGAAGCCGTCACAACATTATCTTATGTCAGATCTCTTCTTGATTTTCTTTGGTTGGTAACCCATTACAAGCACAACACAGTATTTTCTTGTACTTGGCAGTTTTGGGGTTTAATATCTCACTGCCCAAAGCAAACACCATCTCCACTACATTCCAGTTGGGCTTTATCACTATCATAATTGAATCATTTCAGAGCAGAGTCTTAAGATACTGCCATCCTGTACACCCTGACTTCTAAACAGCTTTTTTAAACCAAGTGTTATTTTCTGAGATTCACGACTCTTAACTTTAACGAACTCATTACTGGTTAATGTCCCTTTGAACAAAGGAGTTTTCTTGTTAAATGGCATTTGTGTCAGGATGAGCAGAATGGTCCTGTGGCTGTAGTACAGGATTCATAAAGCCAAGTACCAGGTCCTGCTGGTCAAGAGCAGCTGAGCATGAGCCCAGGTGTGCCCGGGTGGCCAAGAAGGCCAGTGGCACCTGGCCTGGATCAGCACTGGTGTGGCCACAGGACTGTCCCCTGTGCTGGGCACTGCTGAGGCCACACCTCGAATCCAGCAGAAAAACATTGAAGTGCTGGAGAGTGTCCAGGGAAGGGAATGGGACGGGGGAAGGGGCTGGAGCCCCAGGAGAGCTGAGGGAGCTGGGGAAGGGGCTCAGGCTGGAGAAAAGGAGGCTCAGGGGGGCCCTTGTGGCTCTGCACAACTCCCTGACAGGAGGGGGCAGCCGGGGGGGTCGGGCTCTGCTCCCAGGGAACAGGGACAGGAGCAGAGGGAATGGCCTCAAGTCACACCAGAGGAGCTTTATGTTGGATATTGGGAAAAACTTCTTCACAGGAAGAGTGGTCAAGCACTGGAGCAGGGGCACTGGTGGAGTCCCCATCCCAGGAGGGATTTAAAAGCCATGTGGATGGGGTGCCTGGGGACATGGGTCAGTGGTGGCCTTGGCAGTGCTGGGGTAGGGATTGGGCTCAATGATCTTAAAGGTCTTTTCCAACCTAAGCATTTCCATGCTCCTGCAATCAGATTGGCTTTCTCTCTCTTCCTCTGCTGTGCATTGACTGAGCACCTTCTGGGCGAGTTCGAGCTTTCTGTCCACTCCTTTCCCACCCGTAAAAAAGAGGGTTGACTCTGTCATTCAGTTTGCTAAAATTTGCAGTTCCCTCTCAGATACTCCGCTGCAAAATGCACTGCAGTAGGAATTGTTCTACCACACCACATTCCTCCAGTTAATCTTCTTGCTACAGCTTGAGAAACAGAACAGCTCTTCCTTCATATCAAACACGTCTGTCGTCTTGGTCTGTAAAAGGGAGACCAAGTGGTATATTAGGTCATCATTCACCCAAATCATCCTTCCCAATCAGAAGTTTATCTTTTTAATCCAGAACCATGATAAATTACACACTCCTGCTCTTAATAGCAATTATTTCAGGGAAGTATATTTAAAAGTAACATTTCCCTACTGCAGGCAACTTTAAAACACACAACAACCCCAAAACTGTTTGTTTGTCTTGTCTTTCATACAATTTCTTGCCATTTTGGCTAAATATCAAAGCTGTCTGTGTCAGCAAATGTTCTTTCTCTGCCAGCTCCTGTTTTGCTTGTTCCTGAAGTGAAGCATCATAGCAAATTTGTGGCATCACATTCATTTCCCTGGCTGTGGGCTATGATGTTGCAGACAACCCTTAGTGGATTCCAGTAGCAGAAAGAGCAGGCTGGGCAGGAAGCTGTTTCTATTCATGCCCAATGGGACAGCTATCAGCTGATGTAAACCGGTGTAGGTCTGTGCAATTCCCATGGAGCAAACCTGATAAGATCTGGAGAAGATCTGCCTAAGAGACCTGGCTGCTGTTCCTTGTTCCTTTCCATGCTTTGGCTTTTTCCAGACTGAAGCTTGAAGACCCCAAAATAAGCTTAGCTTATATGTATGCTATAGTATAATGTGACCCAGCTTTATCCAGTGAGACAGTTTGCCCCATCCTAATTTTGGAGCAAAGTCTAGGGATCAGACTTCCAGGAATCCCACTTCCATGTCAAACAAGGGTATTTATCTGAAGGCAGTAGGATGCAGCTGGAAGTTGATCGTGGTCTAAGCAACACTCAGTACCTCTCCCTTTTACTGAAACAAATTTCCCCCTAACAGGGGAGTGTGTATTCCATGTCAGCTTAATATTCCGAGCCAAAAAGGCCCCTAACAATCCGCAAACATCCTAGGACATTTTACAGCAAAGAGGAAACCTTGGGAGAGTCCTCTGAGTGTAAATCCTCTGCATATTTGTCATTTTGGTGCTCTTCCCCCCTTGGCTCCAGCAATGCAGTTATATGACCTGAAGGAAATACCAAGCTGACATCCGAGTATTTTCAGAAAGCAAGTTAAACATCGTTTGGAGCGGAAGGAAGGTATACATAGCAACTCACCCAGAGAGCTTGGAGGGGGACTTTTGTGCATATTGCACACTTTTCAAATGCTTTCCAATTTTTGTTTGAACAGAGAAGCCATTTAAGTCAGCATTCTGCTGGTTCCCCTTTGATTTTCTACCAAATATCACAGCAAAAGTATCTGCCAGCAGGGAACTGTAAACAAGATCTTGAGTTCCTTCCCTTCTGGGTGGAACTTACCTGCTCTAAGGGATTAAATGGCCTCTCCACTCAATCTGCTTCCTTAAAAGTAGACCAGGAGAACCAAACAACAGATGTTTGATTTTTGAGCTCTAAGTTAATTTTCCCCACTGCAGAAGGAATTCTTAGTCTTGCACAACATTAGTTCATTAGTTATTAAAAAAAAAACGTCCACAAAGAAGAGCACAGAAGAATCTTAATACATGGCACTAGCAATAAGAAATGCTCTTTGCAAATGTGTGGCTTCTTCGAATCATTAACCAAATTAACATGGTAAAAAGGTGAGGAGAACTACTACTCAGTTAATTTCTTCCTTGATTTGCAGGTAGGAGTAACACCCAGTGTACCTGTTCATAATATTCAAGCTGCACCACAATTTGCAAAACTATCTCAGGAAGATGAATTAGTGTACTTAAATTTCTTTAAGACTCTGTGAAGGAGAAGTGTTCCTTGCATGATTTTTGCATGTGTTAGGTTCTCTTGTTTGGAGAGGAAGGCTCACCTCACCAGCAACAAGTGGGAAAAATTCCTTGTCACAATCCAGGAGTGCCTTATCTCCTCTCATATCAGTAGGAAATGAAGATAGGCAGTTCCTGGGGTGATTTCAGGGAATCTTGAGAAAGAGAAGTTTGCTGATTAAACTGTAAGAACTAAGAGGCATCACAAGACCTTTGTGAGGCTTGGGCAGAGAGAGAAGGGAAGGATGTGGTTCTGCATGTTCCTGGACTTGGGAACTCCTCACCCAAGGGCTTCACGGGATGCAGAACATCCACATGGGTCCAAGTGCAGATTGGGCATTCATCAGTGAGAAATCCCTCCAGGGCCTTAAATACAGGAAGTCCCTGAGCTGGAAATAATCAGAGGTGGGAAAGAATGGGAGAAAGTAAATACGTGACCTGTTTTGGTTGCATCTGCTTATGGCTTCTAAGAGAGGTGACAATGGCTAAGGTGGAGCATTGGTCTGATTCGGCACAGTCTTAAACCAAAGGCTCCTCCAGTGGAATCTCTCTTCACCAAACATTTGCCTTCAGAAAGGCTACAGGGCTTCCTCCACGCAGCCAACTCAGTGTCTTCTCTGACTCTTAACTCGCTCTACTTTTCTGTAACGTTGAGGCCTCAACATTATATTTAGCCTGACTGGAATTTGGCAAGTAACTTTCCTTTTACTATTGTTTTTTTGTCTCTTCATTGGATAGTTAGGTTGTCTGGGGATTTTATTCAGCAGAATGCATTCCCATAAATATATTCAAAATAGACAGGAGCCCTCTTTGTATTAAGGCAGCTATTTAGGTTATTTGAAATTAGATGTAAACATGCAGAAAACTGAGGAAGGGAGAAGATTGCGTGAGGGTTTTCAAATGAGGAGAAGACTAAAAATGCATTGAAAGCTTTTGGATGTGGAAGTACGTGGCATTGTGGACAGTTGCAGTGGAGAATATAATGCAACAATAAAATCATTAAAGTACTTCAAGTTTGGAAGTAATCTGGGTTCTTGGCTTGCATTGCATTTAATAGCTTTACATTTATGGGAGCCACTCCAGTTTTTAAAGGCAGCTTCAGCCTTCAGACTGATTGCACTTACCACCCCAGTGAAACTGCAACCCATTAATTTTTTACCGAAAGGATCTTCCTAGTTTGTCAAACACATCAAGTGAACATTTTAGAGAGTGCAGACCACAGCAGTATGAAAACCAAAACTTTATATCCAGAGAGAATGCTGGATTAGCATGAAATAAAGGGACTGATTCTGTTAATGAGCACTTCGGTAATTTCATTGCTATACAAAACTCTGTTAGAAATAGAGATACCAGACATTCGAGTGAAAACAGTCAGGACCTGCAGAAATCTCCTGCGCCAGCCCATCATGGAAAGGCCAGCAATGGTTCTCCTTCAGGCTGGAGAGCTGCCCACCCTCCCCTGAGCCCACCTTGTGGCTGTCCCCTCTCCCAGCAGCCCAGTCCCCTACGCGTTGATACCCCCACCATTAAGCCCAAACCTTTTCCAGCGTCTCAAACCAAACTCTCGCTCTCTAAAACGTTCGCACATTTCTATGTTAAACATCTGCTTAGGTGGCTCTGAGACAGTGTGTTTTGGTGTTGTTCGTGTGCAATCTAGTGCCGCTTCCTCAACGCATGTGTCCCTTCCCTTCACAGCCTACTCGACACCCAGCACCTCCCCCGCAAACCGATTCGTCAGTGTTGGACCACGGGATCCAAGCTTTGTAAATATCCCTCAACAGACTCAGGTGGGCCGCTTTCGACTTCTCTGTTTGCCTGCAGCCTCTTCTTCTCCTCCTCCAGTGTCCTCTAACGTGTCCCCGCGGAGCAGCTGCACTGCCGCTGTCACTTCACCCACATGGTCTCAGTAACTACAGTGAAATGTCACTTGCAGTTTGTTTGTCTGTTGTGGTTTGTTTTCTTTTTTTTATTTTTTTTTTGGGCTTGTGTGGTAATAACGCTGCTTTCGTAACTGGAAGGACCTCTCTTGCTTTCTAAGGTGTTGGCTCCCAGCGCGCAGTTGTTTGCTCTAGGGCCGGGCTTTCAAAGGCTTTGGCTCCAGCCTGCTCCCCAGGCACTGCATTAATTGTGTTTAGATTAGATGGTAGGGAGAAATCCTTCCCTGGGAGGGTGGGCAGGCCCTGGCACAGGGCGCCCAGAGCAGCTCTGGCTGCCCCTGGATCCCTGGGAGTGTCCAAGGCCAAGCTGGACGGGGCTTGGAGCAGCCTGGGATAGTGGGAGGTGTCCCAGCCCATGAAACAAGATGAGCTTTAAGGTCCCTCCCAACCCAAACCAGTCTGTGATACGTGAAAGGAGCTCAGAGAGACTCCTCAGGTAACAGTGCCCCGCGGTCCCCCCAGAGACACAACAGGAGACTGCTCCAGTGACTTCCATGTAAAAAAATACTCAAATTCCTGGCTGGCCATTTGCATGGTGGGCTTTGAGCGAGCAGGAGATTTTGTAATTGCGAGCACATCTGTTTCCTTACACAAAGAGAAAAAAGTCCAGTTGAGGCAGGCCTATAAAGCTGGGTTAGCTGAATTCATGGTCCTGCTATGGTCAAATCAGAAGCTCAAGTAAACATTTGTGTTTCTTTAGGAAAAGGACGAGATTTAAATGTGCCTTTTCCAAGCTGTATCAAATTCCCAGGGTCGATTAAGAAAATAGTTGTTGGCAGTTTTGTTAGCAGCTAATTTGAGCCAGATGTTGAAAAAATTAAGTCTGGGCTTAATATCACGTTATCATGGAGTGGGGGGGAGGTATAAAAAAGTGAGCAGAGTTAGTGCTTTAGGACAACTGTAGTTTATAGTTTGAAGTGATTGCTTGACTACGTTGCAATTCTTTAAAGGTCAACTGCACTAAATATTTGTGATTTTGTTTTAAGCTGGTTGCAATGACTAAAAAGTAATAATTCAAATAACTAGCAAACTGGGCAGGACTACCCTTAGCTCTTGTAAGTTCTTTCGAATGGTTTATAGGCTTCTGAATAATTAGTGTGCAGATTAATGGCTGTCACATGCCAGAGTAGGTGCATGAAGACAGACTCCTCGTTGTGATGGCTTCAGCACCTCCACTGTCACTGAAACACAGGTCACTCATTCCCAAAGATTTTCAGTTTACAGGGCTGCAAGCAGCTGCCTGTGAGCACAACGAGGTTTTTTGCTGTCTGCTCTTTGTGTACAATTTGTTAGGGGCTTTAGTTTATAGCTCTGTGCACAGCACAGGTTAAACTATATCGAATCTCAAACCTTCTCTGCATTAAATAGGGTCACAGAAAGTACAGCAGCAATGCAGAGAGGGGTTTAACCCATCAGATTCTGGGGGGTATTTTCATGCCTTAACAAAACTCAGCCTGCACCCCACTCTTCCAGCCTTGTTCTTTATTGGGTTCATGTGTGTGACAAGTGTTCATGCACCTTCACATTTAAATCATATTTCTCCAGTTGTTTTGGAAGCAACTGGAATACACAGAAATACGCTGAAATCGGGAAACAGGAATGTTAAGGTGTACTGCTAAAGTCCTTAAGCATTTGGTCTTTTCCTTCATAGTTCAGGAAACCCGAAACCCTTTGGAGAATGCTACTTACCTTTTCCAGAAGACTTGAAAAACTCCTAGTTGGTAAATTGATTATGTAGTAAGACACAACGGTATTAAGTCTCCAGAAATATTTAAAACTTACTTGCATCCTGCAGTCTAAGTTTCCCAGATAAGTTTGTTGACTGTAAACTTTTATCCTCCTTATTTATGACTTAAATCATTTTAAAGTGCTCTAGCGTTACTTTAAGTGCTCCTCTGTAATGCAGTGTAGTGAATAACAATGCTGTACAGTGAAAAACAATACTCAAGCACAGCTTTCAATTAAAGTCTAACATGCTGCAGTGGGCAAGGAGACTGACTTCCAGTCTCTGACTCCAGCTGCATCTCCCTGCTTCTATACATCATTACACCACCACAGCCCACTTGATACTAAATATATAATTTATCAGCAAACTCACTACTTATTCATGAAAGAACTCTGAAGTTGACTGTGCTTTGAGTCAGAGAAGTGAGGTAAAAGTGCTAACTGCAATGATTTGGGATTTACGTAGCATTCCTCTAAACAAAGACAGGCTTTTGTGCTCTTTTTGCAGGGCATTAGTGTATAGAACGACCATTTTGGATATTTTCAAAATGAAAATGTAGAAGCACATAGGACTGTGTTATTAGAAGCAGCTGGGGTGGCTCCTTTCCATCAGGATTTTTATAATACATTCAGAGTCAGGCTAAGATACAGGTCCTGAGGACCACTGACTGCCAGGGGCACAGCTCCCTGAGACAAGAGGAAGCAGGGAACACTCTGAGCTTCTGGAAGTTAAGCTTAAATGTAAGTGTTAAGTGACCCTTTACTGCTGGAACAACAAAATAAAAATGAAGGCTGTATCTGAACATCTGCTTTTTAAAAATTATGGTCCAGCTACAACCCGTATGAAAATATTTTAGTCAGTTTTTGGTGGCTCTGATGTTCTCTTGGTGGAACACTGGACTGTAGGCACTATTTACACATCATCATCATCATTAGTCTTCAGATGCTGCAGAAATGAGTCTGTGCACAGGAGCAGGTTCCCATACATGGGCATTCACAGAACACTGGAATAAAATCCCAGGCAAATGTACAACAGCGTGGCTGGGCTGGGGCAAGGATCATTCTGTCCTGGGCTGTTTCTAAACAACCAAACCTGGTACATGCCTTTCTTAATGGGTATTAGAAAAATTATCAGTAGACATTTCCATTAGCACTACGTTCTGATTTATGTCATGTTGTGTCAAATATAACCCCTTAAAGGAATTTTATAAATTTATGTAATATTTATTAAAAAAGCCATCTTCCTGTGTCAACAAAAGTTGTAACCACTCCATGACAGAAGAGATGGGGAATTAAACTGCCTTAAGTCAGTAGTTTTGATTCAGTAACAAAAGCCCCCAAAGGGTCGTTGGCTTTGCCTGGTTTTAGCACTTTCCAAACTTTTCAGTTGGTTTGTTTCTCCATCCGCTGCTTCCACTGTTTATCACTCTGCCACTCCACTCACTGCACAATTGTCCTGTCTGGGGGGGTTATTTGAATCTAAATTTCTGTTTGAGCTATTAGAAGCAACACTTGACTTGGCATCCCCTGTATATGTTGACAAAAAGGCACAGGTGTTGTAACCTTTGCTTGATAAATCATTTACTTTTGCTACTTGACTCGCAAGCAATATGGGGGCATCAGCTTTTTAACTGCCTTTTCCATATGCAAATCAGAAATACAGGATGCCTGGGGTACAGGGACTCTGGTTTCAAAAGCAAGTTGGTCTGGATACCTCATGACTAAGTAATAGATACGTCTCTCATATTGCCAAGGACCTGTAATACAGAGAGTGGTAGAGGGATGGGAAAGTCCCATCACATTAATTAGGGACGAGCGTCTCAGTAGCAACGAGGTGAATAAAGGGGTCTGAATTTTGGGGTGGTTTTATCCTAAAATTAATGGTGAAACACAGGTTTTGGGCTGGGAGTGCATGTGGCTGGGAATGCTAAACCAGCAACCTGTGGCCAGGGTTTGCCACTCACGGCTCCAAACGCTGCTTGCTGCTCTCTAATGCCCTGCTTTGCTCTAGGGTACAAAATTCCTGTAGGGATCAGCGTGCTGTACTCAGCCCGCTGTCCACTTCACACTAAGCATTGTTTACTCGGCTGAGTCCTGTTTGCCACCTACTTAGCCTGTATCTTCCTGGAAATTGTACTTGGGGTGCTAAAAACAGCTCCTGAGAAACACATGCCTGCTCCATCTAATCGCTCCTACCTGCCAGTGGCCCATGTGCCCTGCACTGGGAGGTTATGAGGATGCAGGGAACAGAAACTGCCTCCCACTGCAGGCACCCAGGCAGAGAATCAACCACTTTACCCTGTGAGAAGGTGAATCCTGTAGCCCTGACCAGCTGTTTCAGGAAAAATCCCTCTCTAATGTAAACACGCTTTATATCAGATCCATCCCAGGTAGTTTCTAAAACTTAGTTAAGCACAAACCCAAATATTTATTCCCTTGCCTTTCTGTAGGAAGAGATAAAACTTATTTCTAGAAGAACAGAAGCAGAAGCTCCTCCTGGTTCTGCCTTTGCACAGTCCCAAAGCACAGTCAGATCCTGGATAATAAGCAAAGGTCTTGTGTTTTCACACTTTCCCTGGTGGGGCCCTGGAGCCACCCAGCTACAAGAGAGCTCTAGATAGAACTCGTCCTTTATGACACAAAACACCTGAAGCAAAAGGCCTGTAACCTGCCTAGAACACTGAAATAAAGTTTAGGAAAAACCCCAAAAGTCAAACAAGCTTATCTAGGCAGCAGAATAACAGGTATGAAAACCAGCAAGCTCAGCAGAACAGCCTTATAAAGACCAGGTACAAAAATGCACCCTGTGAAATACATCTTTAAAAGAGCAATAGTAACTTAGGTGGGAAATCACTGAAGTTTAGCAAAATGTTTATAGTACAAGGAAATTGCTAACTCCTTTAGATCTGCTCCCGCTCTCCGCCTTTCCCAAATTAGACAGTGTTATCTTTGTAGCTTTCTCCTTCTGGGCTTTTATTTATCTCTAAAAAAAACCACCGTATGCCTCAGGTGCATACACAAACCTAATTGTACAATTACTTTCCTTCCCAGAGACAAGGCAAAGCCTGTTTTGCTTCCCCACAAGCCTTTTAGAGAGCAAACTGCAACCTGCAATTTTTCACTGGCAGCACTTTAAAACAAAGGGCACGGGGAAAAAAAATGAGCTGGATGCTGTGTCCTGTAGGATAGCAGATGTGAGCTCTGTCAGACCAGGGGGGAGGCGAATTCCAGAGCGGAGGGTCCTTCTGTGAGAGCAGCCAGGCGCTGCTGCCCGGACGCTGGAATCCGAGCAGTGTGGTGCAGGTGATGCCCCTCTCCAGGCTGGAGGCGGGCAGGCAGGGAAGCAGCCCCGCAGGTGGCAGGCCCCAAAAGTGTGTAGGATCCATAGATCAAAGTCAGCACCTTGACCGGGAAGCTGATGCAGCTCCTCCAGCGCTTCGCTCCCGCAGCTGAAACCGCGGAGCTGCTCTGTGCCCAGGTTCCATTGCCACCCTATGGAAGAAAGAAACCAGTGCACACATTTTCCTCTGGACAAATCAAACCTGTGCCTGGCTTCACGGGGATTTTCCATCCCTGCCGCTCACTGCCACCGTGCTGTGCCCTTTGCCCCCTGCCAAGGGGACGCTGAGCCCTGCGCTGCTCGTGGCCGTGTGCTTTATTAATGAGCACCACGGGCTGCCTGGCCTTTCTGCCTGCACACCCTGCTGCCTTCCTCCCGTTTCCCAGAGCCCAGGGTGGCACTGGTCAGACAGGCAGGACCTGCTGGCCCTGGGGAGGCAGGGCTAGGGCAGGGTTTTGTGGCACCGTGCTGACAGCTGAGCCCCCGCCGCGCTCCGCACACGGGGCAGGGCAGGGACACCTCGGGGGTGTGGGGGGACACGGCAGAGAACATGAGAGGCTGCAGGAACCAAACCAGGCCTTTTATTTTGGGGGTTCTGAGCAGAACTATTTATAAGCCAGGTCAGAGGACTGTCCCTCCTCAGATTCAGAGTACTCATCCTCGAGGCTGGACACACTGCTTGTGTCTGACTGTGAATGGACATGAAGAACACTAATTTAGAAGCATTTGTTTGACTTAGCCCCCTAAAAATTCTGTATTCCATACAGTAACTTCCCTGAGCTGTAAGGGGAATTCTTCCCTAAGAATTGGATGTGTGTCCCAATTTCAGCTGCAAAGCACTTTTAAGCAGAGACCTGACCACTTCTTTTCTTTCTCTTGGCCTGTCCAGCAAATATAGTGGGGGGTTCAGAACACCATTTCCATGAAGGAATAACATCTCTAGTGCGTAAAGAAGAGAGATTTGCATAGATCAGATATAAAAATACAGTTTTGGGGTGTAGGACTGCTACTTTGTAGAGCTGCTGAAGTTAGAGGGATCACTCTGCTCCCAAACCCTGCAGGATCTGTGGATTTTCCCATATTGGCAAAGGGAAGCGAGGGCTGCTCTACTCCAACACCTGGAGGCCTGAGCCCTCTTATGATCACTCAAAGTTTTGATCTCTGTCCAAAAAGTGTTTTGCTGTTGGACCAGTGGCATCAGGCTACTGACACATGGCCTGAATGTTGGTGCTGTGTTTCCTCTTCCACCCAGGACGTAGCAATACCATTCTGAACTTGAGGGTGGCCTGGAGATGGCTCTGAAATGAGTCTAGAGAGAGTGTGGATAGGAAATGCAGTGCCAGACTCTACCAAGGTTCACAAAGGTGACCAGAAATGAGGGTCACTCCCCTTCCCTCCCCTCCTGTTCAGCTCAGGGCACAGAGCCCATTTAACCTGCACAGAGCAGGACTATGGAACTCCACTCTCAGGTCAGTTCTTAGAAAGAGCTGAGAACAGCACACCTCAAAAAGAAAAGCACACATTGCACTTTAGAGGTAAAGATTCACAGAAAACTTCCCAATGCCATCATGTGGCTGCATCTTCAAAGTAGGCTGGAGCCAAATCAGTCCCAAAATGCCTGGGTTAGTCCTCAGCAGGGGAGATCCTTATTCCTGGGCTTTTTCTTCCTCCTCCTCATAGGCTCTGGTGAACAGTTCAGACTCTTTTTTGGAAACCAGCACTCAGCATCCTATTTCCAGTAGATTTAGCATAGAATTATTTACAATGGACAGAGACAAATTTCCCAAACTAAGCAATTAAACTTACTGAGTTTTCCCCCTCCTCACAATAACCAGGAAGCCTGTGCGTAAGGCTGCCTTTCTGTGGGTTTTATGGCCATTACTTACTCCACAGTGGGGGAGAAGAAAGGGAAGAAGTAAGTGTGGGCCTGGTGGGAAGAGTTGGCAAATGCAGAAATATGATGAATGAGCTGGAGAGATTTAATTTCTTACTAAATTCTCTACAAGCTGTGTAACCTTTCTTTAGCTAAACAATTACTCTAAAAGGCAATGATTTTCTGTGTTTTCATTGAAAAGTCTTCATAATAACAATGGCCTATGTTCTCCTTCTTGAAGAACTTCTGCCAAAAAACAGTTTTCTTTTTTCCATTCAGCAGGAAACTTTCTTTTATTTTTATTTTTTCAATCTCATATTCCCCGCTAACATGGATTTACAAGGCCTATGACTTACTGCATGGGGCTGGGAAGAAGTTTCCCCTCAGGCCAAATCATTTTGGTCCATCTCCTTTGTAGGGATGCTTGCAGCTTCCTCCCAAGAGGACTGCAACCACTGTCAGAGACATAATACCAGACCCAAGTGGCCATTTAAGCTGACAAAATGTGACATTCCCTGTGTTCACAGGTCAGGGGACAAGGGAGGGGTCTCCCAGATTGGTTTTTCAGTGGACAGGCAGCAGTTCTTGGCTGTGTTGTGGTGGGTGCAGTTGAGGGGAGCATGACTTTGGTGTGCTGGGGGATAAAGTCATCAGGTGTTTAAATTTATGGCTGCCAACATGAGAAAATGGAAGTGGAGCTGATCCTCCCTGAGCCACAGGGTCCCGTTTAGGGGCTGATCCCTGCTGAACCACGGGGTCCTGCAGCCAGCTGGAGTCTTGGCAGGGCTTTGAGGGAGCAGCAGGGGCAGAGCACTGCTCACATCCCTACGTTCACATGCACAAACCAAGCCAGGCTAGGGCAAGGTTATGGTTATGAGCCTCTTGCTGCTGTTGGCTGGCTTGGCCGATTTCCTGGCCACCACTGCCCGCCCCAGCCTCCACGGCAGATAATGCTGTATTGGATTAGTCTGCTCGCTGCTGCATCAGGTCCACGATCAATTTATTGACTCTGTCAGAGTGGCTAGTACAGTAATTGTTACAAGAGCAGAATAGAAAGCAAGAATGTGTCCACATAAAATATAAAAATGACGTTTTGTTCGTTCTTTCCTCTTTGGCCCTATAGATCTTTATGTGTTTACACAGTGGAGAGCACTTAAGTTAATCAGCTCCTTCTACATTATTAATTGCGACAGTTAGGGCGCTACGTGGCAGCAAACGTATTATTGAGAGCATTGATCTCACGCTGACGGTGTGGACCTGGGTAGGTTTTGTATTCCTTCCCTCCTTCTGCAACTGCTTGAGGGCACTATCAAATCCCATTTCTCTGACTGACAATACACCATCGATACCATCGATCCCAGAGAGGGGCAGGAGGCTGCACACCAGAAAGAAGGGAGTGCACAGAGAGCCAGGCTTGGGAAGGGGCTGTTGGAAGTTGGTAATCACCATAATTACATGCCTGGCCTGAATTCTCTGTTTTGTAAAGAGTAATAATTTAAGACCTGAAGTTTCCCAAGTGCTGGAGATTTGCAGAGGTGGCACGATGAGACCTTTTAAAATGTGTGCAGAATGTATACCCTTAAAAAAAAAAAAAAAGCCATACTGACTTTTTACAAGGGTTTTGGAAGTGCCTTTGAAAGACATTTCATGAAAGTTCAGCCTTCGTGGCTGATACCTATATGAGCTCCATAAATTCCACCCAGCCTGACAAACTCCAGTAGGTGTCACATGTGACCTGGATGGAAAAGGTCAGCAGCTGAATTTATGGCTTTTGCATTTACTGGAACATTAAGATTTTTTGCCAACTGCCATATATACTTTTTAACAATTCTGCAATCAAAGGATTAGGATCACAATCTACAATGAAGGTCAAAAATTAAAGGCCACTATCCCTACATCCTTCCCAATGGATAGGCATTAAGCTACCTCTATTCTAAGAATCACCTTTTCTTAATGGCACTAACACAGAGGTCAAGGAATGAATAAGCTCCAGAGGTGAACACTTTGCAAAATAGACTGTCCTGCTCTGAAATTAATGCTGAATTCCACAAGGAGGGACCAAAAGAAGCCTTTTCCTAACAGAGAAGGACTCCCCAGTTTACAGCAGATTCCATGATCTGAGGACACTGAGCATCACCTCCCTAGTGCTGGACTGTCCTGGAGAAATGTAAATTACATAGAGGGAAAAGACTGGGCTTTCAAAAGAAATACAGCAAAATTACCTCAGTTTTGGTACAACCTGTTTATATTTTAAATTTGACAAAGGTGTCTGTTCTTAGTAAGGATTGCTAACAGCATGGGAAGCTGCAGCTTTCAAATTTTACCTGGTTTTAGTTTAGAACAGCAAAACACGTCTCGTTTTAGGCTTTTGCTTTGACAGCATTTTCTGCTTGAACAGAGGTAGAACTGGAAAAGTTTAATTTAAAACCAGGATTTCAAGAAAAAAGATCTAATAAAAACCAAGAGGCTAAGCTTAAAAATATCTTCTAGGTTTCCTTTTACTTGCTTTAGTTATTAATATTCAATTTTGAAAACAGTACTGACACTATAATCATAATATTCTCAGACATATTCACTTGTGTGACCCAACTGTTACATCATCTCTACAAACACTGGTTATTACACCTGAAAAGATGCAGCTGAACACACTGCAGAAGGCAATGAAATGTAATTTTAATTATGAGATATGGGTAACCAAAGTCACAACCAACACAATGCAGCCACCTTGGAGGCTGAACACAATAATTTAGGAAGGAATTGTTCCCTGTGAGGGTGGAGAGGCCCTGGCACAGGGTGCCCAGAGCAGCTGTGGCTGCCCCTGGATCCCTGGCAGTGTCCAAGACCAGGTTGGACAGGGCTTGGAGCAACCTGGGACAGTGGAAGGTGTCCCTGCCCTGCAGGACATGAAAAAAGATAAAGCTTTAAGGTTTCTTCCACCCAGAACCCTCTAGGATTCTGTGCATTTCTGCATTGCTTGGAGCAGCTCTATACAAGTTTAGGTACCCTTTTTGTGCTTTTGCTATACCTACATCTTTTTAAATATGACAAGAGAAAAAGTATCTATTAAAAAAAAAAAAAAAGGATAAACTGAGATATTACATTTGCATGTGGGTTTGGGGGTTTTCTTCTTTGCATGTGCTAAACAATGAGATTTGAGATTTTGGAAGAACTCTTTGACACATTATATTCCTTGTTTGGCTATTCTCTGGTTTGTTGGGGTTTTTTTAAAGACTTTCTTGTAGTCCTTTGGGTTAAAGATCATGTCTGAGAATCTCTGGTATGGGACCCGGCTGTACATTCACTGAAGTTGATGAGAGGAGGAGACGGAAGATTTGTTATTGGCAGGAGTTTGTTTTAGAAATACAATAACATTTTTGTTTAATTATGCTTGTCTTTTGCTTATAACTATGCACAGTAGAGTAAATCGAGCCTTTTTCAGATAAGAGAAAGGTTAAAATTAGTTTTCTTTATGGACAGGGTTTGCAATGCAGTCTTCTGCACCTGTGGAGTTTTTATTTTGTGGCTACAGGTATTAACTCTCAATGACTCTAAAGCCATCTTCCTTGATGTAGAGATGGGCTTGGGTTTGGGTTTTCCCAAATTACTGGTCTTGTAGGCTAAATCTGAAAGTTTAGGCCAGGTTGGACGGGGCTTGGAGCAACTTGGTCCAGTGGAAGGTGTCCCTGCCCATGGCAGGGGGTTTGGAAGATCCTCTGATCTTTAAGGTCCTTTCCAACCCAAACCATTCTGTGATTCCATGATTTCCCAGCAAGGGAGGCTCCACAGGCTCTTTATAAACTCTCTTCCTACAAGCACCCAGGGCAGAACTTGTCCCAGTAGTGGTAACTGCTTTATCAGTGCTGTTGATGTTGAGTGAGCCTGAACAGAGCTCAGATTCTTCTCCTGGAAGCTCTTTGGGAACAAGAGGAGTAAAAGTAGTAACATTTAGGAAAAAAAGGGGGGGAAAGAAAGCTGGAGGAGAGCTGCAGTTATCCATACAATGGAGCAGCTTACTTAGGGAGTACAAAGAGCCACTTCTACACAGGCTATTTTCAGGGAAAAGCCTCACATTCAGTGACTCACAAAAGCGAAGAGGCACCTTTTGATTTTAAGTTCAAGGTTTACGTTAGTAATTTTGTCTGTTTTCTCTGTTAGTATTAATTAAATTGAGATAGTTTAATTAGTATTACTAAATTTGATCATTAGTAGTAATTCATTCTGCCTGCCATACTGCACAAATATGATGAAGCAGAAATAACTAAATTGTTTAATTTCATCTCATTTAATGACTTTACACTCCACCAGGACTTTCATTGGCATCTCACAGTATGTGTGAAAATTTCTCCAAGCTAGGCCAAGACCCAACTCCCTTTAGCCAACCATGTCTAATACATCCCTCCTCATCCAAAGGCAGATCATGTGCTGCAAAGCCTTTTCCCATTTCTCCAAGGGAGAGCTGGCAACCTCTGGAACCTGGGGTGGTCTCACCCTGCTCCTGTAGCATCCTGACCCCAATGGCCCCAGTGGATCTTTACAGGACTCATCCCGGGATGGGGTTCCCCACAGTGTGGCAGAAGTCCCACCATGGATGCCCACAGCTGGGTCCCTGAGCACAAGCATGATGCACAACCTTCCGTTTTCCTGAGAGCAGTTCAGCAAGGTACAAAGCATCAGGAAAAATGCAGATGTCAAAAGTTCCCACGTTCAGGAGAGGTTTTTTGTTCAGCTCACTGCCCTCTTGGCTTTCTTTTCTTAGGAGGAGTTTTGGGAAGGGGGGGTTTCCTGATGAATCAAGTCATTATTCTTCCAGCTCACTGTCTCCTGTAATTTTAAGGTCAAAAGTGCCAAAGTTTCCTCTGTGCTCCTTTTTCTGTCCGTGTTAATTTGGAGACCAGTTTTGATCTCCTTGCCCAGTAACACCTAGGACTTGCCAAAACCCCAATTCCTCTTCCTTTTTTGCGGTGTCCAAACCCAACCTTGCTCTGCCCACCTCTCAAAACATGCTGTTGTTGTCTTGGTGCCCTCATCCTGGGGTCCCCAGCTGTCCCTTTCCCTGGAGTGTGCCTTGCCAGCCCCCCTGTTCCTGTTGCCCACATTCCAATTCCTCTCCCCTGTGCCTCCCAGTCCCCCACAAACCCATCCCCCCTGGTTTTTGCCCTGTTTTGATCAGGCTGGGCACACTTGGCTCTTCCCACAGGGCTGCTCGTTTGTCCACTTCACCCACAGACAGAGAGCACAGGCAGGGACCTGACTTTTGGGGGGATTTTGAAGGGAGTGCTCATTCTTCTGTCCAGCCCAAGTTATCTTCTCCCCTCACTACCTTTTGTATCCTCTGAAGTACTCTCAGGGCAGTCAAAAAAAGCAGCCGAACTACCTTTGGTAGCTGCAATCAACTACCTTTTGATCCATGATGGGTCTTGTCCCGTTACACCACGGGCAGCCCCTGGACAGGGGTGGGGTGGCGGATGAGTCCCCCACAGCTCCATCGGGGCTGTCAGAGCCAGGATGATACAGGAGCTGGGTGATCAGGGCAGGGAAAGGCCACCCCAGCCTTCACCCTCTGAAGGCTGTAGTGACCTCTCCCTACTCCCCGCTCTGCAGTGGAGAAATGGCGAAAAAGAAGGCTGAAAACTACCTTTTGTACCCCAAACTGCAGAGCAAAGAGCCAGCAGCTTGTTGGCAGAGCCATCCATCCCACTGGGACCCCTGGGCCCCTCACGTAGCCCCTGTGGCTCCCCCGGCACGGGTCGGGGCAGGAGGGTGCCGGGGCAAACCCTTGGGTGTGTGAGTACGTGTGTGCCTGTGCGTGTGTGCTCGGGCTGTCTCGCTGCGAGCCGAGCCTGGGAGGCCCAGGCTGGGGGTTGATTTTCTTTGGATGACTTTCCCCGATTGTCTAAAGCAATAAAAGTAAAGAAACTTTGCGGGGAGAAAAACGGTGGTTGAGGGGAGATTATTTTTGCAGTCCTGGTGCAGGCAGAACTCCTGAGGCTTCAGGGGGGGTTTTGCTCGCCTGAGGACTGCAGGAACTGGCTTAAATTGAATAAAACTGTAAGTACAGTATCGGGGACGGCGTAACAAGGAGTTCTGCAAAAGCAACACCACCGGAAAGCACAATGAAGAATAGAGCGGGTTACGCCGCGGTGAAAGTATGTACTGGTTGTTATAACACCGTGCCTCCAGAATAAATTATGTCCCTTTAAAAAGTAATACTTTAACTATGGAGCTATATAGAGACAATTAAGACGATATTGTTCTCCTCATTTCCCTCCTCCCTCCCCCCCTCCCTCTCTCTGCAGTAGCTCTGTGGAAACTTTTAATGCTGCAGCTTGAAACTTGGGCCTCTGGGTCTGAAATGCCTGAGAAAGCACTGCGGGCTCTAACTGTAAAACATTCCTTCGGCGGGCCCTGGAAACAGGGCGCGCTGGCGCAGGCGAAGTTCAGAGGGATCACATGGAAATGAGGGCTGGCTGCAGGCTCCCGAGGAGCGGTTTATTTCCCTTAAACCTGAACTTGAACTTGGGAAGGCGCAGCCGGAGCCTGGGACGGGCTGACGGCGGCGGCGAGGGGCCGGGAGCGGTGCCGCCGCAGGCCCCGGGCACCCACCCTCAGGGCTGGGGGGTCCCCGGGCACCCAGCGGCTTTGTGCCGTCTCCAGGGGGGAGCTGTACTTTGGGGAGCCAAAGGGTTTTGCTTTCATCCAAGCAAAATGCTGGAAAGCCCCGTCGCAGCGGTGTGTCTGCCGTCCCAGTTTCCACGGGACTTCCCGGCATGAGGTTATAAGCGGCTCCAAGTCCCCGTGCACGTGTTGTTTCATAAAAGGAAAGAAATGAGTGAGATCTGCTGTAAGAAATATGGGATTGTTGCACTCCAGAGCAAATTTAACTGTGCTTCCAGCAGAGGAAAATACGGGGCTGTCTAAAAACGAGGCGTAAAGTGCAGGACTCACCCCCCCCCGCAGCACATTTCCTTTTACCTCACAATAGTAGATGTAAACCGTGAGGTGGGTTTAAAGTTGGTTTTGCCTCTTTGATTCCATGCATCCTGCTGGTTCCTTCTTCTCTTGCTGAAGTGTGTAGAAAGGGGTGGAAGCAAGGTGCTGATGCCGGCGGGGGTCACCCAGGTATGGTGGCAGAGGTGGCTGCTGTCCCAGCCGCAGGCGTGGGGCAGCTTCCTCCCCTTCTCCCCACAGCTGGCCTTGGCTGGGGGGTCATATTTTGGTCATTTCTGATTACTCCCGAACAATTTTGGCTATGTTTATAGCAAAACTTTGAAAGGATGAATGGGCGAAAAAAATCCCGCTTGGCAGTAACTCAGGAAATATCTACAAAGATGTTCTTTCTGGAGCGAGATCTTATTTCAGCGTTTGTGTTAGGATCATTTTTATTCTGTGACAGCACATAAAGAGAGCGGGACAGAGCAATGAGGTCTGGCATAGCTAAAATCCCTTCTGTGTGTGTGAGGTTATATAGTTTATCAATGCAGAAACCACCACGGACTTGGAAAAGTAAACAGCTGGCTTGGGTCTGTGCGCTGCACTTCGGAGTTGTCTGCAGGATTTAAATGGCTCGCCTGCGATTTTTGGAGCAGGGCAAATATATATAGTTTTCCTTTCAAACATGTCAAAAGGTTTTTTTGCAGCCGTTTGTTTTCTCAGTTCCTTTTTTATTTGTTGCGATTTTCCCTTCTGATTCATTCCGGTTTATTTTGCTTTTACAAACGGCTTCGCTGCCACCAGCAAGTCTACAAATAAATAATAATAAAGAAAAAAAAAAGTTTCTAGCCCACTCAGAAAACCTTATGGCAGCGACAAATATCAGAGAAAGCCATCGTCTCTCTCAAAGATTTCATCTCACCCTCCACTTAATCCGCTTGCTGTACCTCAGATCTCAAGTAACTTTCATACTGTGGGCTCACTTTAATGGATAGAATCTATTTTTCATGAAAAAAGCAGGAAATAAGCTGTCTTTCGTACAAAGATTTACAAAATGTAATCATTGTTGAAATATTCTCTTTGAACTGCCTTGTCCGCAGGGGTGTCTGGCTCCCAATACCCCCGTTTCTTTAGAACACCCTTACAAGTTCTTCTGGTAGATCAGGTACACTGGTGGTTCTGGTCTTTGATGTCTTGAATGAATGAAAGAAAAGCATAATAAAAGAGAGCTGTTGATCAAGCATAAAATACTCTTTAAGCTGACAGAATGGCAGAGTTAACACATTCTAAGCTGCTTTTAGGTTTTTCCTTTTTTCCTCACATTTTCCTGTGCTTTGTGTACAGTGGGGGTTTTTATTTTTTCAAAAGTCTCTGATCTATGTAGTATGCCGTCCTCTAACAAAAACCAAAATGGGATTGTTTCTCTCTCTTTCTCCCTTTCTTTTTCCTCTCTCTCTTTCACTCCACTATCTTTTTTTTTCTTTTTTTAAACAGCAAGGGTTGCAGTTTAGCGTAGCTGCAGTCAGCTTTCAGCCGACCACGCAAAGTTTAGAAGTTATTTTGCAGATTTCAAAGTCAATTTACTAACAAATAAATGAACTTCTTTGCTTGGTTGTTTAGAAAACTGGAGGAAAACTAACTGGCAAAATGTTCCCCAAGTAAAGGGAAGACCCTCTGCCTAAAAGCAATTTTGTAAACCAAAAGACAGGCAGGAAAATGATCTCATTGTGAGAGAACTTTTCTTTTAGAGGCAGAGAAAAGGGAAAGTTTTCTTCCTGTAGATCTAATTTAGATCTTAAGTTCCCATACATTATTTATACATCATATTTAGAGTGCCAGCCTACTCTGCTGGCTGGGTTACATTTCAAACATTTGCCATTGATAAGTCTTTGCTGTATTATATTCAGGCTAAATGCGAATATGTCATAGCGCAGTCAATCTTTAATCCGCTGAGCTCCAGGTCGGGGCAGCAGGGGGTCCAGCACTCAGAGCATTGCTTTATACTTAAGAAACATCTGGGGCCAGCTGGGACACTTTACTGGAACATTCAGATGTCTGGAACAACAGCAGGAGTTACTGTATGAGTGTGTTTTCATAGGTTTGGGAGGGTTTGGGGTGACTTATTTAAAAACACTAGCTGTTCCCAACTTGAGGTTTGAACCCAAGCAGAAATCTTGCCTGAAGTGAGTTTGTTGGTCCCAGGAGAGAAGTGGTTTGGACTACTATACATTTTTAATAGTCAGCAGGCAAAAGTGCATATTACAAAATTATTGCACGTAATTTAATGCAGTTTGCCACAACTGGCATTCCCGCAGAAACTATTGGATGCAGAGCTACTGTACACATCACCCGGAGACCAGTGTCCCTCCCGGGACAGGTTTTATCTGCCTCCAGACAATATAAATGTGCTCGGAGCAGGGCGTGTGACTCTCCTGGGTGCGGATGTTGGACAACCAGAAGATTCTCTCACTGTTTTATGTCCCTTTGGGGATGACCAACATGCTACTTATGTCCCTGTTGGTATTTCAGTCTGGAAAATATAATTACTAAATAATTAATCCCAGCTCTAAGAAAATAACTTCCATAGGCACAAAGGTGACCTTGTCTTTTATATTCACCTTTCGGTCCTACGCAGTAGGATCAGATTTTGGGCCTGGAGAAACTCTGGAGGAAGCACTAGAGGAGTGGGATGAATTCAGATGTGGGGTAAACCAAAGGCAGTTGCTGTATCTGCAGGAGCTCTCCAGCCAGTCGCACCAGAAGCTGAACTGCCACTGCCTCCCCTCACCCTAGCAACCCTTTTGAAATGGCATCAAAGGCCCAGTTTTGTCCCCTCGCTTTCACACGACGCACCGTGGGGAAGAGCCTTCCCGGCACCTCTCACAAGGTGATGCCAAAAGGCCCAGTTTGCTGCCTAACTGTTGACATTCTCATTTTATCTTTGCAACAGAAGGACTCATTACCCCAATTCACCTCCCTGGGGTTAATGTTCGTGGGAGCCTCAAAGTTCTTGAGGTGACTGAAATGTCACCCCCAAACAAAACAACGCTCCGCGATGAGCCCTCTCAGGTGCCGGCGGTCGTGGCTGGGCTTCGGCTCGGCTGCCCAAACAGCTGCTTTGCCGGCGAGCTCTAAAGCTGTAGGGTTTATTTTATTTAGGCTCTTATCACAGGTGGGTTTTCCCGCCCAGGCCCGTGCAGCGATCGCTTCCTGCACGCGCCCGGGGCAGCAACGGCCGCAGCACCGCGGCAGCCGCGATTGAAGTCCCGGCGGCACCGACCCGTCCCGCTGCCAGGCACACAAACTGGGCTGGAACCTCGAGAAAATGGCTATCACTGAGCAGCTCTGAGCCCTGAGTGGGTACGGGGAAGCCAAAGCTCGTGTGCATGGAGTTTGTCAGAGTTTCAAACGTGTGAATGTCCTTAAATAACCTACATCGCCCGGAGAAATAAGCCAACTGTCACACCCAGTTCTGGATTCCACATTAACAACCTCCTTCCGCAGCGTTAAACTTTGCCCTTGAGGACTTTTGTTTAACTTCTTAATTCGAAAAACAGATAGGGAGGGTGCACAGCCCTGGCTTTCTGCGGGAGCTGAAAGGTCCCATTGTTGGGGCAGGAGATGTACAGGTAGAAGCAAAGGGAACAGGTTTGGGTTTGATTGTCGTTCTGGTTGGAAACACGTGAGCGGTGCTCGCGGGGAGGCCGGGGCTGAGGGAAAGCGTGCAGGAAGGCTGGTTTAAGAAGGTTTTCATAAACAATGGGCCTATTCCTGGGCTCCTGACTCGGGCAGAAACTGCTACAGGAGTCAGTGAGGCACTTTGAGCTTTTCGCCTGTTAAATATCCAGAATCACAGAATGTTTCCTTGCTGTTCTTCCTGTTCTAAGGAGCCAATTGTCAGGAGTGGCTGGAGGATTTTTGTGTGTCTCTGCTATCTCCAGAAGTGCATAAGAAACAAATAGACTTGCGCTATCAGAGAACCATAATTGCCATCTCAGACTTCCTGTTTAGGATTCAGTCAAGTAGATATTGTTTATGGATCATAAAACCTTACTACTGTGAGGATTCTCAAATACGAGTTTCAACTTTCATGGTGCTGTAAATTAGGGGGAAAAAAAAAAGTGTGATAATACTCCTCGGAGAACAGTAAAATAGAGCTCTGCAATGGTTAAATGGAATTTTATAAGCACATTCAGTGTGGAACTGTTTTGCATTACATGAGTTGAATACCTTAGAGATGACACACATCTGCAGGCACTTTATTAAATCCTTAGTCAGCACTTTTCAACCTGATGAGATTACTTCTTCATTTGACTGGAGAAAGGGAAGCAAAGATCTCGTACCGGACTGCAGAATTCTTTCTGATGTTTCACCTTGAGCGCTGGAGAAGGACAGCGAGATGCTCGGCAGGACAATACAGACTCGTAGAGGCACCGACAACTGTGTGGCAGCAATTTCACTGAGCAGGACCTTTAGCTCCAGTGGGTTCATTTAGCTCTAAACTCGCTGGGAGAACAGTACTGCAGAGTAAATAGAAGGGAAATAAAACACCGGCTCTTTTATGAAAAAGCACAGAGATAATATCATCCTGGCCGTACTGTGATAGGGCCCATGATTTAAATGGAGATTTTAAATTAAGAAAGGCAACACCGCCTTCTCCGAGTGGGTGCAGTCGGATAGGTTACAGAACCGAAGGGATGAAATGGGTGAGGAGCTTAGACACTGAGCAGCACTCTAAAGCAAGGCACAAAATACTTCAGCCATCTAAATGTAGGGATCCAGGCTTCTTTTTTCCATTCTAAGCTCCCTAATCATGCAAAAAAACCCTTCATAGATCCCAGCTATCAGGTCTCCAAGTGCCTAATACGCTTCCTAGACGTTTTCATTTGAGGCCGGAGGTCTCCTCTCCCTCTCAGAGAAGTTTCACAGGTGCTTCAGAGGAACAATGGTGCTCTTCAGCCCTAATCCTGGAAGACTTAGACGTGTCTAGGAGGCTTGAGGGGGATATGAGATCTTAATATTAAAATGATTAGCAGAAAAAGGAGGATCATTCTGTGTGTGCGCTTCAGCTGTAAGATGCTCTAAATTAAACCGGTGTCCCGAGAGCAGTGCTGGTGGGATCCGCTGGGTAAATGCGCTCTCTGTCTCGCTGTTCTGCTGCCTCAGCCCATAAAACATCTCATCCAAGTGGGGCTGCAGGAGCAGGCGGAGCGGGACACAGCTGTTGGCGAAGCGCTCCGAGTTTCGGTCCCGTAAAAGCAGCTTTTCAGTCAAGGCCATGCGGAGCCCCGGCAAGGAAGTTTTGAAACGAGCTTGCGGTTTGGTTTGGTTTGGTTTGGGTCGCTCCTGTAAGGGTTAATTAAGTTTTTCATTGGTATTAAGGCCGAGCAGTGTCTGCAGGAGTCATATTGACACCCTAGTGCATGGTAACTCTACTCCTTTATTGACATGTTGCTAGTCAGGAGCACAATAGCGCTCTGTGTCTGCAAATCATTGCTAAAATCATCTCAAGAAAAAAAAAAGTTTGAAAGCCCAACGCGAGACAAAGGCCCCAGAGCTGCACTGCGCCGCTCAAAACTCCCGAGTCAGCAACTTCTATTGATTAAAAACTAACCTTTAAAGTAACTCGCAGAGTGTGTGGTTAGCATTTAAATTTAAACATGTCATGAGTTGATTTGTGTTACTGAATACCAACTCCGAAGGAGTTACATTCACATCAGATTTTTTTTTTTCTAATTCCCTTAAGCAGCTAAAGTATTTCATGAAATGTCAATAGGGCAGGGGGGAAAAAAAAGGTGTTTTGGAGGGAGGGGACTCGCGCCCAGCCTCGCCGTTTCTTTTCCCATGCAAATAGTCACCCCAAAAAGAAAAGTGTGGGGAGCGACACACAATAATTAGACCTTTGTCTAACTTTCCCAAGTGCCAGAGAAAGACAGATTAATTAAATATACAACAGTGTTGGTTTTTGGAGTGGGGGTCTCTCTTGCTGTGGAGGTCATAAATTAGGCAGAATAAATAGTTCAGTGTGTTGGGAGCGGGGCTCGACGTCAGCGCGGCTGGCGGCGGTGGGAGGGCGCAGCGCCGCGCTTGCGGATGGCGGTCACGTCTGGGGCTGTCTGGTTGCCCTTAGCAACGAGACATGATGTAACACCGGGATGAACTTGAACTTGGGGGACTTGAAAAGGGAACAATAGACCAGAGCAATCAATAAAGCCTATTTCAGTGAAGGATTACAGAGCCGCTCTGGGGTAACCTTGTCTGCGAGGCGCGGGGTGAATAGCGAGATGCGTGAAGGAGCGCGGGGCGGCGGGGGACGGACCGACGGAGCGGCCGGG
>VZRO01006619.1:259360-294836 GCA_013397915.1 Daphoenositta chrysoptera
TTAGTTTCATGCACAGTTGCAATATTTTTCTTCAAACAAACTCTGTACAAACTTTGGGCCCGATTCATAAAAGCTCCTTTGCTATTAACACGGGAGGCTGGTGGGCTTTTCTCCTCCAAATTGAGGGTGGGCTTCGCCCTGGCGAGCCCCACTGGCCCTGCTCTCCCTCCCCTTCCCCTCTCGCCCTCCGCAGCCCCGCAGACACCAGGAATGGGTGGGAAGGGGCCGCGGAGAAGGCGAGGCAGCGCAGGACCATGCTCCGAACCCCAGAGGTGCAGGTTGGCAGGAGGAAAAGGGGGAGGATGGCTCTGGCCGGTGCCGGGGGCTCGGGACACGGCGACTCGATCACAAAAGAGATCTTGTCCGCACCAGAACAAAACGCGCTCGATCGCTACCTCTGAGCTCTGGAGAAACCCTCCGTCGGGGCGAGCGCTCGCCCGCAATGTGAACTTTTGTACTTGGGACGCTTTTTTTTTTAGGGAAGACTATTTTCCACTTAGTTAATCTTCTATGCTCGAGCATGAACAAAAACAATTGTGTTGGGTGAAATCCCCCCCTTTTATCTGCATCCACAAATTAATATGAGGGGCAAAACAAAAAGAAGATGAGTTTCTAGACGGAGCATGGTAGGGCCAGAGCGCCCGGCTCGGCATCCACCACCGACGCCGCTCGTCCTTGTTGCCGGCGCCCCGCGCCCGGCTGCAACTGCTGCCTTGGGGACAGGGCCACGAAATTCTTGGGAAATACAATCAAGGAGAAATCTCCATTTTGGCCGGCTCTGCGGGTTCTCCCGAACTCTGCCCCAGCCCAGCCCGGTCCCTCAGCGGCGGGTTGAGATTTGAGGCGCTAAAATTTCCACCGGCCGTGTGAAAGATCTGCTGCAAATTCACTTGACACCCGTGTTAATACCATGTCGTGTTCATTTTTTTTATGAGTCAGGCCCCTCGTGCCTCTAGTATACTTGTATTGACTCTCATAGTTACCATTTTAGTTTTACTGTGTTCTGTGAAAAAAATTGTAATTGGTTGAGAATCACTGTGGGCATCCATTCTTATTCAACTAAGTCTCCGCAGGTTTTTTGAGCTGGTGTGGATTAGTTTAACTCTTGTATTCAACCATTAGTGCTACCACCTTCTCACATTACAATACAATTACTGGAAGCAAGTACTGCATTTCCTATGCAACAAAAAAGGAAAATAAAAAATTGCTAATGCTAACAGGCTGTGTTGTTATTTACTCCCAGCCGGGCACGGGGTGGGGTTGCGGCTGTAGGACCGTGAGCGTCGCCGGCCGCCGCGGGCATCAGCCTCTCCTGGCCCCGGCCCTGCAGCCTGGGCAGGCTCCCAGGCAGCAGCTTCATCCCAAATCATGGGGTTATTTCAGTTAAATCGAGTCACTCTTGTCACATTGGCCACTCTTCCCCGTGTTTTTGGTGTCCCCCCACACAAAATCGTTCCTCGCACGGTATCGGATTAATCCTCAGCAAATCTCTGCGGATTAACCACCCAAATTAAAGACACGAAGCACACCTAGGAAAGATCCAGGAGATTGATAAATGCGACAAATTCTACGTCTTTAAGTGTAGCTAAACCATAAAAATATTACCACATTTCCGAGGAGCCGTGGCTGTTAGAATTGACCTCGGAGCTGCCGGCAGAGCTGCCCCTCTCTGCAAGGCTCTGGGGGCAGAAATAGGCAAAAATTAGGCTTTTTTACAAATGTTAAAGTTTCCTTCAAAGTTTTTCACTCTCCAACCCCTTTTGCTTAAAAGATACATGCAGAATTTAGTATTTGCAGAAAGGGTTTTTTGCATTTAAGCTATTCTGGTTGTTTTCTACTTAAAAGTGGACACTGAGGACGATGGAGGGTGAGGGCTGGTGCAGCTCTGCCACTGCCCCCAGGGACAGGAGACGGGGGCTGCCGTGACCCCCAGCCCTTCCCTGGGCAGCACCAGCTGCAACACCAGCTCTTCCATTTTATTTGGGGGGAAATGAGTGTTTTCTAACAAATAGCTGCCTGACACTCATAAACCGCTGGTATTTCCTTTCTCACACCTCCACAGAGTTTTGTTTTTGGCTAAAAGGCCGGGGCGGGAGGCTCAGGCTGAGCACAGCTCTAATGTCACCATCCCCAAGGGGGACCCTGTCTGTGCCCCTCGCCGTGTCCCGGTCGCTGCCTCCGACGTGGGCAATGCTGGCACCGATGCACAGTGTGGCAGCTGAGGACAGGTTGGAGCCTGTTCAATTTGGCTTTTTTTTCTCATAAAGGAGACCAGACAGTAAGGAAAAGCCAAATCTGTCCTCAAAGAAAACACAGTACCCCAGGCAGGGGCTTGGCAACAGTGTCGGCCCCTTTCACCCCCACAAGCTCTGGGAGGAGGGAGGGAGAAGGAGGGGGGGTGAGGGTGCTGAGCCTGTGCTCTCTGTCCCAGTTGGGCAAAAAACAGCCCAAATGGTGGTGGTGGTGCTCTGTTGGCTTGGAAGCGAGCCCAGGTGTGGGCCAGCCTGTCCCACAGGGCTGCCAGAGCTGGATGCTTCCTCCAAGCACTGGCTGTGAGCACGGGGGATACCGGGATGGGAGGGAGGGACAGGAACCCACCCGTGCACATCACTGCACAGATACACACAGAAAAATTAAAACCTGCTTTAAAAAAGTGCCATGACAATACAAAGGGAGGTGTTGCCCATCAGCTCCAACTGCTCCTCGCCGCTGCCCATTCCCCATCCTTGTCCATCCCTCCCTAAAACAATCATTCACTGTTATTTATTTGCACCCTTCATTACGGAGGGTGTTGGCTGAGGCTGCCCTTGGTTTGGTGGAGGAAGCAGGAGGGGTGCAAGAGGTGACCCTGTCTCACACAGGTGATGGCCATGCTGGGAGCGAGCACCAGCCAGGGCTCAGGCACCACCTTCTGCTTTCTCCCTCCTTTCCTTGCACGTTTGCTTTCCCTCCAGCTTTCTGGCTTTCTCTTTCTTCCTGTGGGAGAAAAGGTCTCCATCAGCATCTAAGGAAATAAATCCCATTTATTATTTATTGCTATCAAAATGTGTCAGCCTGGCTCGGGATGCAGGAGGAATACGCAATAGCCCCTCACAGAAATCAAAAACTTTGGGTGGAACAAGCACAGGGTGGGAAATGCAGGTGCTTTGCCCTGCTCAGAGGGAGATCTGGCTACTTAACCTCTCCCTTAAATGCAAACGTTCCTGTTGATGCAACTGGAACAGGACTCACCCAGGCGATGGGTCTGTCCGACACCTGCTGAAGACCAGCCAAGACTGGAAATATTTATTGGTTCAGTGCCTTCAGCAACGCTGTATTAATTGCAGCTGATGTTTTGATGGGCAGTTAGCACACAGGTATTGATGAAAATGGCACCACTTCATCTCAAAATTAACTGCGTGGCCATTCAGCAACGGGAGCTGATAAATTATGGCAATAAATTTGCCACAGAGATTTATGCCACCATAATTCGGGCCCACAGGCACACTCCGGTGGGGAGAGGGACCATGGTCAACACCCTTTGTCCCTTACCCATTCATAGCTCCATGGGGATTTTCAAATCCTCTCAGAAATTTGGGTCCAGGAGTTTTGTAACCCCTCGGGTCAGTTTTGGTGCATTTAAAACCAAAGATGTTCAGGGGGCCAAGGGACCCTCCATGCCACAGGCAGCTGGAGGCATGGCCAAGTGTCCAGCAGGGCGTGGCATGCTCTGAGCCACCTCCTCTTCCTCTGGACCCGTGGAAACAGAGCCAAGCTCTTTTCCCCATTGGTGTTATTTTTATGGAGGCCATTGGCAAGGAGAGGAGCCACCTGATCAACCATGCAGTCATCCCACTTTCCCAAAAACCTTTTGAGATACAGAGTCAGGCTGCTGGTGCTGCAAACTGCAAATACGTTATTTGATTATTAACAGTACTGTTATTTATCACTGTTGATATTATTAATACTACCATCATCATCATCATCCTCTCGCTTGCCAGTGCTGCACTCAGCATGTGCTTATTTATTTATGTACTTCTTTATTTATTTTTATCCCACTCTACCCTCCCATGAGGCAAAGCAAAGCATTGCTGCAGTTCAGGGCAGCCCCAAAGCCACCTCTTTTTCCAGGTTTTTTTATTAGTTTTTTACAGGATTTGCTCCAGGAGGGACACAGTGTGTGGGAGGGTCTGCAGCCCACCCTGTGCCACCGAAATATTCATCTGCGGAGGATGAACAGCAGCTCCCTGCCTTGGGCAGCAAAGAAATTGGAAAATATTCCTATAAATGTGATTCATAGGACACAGCACCTGCCTGCACACTGCATTATCCAAACCCATTAGGGTGAGGGAGACACAGCCAACTATTTTGGGATTTGGGATTTAATTCCCCCCCTCCCCAATTGTTCCTTATTTCCCCACAGGAATTTCATATCGCAGTCCCTTTTCTTCCCTTCCAACACTCTTCCAAAATTCTTCACGTTGTTATTGGGTGGAAGAGGCCCAACTTAGAGAGAAACTTCAGCTGGATGTTGCATGTATAAATAAATGTGACAAATTTAATAGGGTAGGATAGGTATTTGAATTATTGATTGTTAAATATTTAAGCTGCAAGTCCCCATCCATCAGCATGTGTGAGAAGGCTCGGGGCAGATTTATGATGCTGGAGTTTTCCTGGTTAGCTGGCACTTGGCATTTCTATTAATTATAGCCCACACATTCGGTTTTTTTTCAGGATTTGTTAGAAGTATTTATAAAAGATGTCCCTATTATACCATTTAAATATTGTTTGTGCAACTGGAACGTGTTTTCTATTGTGGATTAATACCCTGTTTGATTTAGGGGAAAATTAAATTAGAAGGTGTAAGTCTCGGGAGACAAATGCTTTATTTGAGAAGGGTTTCCACCACTGGAAAGCACAAAGTTTTTCTTTTAGATATACATGTTTTTCTCCGGGTGTTTCCCAGGGTCTGCAGGTGGGTGGAAAGGCTTTAAAGTGCCCTTAGTGATGGGGAGTGGGAGAGGAGGCACGTGGTGGGGAGGGGGCAGGATGGAATACATCCTATTTATTAATTTTAAGGGATTTAAGGCCTCCCCCTCTAACTATTTCCCCGGGAAGGATGCGAGCCCTGGGGCAGGAAGGGTCTGTGTGAGGGAGGAAACCACCCAGGGCCGTCAGGTCAATAACGCGCCTCCGAAAAAAATCCCTCCCGAAGTCTGGAGCTGTGTGATGGATTGTAATTGCTCAAGAAGAGCCATTACGGCCCGTTAGGTCAATACTCTGCATTTCCAAAGTGCTTTAATTAATACATGTTTACATCAGGTACAGCAGGGACTTCTCTGAGCCGTGGTATTAGGCCAAGAAAGGCTTCTAACTTTCATAATTTGGGGGGGTGGAGGGGTATGAGTTTAGTCTCTTAGTGCTTTATTGCACCTTATAAAAACACATCTTGGTGTCATAAGCAGCAAGAAAATCTTCATCCAGCAAGAGCAACACATCCCCTCTCACTGGGGCAGTGGCCAAGGGTCCCCCAGGGCAAGGGGGGCCCCTGAGGCTTCACCAACTCGCCCACCACAACCTCCTCATCCTTCCACTCCTGGTTGTTCTTTTGGAGTCACAAAAAGTTACCAGCAAGACAAATCACTGCTGCTCCAGGGCAATGAGGGGTGCTGACAGTGGGAAAGTCATCCATGCATTCCAGATTATTTTGGAGAGGGTGAGCCACACCCTCCAAAGCATTTTTAAATCGTAATTTCTGTTTCCAAGCCACAAGTCACCCGTCCTGCTCATGGGACCTCAGGACTCAGCCACGTCCCTCTGTTACCCACCTTCCTCCTGGGTGCTGCTGTGATCCTGAACACGCAATTAAATATATGAAGGATATTAATTAAATTAGAATATAATTAAATATAAGATAATTAAATATAAGGAGGACGTGGACCTGCTGGAGTGAATCCAAAGGAGGCCACGGAGATGCTCCGAGGGCTGGAGTTCATCTGCTGTGAAGACAGGCTGAGGAGCCGGAGAAGAGAAGGCTCCAGGGAGAGCTCAGAGCCCCTTCCAGGACCTAAAGGGGCTCCAGGAGAGCTGGAGAGGGACTGGGGACAAGGGGTGGAGGGACAGGACACAGGGAATGGCTTCCCACTGCCAGAGGGCAGGGCTGGATGGGATATTGGGCAGGAATTGTTCCCTGGGAGGGTGGGCAGGCCCTGGCACAGGGTGCCCAGAGCAGCTGTGGCTGCCCCTGGATCCCTGGCAGTGCCCAAGGCCAGGTGGGAGCAACGTGGGACAGTGGAAGGTGTCCCTGCCCATGGCAAGGGGTGGCACTGGATGAGCTTTAAGGTCTCTTCCACTCCAAACCATTCTGAGATTCTGCAGCTGCTCAGGTCTCATGTTGGGGTCATCATGACATCACTCACGGGACACTGATTTACCTGCTGGAGTAATTCCAGGTCTGTGCTTTGATGTGGGAACAAAAGGTGTTCCATCTCTCCTGACTGTGGGGCTGGGAGCTGCCCGGCCTGGAGGGGTGAGTGACCAGCAGGTAACTCTGAAAATATCAACTCCACAAGCCTATTGATTTTTTAATTTTATTTTTTTTTCCCCCTGCAACCACAAATTAGAACCGGCACTGCTAAAAATCACTGGCCTATCCACAAATTTTAATTAAAACCTAAATAAATCATTTTGGGCGCTGCACTTGCATACAAACAATGCGGGAGATGGCACACTTACAGCGGCCTGTCAGCGGCCGCTGACTAATGAGTCACTGTGAAAATACAACCCCAAGGGCCGGAATTGAAAGCAGATTCCTCGGCTAACGAGGGGCACATGCGACCCCGCCGTCGCCATCGTGGCAGAAGGCACCAAAACCAGCTCTGGGGGTTGGGGGGAGAAGGAAAAATTTCGTTAAGGCTGCAGGCCGAGGTTTATTAAATAAAGCGCGGCGGGGAAAGGCGATAGCGCAGCTGCAGCCTTTTCGCCCAGCGATGGAGTCATGTTTTCCCCTGTCCTTGCAGCAAACAATAACCATATGCTGGATTTGTTACCAAATGTTTATTTTATTCCTTTATTAGTACACAACGAGGATTTGGAAAAAAAGAGGTTTCGTTGCTCCAAGCGCTCGGGAAGAGCTTTTAACCAGGCCCCAGCTGTGCCGTGTGGAACTCGTGGCGCTGCCCGACGCTGCTTGCAGCGGGTGCTGCTCAGGGTTGTGCTTTGCCATGTGTCACCACGTGTCCCTGTGGTACCCCCGGAGCCGGGGGTCCCGCCCTGGAGCGGAGGAGCCGGGATGGATCCGTGAATCACACAGTTCTCCCGCCCCGGGGCACAGCGCTGCTGGGACGGCAGCAAACTGAGGCCCAGAAAAACTCTTCAGCTCTTCTGTCTCTCAAACAAACTCTTCTCCTGTGTTCTAGCAGCTCTCCCTGTCTGATTTGACAGGGAGCACTGGGGCCAGGGCTTATGGCTCAGCAGGAGAGGATTCCTGGCTGTGCACTGGAGCAGAGGCCTTGGCACGAGCTGCTGAAGCCACGAGCTGCTGATGGCCAGCAGAGATGGGAATCCCAAGATCCTGGTCAGCTGTGGCTCATAAAAACCCTTGGAAATGAGAGCCAATTTTAGCTTTCTCTTTCTAAAAGCAACAGCCTTGGCCCAGCTCTGCTCAGGGCACTCAGACTCACCTGTGGCCACTCCTCCAAGGAGGAGCCCATGGGACACCACTGGTGCCTTCATGGAGCCCATCCTGCCTGCATGGACCACCCCCCTCATGTGCAGACCACCACAGGAAGGTGTTCTCCCAAAGCCAGCATTCCTGTTCCAACCAGCAAGTTTCCACAAATGCTGTGAGGCTGGCAAAACCCCATTTTCTCAGGGAACATCTTCTCCACCAAACAGTTAAAGCAGACCTAAGTTTCAAAGTTTAGGGTTTTCCTTGCCAAGGGACTGAGAGTCTCCAGCCAAGAGCTGCATCTCCCACACAGGCATGGAGCTTGGAGCCACAGTTCCTAAAAAACACCCAACAGGACAACACTGCCTGCAGCCTTGCAGGAAAGCATTTCCAGCAAAGACCAAGGACTTGTCCTGCTCCCAAAATACCCAAAATGATGCTATTTCCACCAAGAATGATGCTGTCTCCACCAAGAATGATGCTGTCTCCACCAAGAATTATGCTATTTCCACAGGAATTATGCTATTTGCACCAAGAACAATGCTATTTCCACTCAAAAAGGATGCTATTTCTTTGGGGGAATGATGGTAACTCACCCCAGAACATCCCAGGCAAGGAAATTCCTGGAAATGGGAGCTGGGCCACCTCACTTGCCTTTCCTTTTTGGGGGTTTTATCCCCCCTTAAAGCAGCCTTGTGTAAAGAAAGAAAAATATGGTATGCGTGTGTTGCTCCTGCAATTCAAAACCTGATCTTGACTGAGGAAAAAGTACAAAAGAAAAGAAGAAAAAAAATTCAAACCTCTCCCAACTGCAGAACACGCTCATGGGAACAAGATGTGGTGCACATGAGGCTGTCCTGGGGAGAAAGTTTGCTAAAAATAACATATGCAGATTATATACATAAAATGTCATGAAATATCAGCACAGAAACCCGTGTGGTGGTTCAGGCTGTTGCAATTACAGCTGAAATGGGCCAGATGAAGGACACGCAGCACTGGGAGTGTCTGCAGCAGGACCAGGAGTGGGGCCAGCCTCTCTCTCCAACTGTGGCTCGGGGACCACGTCTGGCAGAGCCAAAACAGAGTGGGATGGGGCTTGTTATGATGGTTTTTTGGCTATGGAGGGTCAGGGATAGCCCCTGGGCTGCTCTGATGCACTGTACCTGCGGAGGGTCTGCTCTATGATTCTCCTAAATCAGAGCCAACTCCATTTTGCTTAAATATTTAACAATATTTAATATGAAGTGAATAAGAGGCAGAAGTGGTGACCTGGGGTCAGGCTGGGCTCGCCACAGGGGCAACAGCAGCACATCCTGATGGTTCTTACATGAGGACAAGTTGCAGAACAAAATCCATATTCCCAAATACATGGAAGTGTGCAGCCTGAGGGAACACTCCCACCTTTCCCATGGCTGGGGGGTCCCAGAGCACCGCTGTGTTTCTGCTAACAGGAATCATTATCTTACAAAAAGGGAAGAGAACAGAGGAGAAGAATTAAATAAAAGGTGAAAATTCCATTAAAATTGACAGCTAAGAAGAGTTCAGCCATTTGGCAATCAGTGGAAATGACCCAACACCATTAAATGGCCCAACACCATTTCTACCAGCACAGAGAGCTCCAGCAGGACAGCCAGGGGAGGGAATACCATGGTCTCCCAAAATACAGGGATGATGGATTCATTGCAGCTGAGCTGTGCATCCCCCCGACACCCCTGCAGCCCAGCCCTGCTGCCTCGGTGAGTATTAAAATGAGTTATGTAGGTCACCGTGTGAAAACAAACAGTGTGTGGATGCATGCAAATAACAGAGCAGAACTCCCAGAAAATTTATATCGCAGCCAGAGGACTGAGGAGGGAGCGTGGAAAATGTCAGCCACGTTATAATGCCACCCTGAAGGGCTCCAGAGGCTCTGCCAGCCCTGGTTAGTGCCTCGGGGAGCCTTGGGATCCTCCCATCCACGAGCAGAATGAGTTCCTGGGATCATTCCTCTGGCACAGTCACTGGTAGGGATCTGCTTCACCCGGCATGAGGGATGATCCGGGTAAAAAATCACATTTTTCCTGAGATTTGCTGTCAAAGCAGAGGTGTGGCTCACAGCCACAGCCCAGGGGAACTTCCACAGCTGGGAATCACAGAATCATGGAATGGTTTGGGGTGGAAGGGGCCTTAAAGCCCATCCAGTCCCACCCTGTGCCATGGGCAGGGACACGTCCACTGCCCCAGGTTGCTCCAGCCTGGCCTTGGGCACTGCCAGGGATCCAGGGGCAGCCACAGCTGCTCTGGGCACCCTGTGCCAGGGCCTGCCCACCCTCACAGGGAAGAATTTTCAGTACGATGTCCCATGTTCCTGGAGAGGGATGAGCATTTAACCAGTGAGACTTTGGATGTGGGACAGGAAAGCTGGCAAGGTCTCCCACTCCCTCTGGTTCAGAAAGGAGAGGAAAGGGCTGAAATTATCCCAGGATGCAGCGCTGGGATGCTCCAGTGGCAGAGCCTGTGCCGCGGGGAGAGAGCTGGGGGGATATTTGCACCCAGTGCCTTTGGAATTGCTCAGATGGGGCAGGCAGAGGGGTGGTGGGAGTGCCAAATCCTGCAGCCTGATGCTATTTGGGAAGCTGCAGCAACCGGGAGTTCCCGTGGGAAAGGACATTTCTCATCATTTCAGCTGTAGAAGCAAGGCTTGAAAATGCACGCTCTGGAGCCAGGAGACAAGGAAAATCAGATAAAATGTACTTCTGAACAGGATTTTGAGGTGAGACTCATGACTTTTTAATGGACTGAACTGATTTAACTCCCTTTGTGTCACTGCTGGCTGGTGCAGCTCCAGCTTCTTGCTGTCCAGCCAAGCCAAGGATCCTTCCCTGCTGCCACAGGGTGGTCTCCCAGCCAGACTCCCACATTTCAGCCATAGGGAAGGGTACAGGATTCATCTGGACAGGCAAAACCCTACACAGTTCAGCCAAGAATACGTTTGAACTCCTGAGGTCAGCAGTTCAACATCATGCTGTTACACCCATCTCAGATATTCCATTCCCTTCCTAACTCCTCATCAGGAGACACACCAGGCACTGTTTGATTTGGGGGATCTCCCCTTGGGTCAGAAAGGACTTTACAGGCAGCCACAGCACTGCACTGCAAGAGGGCTGAGGGACATGAGCAACCTGGAGGATCATCCAGCTCCAAAACCAAGGCAGGAGTGACAGCAAGTGAGGATGTGAACAGAGCCCGTGGGAGCAGCAGTCTAAGTTACCCCTGTGCACTCCCCTTCAAAAACACCACTCTGGGAAAACACTTGGTTGAGGAAACCAGAGGTTTTGGGTGCTGGAGGCACTTGGACTTTATCTTCTTAGGTGCACAAAATGATGGGGTATCTCCCATCCACTGCACTCGGCTGGCTTTGCTCACTGCCGTCAGCACAACAGCTTTAAGGAGAGTCTCGTTTTTGCTCACCTAGGAGTAAGTAATTGGTCAAATTTAATTCCAAGAGAGATCAATTAGAACAGGTTGTGATAGACAGTTAGGTCACCAGCAGCTCCTATAAATCGCGGGTAGAATTTCCTCCTTCGCCATCTACCAGTTTGATGTAGGAAATGGCTCATTTGCAAGCTAAAGGTTTAATTAGGAGAAAAAAGAAGGTCAGCAGAGATCAGATGTGAATTGCAAAGTGCTAAAGAAGTTTACTGCAGCAACGTATTTATTGAGAGCCGTGCTATAGATCTGCTCCCTCTCTGTCCAGAATGCTAATAGCACCCCTTTGAATTCTTCCTATCAACAGAAAATTCATCGATAATATCTGGGATGTTTTAAAACTGTTTGGCACACGGGGTTTCTTAATGATAATCAAGACTCCCTTACCCATCTCGTTAAGTGTGGATCCTTCTTTCCAGGTCAGGTTTCCAGAATGTGACACCCCTTGGGTCGCTGTTTCCTCTCCCATCCGTCGCAATGTGAGCCTGGCAGAGGGTATTTATTGCTCCCCATCATCAAGGACACGATGTAAATTGGGCCAGAAATATCAATATGATGAAAATTCATGGTGTTTCTTCCTCACCCCGCTGTACTCTGTGTGGTTTTTATGGATGTGTAAACTGAAGAAATAAAAGAGTTCTGTACAGGCTCTCTTAAGAGCAATGGCAGCGACAGTAATGTGATTACATGAGGTTTTGGCTCAGTGGTGACAGTGCTGAGCTGGCCCAAGGCAGCAGAGCCTAAAGTTAAGCCATGCCATTGATCTCAGCTCCTGGTCCAGGGGAGAAGGGCCCAGGGAGGCTCGGCAGTGGTTTGGGCTCTGGAGGCTGGGGGAGGAACAGGCTGTTCCTCCATGTGTTGTTTTGGACACTGGGATGGGCAGGGCAGTGACAGGCTCTGCTGCTGCTCCTGCTGAGGAGATGAGAAACATCATCTCTTCAGCATCAGCAGCTTTAATCTGGGAGAGGGTAGATTTAGATTGGGTACTGGGAAGGAATTGTTCCCTGGGAGGGTGGGGAGGCCCTGGCACAGGGTGCCCAGAGCAGCTGTAGCTGCCCCTGGATCCCTGGCAGTGCCCAAGGCCAGGTTGGAGCAGCCTGGGACAGTGGAAGGTGTCCCTGCCCATGGAAGGGGTGGCACTGGATGGGTTTTAAGGTACCTTTCAACCCAAACCATTCTAGGATTCTGTGATTCTGTGGTCTCTGGGAGATGCACGAGTGCTCCCTCCTGCTGTCCCTGTTCCCTGTGTCTCTGGGGGTTCCCACAGGAGAGGAGTGGTGTCGGTGCTCTGGGAGCAGCAGTGCTGTGGCTGCCCTTGGCTGGGGCCTCGTCAACAGGCACAGATGCAGCTTCCAGCCTGATCTGCTCTGCAGCTGAGGCTGGGATGGACTCAAAGTCCAGAATCACCAGGGGCTCAGGCATCCCAAACTGTCATCGTGAACACTGTGATTTGGGGCCCCATTAGATGTCACACATGATTAATGGCTCTGCACAGCATACAGCAGGACAAACCCTGCAGAGGTCCAGGGACAGCCACCAAGGTGGAGAGAAATCAAAATGGCAGCTGGGCCTGGCTGGGAGGACAAGAGCAATTTTTCCAGTCACTTCCATTTGTTCCAGTATCACTCAGTCCCCCACCCAGTTTGATGGGAGGCTGCAATTCCACTTTAAGCAACGCTCTGTGAGAAAGGACAGCTATAGCAGCTCCAACTGCACACTGATGTAATTAAACAGGCAATGTTAATTCCCAGCACCTGAGACTCCAGTCCTGCGTGCAGAGATGATAACACTGATTTCAATCATTTCGGCAAAGCCAGCAGTAGGAACAACAGGCGGAGGACAGAGGAGGCTCCTCGCTCTTCTGGAGGATCAGAAACTCACCACAATTATCAGTCAACACTTCCAGCTGTCTGGTAAAGGCTAAAGCAAACACATCCCAGCTCTGAGGTGGGAGGCAGCAGAGCTGTAATTATTTCAAAGTTTAACTACTGCCCCCATCTCCAGACACAGAAGCAAGGAAAATCCCAGTGAATCCTGCTTCCACCGGCATTGTGTGATGCTCCTCGTGCAGCAGTTCAAGTGGCTTCTAGGATGCTTCAGACTCAGGTGTGAGGTGTAGAAAGCATTAAATTAACCATTTCCTACCTTCAGCAGGCAAAAGCAGCATTACCTTGCACCAGCCACGTTCCCATTAAAATATCAGCTCCTACGAGCCTCATAGGAGGAGCAAGAGATTCCCCGGGCTTGGCTGAGCACGTGGGGGAAATCCAGGTGTTCTGACACCCAGATCGTGTTTGCCATGATAGGGACATCAGACAGAGGAGATGGCAGGCCTCGCAGTGGCCCTGAATCACTGACTGACATCTCTGTCTGTCCTGGTTTAAAAGTAAGGCCTCCAAAATGTGATCTGGTCAAGGGAATCGTGTGGGGCTTTATCCCGCGGCCTCCTCTGTGACGGGAACAGCGCAGCTCCGAACGTGGGCCATGGATATGGCTGGATTTATGGAGTATTCATTATTTTAATAGCACTCATTGACTTAGGGTCAAATATCTTTTTCCAGCATTTTTTTTTTATTTAAGGAAAGAGCCCGTATGTCACAATCTCATGCCTCATCTAATTGGGTAAGTGTTTCCTTTGTCCTTGAAACCGAAAAGTAGACGGCGTATCCAGGAGCTACAGAATGAAAAAGCATCTGCCTTTGGTATTTGGCAGGCCTCAATTAAAAACCTGCTGCCTGGGCTATCACTTTTTCTTTAACTCTGACCAAGGCGCTTCTGCTCGGATTCAAGCGGACGGTTCTGAAGGTCAAGCTATGGGAATGCAAAAAAAAACCCCAAGTATTTTGGAATAATAAGTAATGTTTTGCACACAACAGAAAAGAGGCCCGGATCCAGAAGCCCCGAGTGGTGCTGGAAGCACAGGAAGGGCTCACGTGCTCGCTCCCCTCCGAGGTTTCCATAAGCTCCTGCTGGAGCAGAGCTCAGGCCCCCGCTGGAGATGTGGCTCCCCCCGCTCCCGGCTCCACAAATCCAGAGCTCGATATGCACAAAACACTTCCATCTTTAAAAAATAATTGAAAAGGTGCACTCTGAAGTTCACTGGATCGATCCCACTGAATTTATTTAGAAGGCACTTCATTGTGTCAAAGATTTAATGGCGAGGTTACGATGCCCAGCCTTCGGAATGTCAATGCGCTGCAGCGGGAGCGTTGCAGGGAATGCTAAAACCCCCGGCAGCACACGCCCCAGCAGAACTGCCAGATTTGTGAAATATGAAAATTATTACACAGAGTGTAGATAAGACACAGGCTGCTGGGGGAAAAGCAGCACAGGGGCTGGAATTCTGCGTGTCTTATGAGTAGTGGGATGAAATTTTGCAGCCTCCCTGCGGACTCCTTGGCCGGCCCCTTACATCCCTCCGAGCCTTCGCTCCCAGGCTGCCCCTTTGGAAATGTGTCTGGATGTGAGCAGTATTTCCCGGCACACTTGATTAAATACCTCCCCTGGTTATTTATTGCACATTAAACAACATCTCTCCTGCACGTACCTTGCTTGGACAAAAGCTCTTTGCTCTCAAGTGCAGAGCTCAGCATGTCGTAGGCCAGAGCACTGCAAACCTCCGGCAGCACCCATCAGCATTCCCTGCTTATTAAACACCATTTCTGGAAGCTGAGAGTTACCCTGCTTTCCTACAGTTTACATTTCTCGGTGCCTGTGATACGGTTTTAATGCAGAAGATGTCCAGAGGTTTCTCTCTCTCTCTCTCTCTCTCTCTCCTTGGGGAATCTCCCTGTTCGGTGCTGCAGGAACAATCCCAATCCACCGAAGGACTCCCAGGCTGTAAAGTTTCAAGTGAAGCGGGAGGGCGGGGGAAGGAATGACAAGTCCTTTTTACTGAAATTCTCTCCCCAAATGGATTTGGCAGAGCCGGGCTCTGCTGATCTTAAAGCAAGGTTTATCATTCGTGCAGGCTGCTGCCTGAAGGGGGAAAAGATCTTTGAAGTTGCTGAATGATGGAAGGGTCTCCCCCCTCCTCTCCCTCACACACATTTTTTAAGGGTGGTGACTGGGAGATACTCAACTGCCCTGAGTCAGGAAATTACATGACAAATTAAACAATTACGTGTTTTAGTGCTGAGCATCTATGTAAACATTTAGCATCAAACATGCTTTTAGCATGAATTCCACGGGCATTTATACTTTCCCCACCACCTGTAATTCCACAGAGTGTTATTTCCCCTGCATCTCAAGAGCTCCCCTGGTTGAGTATCTACACCTTGAAGAGGTTTCTTTATCATTTAACTTTATTACAGAAGGCACTACTGCCTGGACACTGTTGGAGTGACAAGGACTATTTCCTTAATTACTGTACATTGATAATAGCATTTACTCTGGCAGCTCCAGTGCTATTCAATCAAGCAAGATTCAATACAAAAAAGCTGATTTGCCAAAAAAGAGATTAGCATAAGTGCCTACAGTCACATTCTATTTTTGAAGGTAAAGCTACTGTGTCTGTGAGCTTTCTTGTGGGAACTTTATAAAGAGAGATTAATCTAGTTTATCTCCTTCAAAACATATTTGGGGAAATCGCAGAGAGTCACTGTTTAGGCTCTTTTTGGCAATAATTTTCTATAAACATGTAAAATAAAGACCTGCACAGAAAGTGCTAATCAGCAGCAGGAAGGTGTAATTTTTTTCTCTTAGGTGGACGTAGACATTTGTGGTGAAAAACTCCGTGTTCCCCAGTTTGCTGTTGCTGTTCTTTGTCATTTAATCAAGTGGTGACTGTGGCTGTTGCACTTTAAAATTAAATGCTATTATTTATGGTAGAACTTGTGCTGGTTAAAAGTGCAGAGCTCAGCACTGTGTACGTTTGTAAGCAGAAGGTTAAGCAGGACATTTTAAATGGTAAAGCAAAGGGCTTAATCAAGGCTGAAGAGCAAAATGCAGTGGGATAACAGATATAGTAAATAGGCATTAATCACCACACAGGCTTAATCCAGGTATTAGGCAGTCTTGGGGCTAATTCGAAGACTCACTTACATAAGAACTCGTTCTACCAACCCCTAAGTAAGTGAATAACTTTATTCTTAGGAGAAAACTTCCCAGTTCTAAAGGCCCTTGCAGTATCAGGCCTGAGTTATATATTTGTAAAATGATCATCACACAATTATTTTGCCTGAAGGGGATTTCTGAGTTAGGAGGCACGTGGAGGTGGGGGGTTCAAGAAAGGAAAAACTTGAATCACTGGAGCATCAGGAGCCACTTTTCCATGTGTTTCTTTCCCCCCTTGACACTGTCTGTTACTGTGACATCAAAATCCGAACTAAGCACTTCTTGCCAAAGATGGACCAGATAAAATCACGAAGCCAGTATCATCCCATGGGAGACAGCTCACTGTCCTGGTGCCAAATTTAGCGACTACAAATCCAGGCTTAGAACATAGTCCTTCCCCAGCCGTAATCCAGCACTTGCACACTGGATTTGTGCTTAACTACTGATGACCTAAACTTTGGGGTTTAAGACGATAATTGCACATCCATCGGTATGGAACTCACTCTACAGAAGTTCTTTTATTGGATGCTCAGAAAGATTAAAGTTCTTCCACGTTTAAATTTACATCACAAATTCCAGATCTTTGCACAGACACACACTTCTCCTGTACTGACACAGCAACACACAAGCCCCAGGGCGGATTTTGGCATCCTGGTCAAGCTTGCTTTAGAATCCTCGAGTGGTTTGGCTCGGAAGGGACTCAAAGCTCATCTCTTTCCACCCCCTTCCATGGGCAGAGACACCTTCCACCAGACCAGGTTGCTCAGAGCTCCTTCCAGCCTGGCTTTGAACACTTCCAGTGTGTTCCAGCCCTGAGGAACAGCAGACTCAGGGTTAGCACGACACAGCCTAACCTGAGGAAAGGGGAGGAGATGGAAGTGGGGAATGCAGTGGATGTCCACAGTTTATCTGCTCAAGGAACAGCAAGATGAAAAAAAATCCACAAACCTTTAATTGTGGATGTAGGAGAGGGACAGTGATGTAACTGTTCCCAGGGAACACTATTCTTATTTTGTAGAGGGAGGTGAGCCAAGATACTTAAGCTCTAGAGAACCTTTAACACAGGAAGCTATTTATCATAACAAGCTTGGTTGATACTGCTCCCATACTGAACCAATTAGATTAGCCTATTTCGTCATACTTCATAACTTGGGATGATAGGTTTCCAAGCATGGTACAGTGCAGTAATTGAATTTTGATCAAACACACATGGCCCATAACCCAGTATGTGAAACTTTCAGAACAGTTCACAGCTTTTAAATATCCAGTCAACATGTTGCCAAAAGTACAGGATGTACTTGATGCAAGTGGGAGAGGAGGGGGGGAGCACGAGTCCACGCCGTAACTTGGTACAGCTGTAAAACAAACATTTTTTTGTTCCGATTCTGTTCCTACTTTAGCAAAGGAGCTGGGAGGAAGACAGTGAATGTCAAGTAAGTCGTTTTTCTCCCCAGCCCCCACGCCCCTCAGGCACACATTTCCCTTTTAACATTCTTAGATTACCACAACCTTTTAAATTCACTCTACTGTACTTACATACTGTGTTAGACACACCAGCAATTATGGTTGTTAGCATGACACATCCATTGCCTACACTTAGTTAACAAAGTAACTTAAAAGTCGCATGCATCAGCCTCTTAATAGGGTTATAATCAATGGGACCCTGGAATGAAAGCCCTAAAAATTACCCCCCACCTCTGCATTCCCCAGGTTTCTGCCTTTGCCAACACAATCCATATGGTGGGCAGTCTCAAGGTGAACACTCAGTTTTTCAGTTCTCAGCGTTCTCTTACATGTTCCTGCCGTGTTTTCCCCACGGTAAATCCAAGGAACTTTGAAGAAGACTCTGTAAAGGAAACAGAATTCATTAATAAATACGTTCCTATGGCTTCACTGACTCGGTGGCAAAGCACCCACTGCAGAAGAGGTTTGTGGCATGGGAAATGCTGTGCCAGAGTTTCTTTGGAGCAAGTCGTGGCTGTCCATATCAGAGCTGCTCCCTGGCCTAGAAGGGAGTCTGGCATTGTCCAGCAGAGAACCAGGACATCCCCAACCTCTGCTTATGGTGCTGACAACTTCTTCCTCAGTTTTAGAATCACAGAATCCCAGATTGGTTTGGGTTGGAAGGGACCTTAAAGCCCATCCAGTCCCAACCTGTGCCATGGGCAGGAACATCTTCCACTATCCCAGGTTGCTCCAACCTGGTCTTGGACACTTCCAGGGATCCAGGGGCAGCCACATCACCCTGTGCCAGGGCCTCCCCACCCTCACAGGGAAAAAATTCTTGTGTATCTCTAACTTAAATTTCCCCTCTTTCACTTTGACCCCACTGCTCCTTGTCCTGTCATAAGTTCTGAATGCTTTGACCAAAAGGAAGCTGCAGACACCTCAGTGCACCCAGTTGTCATCGAGGTGGTGCAAACGACATAAAAGCTGGGAATTCCTGCTCCATCCCCCTGGAAAGAGCAGGCTCTGGAGGTTCTCCCCAGCAGCGCCTGCCTGGGAGCCGTCTCACACACCTGCCCTGAGCACAGCTGTGCCGGAGCAGCAGCCACGGGTTCCAAGGGGAGAAACGGTGCTTCTCACAGGGAGCAAAATGCGCAGCTCGTTTGGTCCTGCTGTCGGCTGGGGACAGGTATTTCCTGATTGCAGCCACCCCCCGGCAGGACAGGGCGCAGAGGACGCGCCGGATCCCATCTCCCTGCCCGCCCCGCTGCCCACTAAGTTATGACACTGCAGAGAAAAGAAGGGAAAAAAAAAAAAAAAAGAAAAAGAATTTGGTGCTCAACTTAATCAGACTTGGACCAAGTCTCAGCTCAAACCAAGGTTAAATAGGCCTGTTCTAAGGTAGGATTTATATAGCAATTACAGTAATGGAAACTGAGCTTTATAATTCTTATACTGCCTAAAATTCTGCTGTGTCATATGCATCTGCAGAGCCCGAGGAATGTGCTGCTCGGAGAGCACTGCAGTCCTGAAAGCAGCCATTCAAATGGATCATGGAGAGTTATTGGAGCACGTGGATGGCCGAGATTTTTATGAAGCACAAAGAGTTACAATCAGAAATCCTGCGAAAAGCAAGCAGCTTGTATCAGAGACAAACAGTATTTTTTTTTAAATACTTTATTTTGTTGGGAATGTTGGGAACTAGATCTCCATCAGACACGGTGCAAACAGCATTGAGGGTGTCCTTTTTACCCTTGGATTTCTTTCCCTTTGCTGCAGTCTTAGATCCACAGTGCAAAATGCATCTTGGCCAGACAGGATCCTCGCAGCCACTTTCCAGTTTGCTCTGTTGTGCAAGGAAAAATACCGGTGTGCTAAGTCTGTGCTGTGATAAAGAGCAACTTGGGAAGATTTGGGGATCTGATAGGGGGTTTGGCTCCACCTTCAGGAAGCAGAAGGCAGAGAGACAACGCGGGGCTGAGTTTCAGACGCTTCCCGCAGAAACTGGAGCCCACAAACGCCTCTTCCCCACATCATTCCTGCCCCACAAAGGGTCCCTGCTCGGATTCATCACAGATTCCCTGATCTGATGCCGTGATATTTCTACACGGGTGATGCAGCTCTGGAGTCCACCCCCTCCTAGAACTTGAGGAATTGGGGCAGGATGTCCAAAGGGAGCTGGTACGTGGACAAAAAGCAACAAAAAGCAGCTTTAAGGTGACCAGAAGTTGGGATCCATGGGATGCCACAGAACTGTGTCAAACACCATTAGCCATTGACAGTGTCAGTGCGGAGGTTCCCCTGCAGAATGTGATTTTCTCTTATAATTCCCAGAGATTAGAAAGGTTCTCTGGGTATCACAGATGGATTGAGAGGAAGAAAGTGGGAAGAGTCTTGATCATATTTCAGTCTAGCAAAACACTTAAGCATATGCCTAAAGTTAAGCTATTTTTTCTCCTCGGATTCAGGCAGAAGATGCAAACAGAACAATCTCTTATATTTCACTTTTTGGCAGGCTCTGCTGCTGAGCCCAGAACAAGGTAGCTGGTTAGAGAGCATGATTTAAATGAATTTAAATGGTGCCTTTTTTAAAGAAGCCACATAGTGACCACTTATAATAATGAAACTGGCAGAGTAGTTAGGGATGACACTGAGTTAGAAAGTCTGTATGATGCATGACTGAAATAATCAGCAACCACACAATTAGCAACAGTCCTACGAGGCAATGGAAATGCACGGTCTTGCCTCTGGAATTTCCCCAGCTGGGTGCTTGAGCACCCAACTTTATTGTATTTAACATCACTTTCAGGAGGAAGCAGGTTTGAAAAGTGCAGAGCAAGCAGCAGTGCAGAGACGGCCTAAACACCTAATGAATCTAAAAATAAAAAAACCTCAAAAACACTGAGAGGAGATGGGAGCAGACTGAATAGACAGAGCTGTGCAAGCAAATATAACTGAATATACTCCTGAGGAACAAAGGAAACAATCCTTGATGGGGTGACAACAGATGTTCTCCAAGAAAAAATTCTAAGGGAGCATTTCAAACACAAAGACCTTCCTGTGGAGCTGAGAAGTTTTACTGGCAGACGTACAGGAATACATCTTTGGAAACAGAATAAAAGCTAACATTTAAGGTGTTATCAGGTCCTGAAAGCAGCAGTGATATCTTCATGTAGTAAGTGGTGGGTGGTGGAGAGGGAAACGGTGAGGATAACAAAATACTGTCACAGGAAGTTGCCGTAGCGGAGTTGTGATTTAAATCCCGGGAGGAATAACCAGTTTGTTCTAAAAAAACTCTAGGAAAATGAGCTCTAAACACAAGTGAGAGATGCACAGGTTAGCCCAGTTAGCCCAGAGTCATTTATTAGTGAAGTCAGCAGACTGAAGTGCCACCACTTTGGCACTGTGGGAGTGAATGTGGAGTGCCCAAATCTGGATGTTTCTCCCAACTACGGCTCCTTCAGATCATGGTTAAGCACATTGCAGAAAATCTTAAGTCGGTATTTTAAAAAACGGGGAGAAATAGGACGGTTTATAGAGTCATTTATGAAATGACTGAACTGCACTGGTAGTTTGGGAAGATCTGGATTTAATCTGGATCTGCAGCATCTCCAGTGAACAGTTTTATCTGAGTTTTTAAAGGCTGGGCACCTCAAACTCTTGTTTTAAACTCTGGCCTTTACTTTTTATGCTCTTGATTTTTACAGATACAGAATAATACTTCTCTGCTTTGTTGGAATATTGAAAGGATTCCTGACTATCTGCAAGTCCAGCAGATATCATTTTATCTGGGAACGAGGCAGGAGGACGACATAGTACATTGTCTAATTATTTTCATTGATTTGCAACTGTTTTGGGGAAAACAACCCCGAGAGAAGATTATTCCAGTGCAATCAGAACTACAGAAAGACTGGGATGGACAACTTGATTGACAGGAGAAAGCTAAAGCAGGCAGCAACACAGAAAATCATCATTGGACAGACATTTTGATAAATATTACTGCAGCCAATTTATTATTAACACAGTGGGACAGCTTTACATCTTGCATCACACTTTTCACAGCCCTTATGGTAAACATGCCATATCTGACAATTACAAGATGAAAACAAAGACCTCACTAACTGTCTCCTGGCCCTGCAGCATTATCTGCTCGCTCAGTTAACCCTCTCTCCACTTCAGCTGTGCAGATACAAACACAGCACTGTGTGTTCATACAGAGAACACAGCCCCAGCAGCGGCCCATGGAGCTCCCAAGGCTTAAACCATCTGGGACACTCGTCCCTAAAAGGCTTCCCGGACATGGGAGAGGTTGTGGCCGAGGTGGGAGGTTGTCAGGACAAGAGGGAGGATCCAGGGGAATCCCTTCTGAAGGGGAGAGGTCACCCGTGGCTGTGTGCTGGCTGTGGTGGCAGAGCAGGGCAGCCCTGGATCCCAAGCCAGGCTCCAGCAGGGAGGGAAGGATCCCAGAGCAGCTCTGATTTCCTGGAATGGCTGGCACACATCTCTTCCTTCACAGCCACTGCAGCTTGGACCAGCAGCTCTGCCTCTCTGCTGGCTGCGTGGCTCCTGGGGTTCACAATCTGATGGACCTCGTAACTAATCCCGTTTTCATCTGATTCACGTGGAACAGTTCCTGGGATTTTTACCGATCACGAAGCACAACCAAGTCAAGCCCTCTGCTACTTGTACACCTGGAGACACATTTTAGAATGGAATCCTGTCTGATAAGTCGCCCAAGGCTGTTTTTTTATTATAACATCCATGACATCTTCATATTTTCACAGCTTCGTTATCAGCTTCAGGGTTGGAAAAACAAAAAGCAGACAAGTCACGGGATGATCTTAGGAGATTTTATTTGATTCAAACTTCTATTTTCCATCCACTTCCTGTCTGTTGTTCGAAGTATTTTGGGGAACAAAACTGATGTGCACAAAGAGCATTCAGTGAGAGAGACCAAAGGGAGACAGGACAAACATCAGGCAAGGGAATGGAGCTGACAGAGAGTTCTTGTCTCTCTGAACCCACAAGGAAAATGCATGGTAGGAAATATTCCAAAACCACATCTTTCTTGCGTGAAGGAAAGAATTAACGTTAAGCACAAAGTATTCCTTGTGGTTTATTCTCACTACGTGACGTGTCAGGTTATGCTGATTTGGGGAAAAAACAGGATTTCTTTACAAAGCTTTCTGTGCACTGGGCTTAATGTGGGTTAAAAAGAGCCTAAACCCCACAAATTGTGCTTTCATAAATCCACTTAGTAATCTCATTATTGGTATTTCCCTTAAAAATAGAGTTTGTGGGTATATTAGTGACAGGTTGAAAGTTTCACCTGAAAAACAAAAAAATAGCCCAAATTTTTGTTAAAAAAAAAATTACACTGAAGTTTCTATGGCGTGGGGTTCTCCCTCAGTTAGTGCCAGTTTTCATTAGAAGGTGAAGAGAATGCTTAAAATTGGTCAAACAGCATGAAGATTTAGTTGACATGTTTTCTGTCTCTGTGTGTACATACTTAGCCTGAAAGGAACATCCAGTGAAATCCTGGTTGTCCAAAAGACTTTGGTCAAACAGCTTTGAAAGACACTGAATTTATTTCACTGAAACACAACTGACCCAAACTAAGAGCCTTCTAAGGGCTTTAGTCGTACAAAGAATTAACTCTTTCGACACTGTCGCTGTAAAACACACACCAATTTATTTTCAGAAAAAAAAGGTATTTATTTCACGATGGATGGTTGCAAGAGAGGAAAGAAAAAAAAATAAAAATAAGCAGAACAATTACTTCTTTTTCTAACCTCAGGGCACCCCAACATCCACCCTCCTTTTTTGTGATGTGCCATCTACAAATTCTATTTTTTACGCATCCGTATTTCTACTGTTGATCAGCAGTGACCAAATTTTGCAATGTGACCAATATTTACAGAAATAATTATTTCAATTAATGCAATTTCACAGGCTACACCAGCCTAAGGTTTAGGGCTCTTTGGATTTTAACAGGATGGAAAAAAAGGCAGTTTGTGCAGTTTGGGATATTTAAGTTAATTTCCAAACTGCCCCATGGACGGACCCCAAGTGTAATCCTGGTCCATCCATGCTAAAACTCCTATCAATTTCAATGGAATAAATATCAGCATATTTATTATGAACAACCCTCTGCAGCTCTCTGTAACACTCTAAATGACACAGACACAGCATCAGTGCAAACTGCAATGGTCTGCACGTCTCACAGACGATGCAACTTAGCAACAAACCCCGTGCTCCCAGAAACAGAGCAGTCCCAAAGTTCCACCTTTGAGGTAAACTTGTTCACGTGAGGAACTTTCACATTTTATCCTCTTTGTTCCCCGTGTATTTAATACTCTGTTCTGACGAGGTGTGATCAGTAAGTCCTCAGCAATTCCAGTGGACCACTGGATCCAGCTGTAAAAACAAGCTGCACCTCTGGATTTGAGGCAGTCCCTGGCAGAGTCAGGGATAGGTCTGCATTTTCCTGAAGGTTGCATTGGTGATGCTGAGCCGGGTCAGCCTGGCCCCGTAATAATCGATGATGTAACTGGAGCCATCGGAAGGGCCAACGATCTGCAACAGAAAAAACAACCAAGACTTTTCAATATGAAGTGAAATATATACTTTGTGCTAATGTCTCAATTACTGCTAATTTTCCCATCATAAAATTAGTCATGCTTAATTAGTCAAACAGAAACTAGATTTATTTTGAAGTTATGCTGCAGTTTAACTGTTTTAGCGAGCGCTGTCTCAGAAGGAACATTTCCCCTGGGCTTCTAATCAACCAAATTACACAGCCAGGCACTGGGACTGGGCTAATCCGATGAGGATTTGAGGCACAAAACCAGCCTAACAAATGAGGGGGCTCCAAACCACTTTTCCTGAACAAAGGAGGGTCGGCAGCAGAGAATTAGGCTGATGACAAGTGTCTTTGAAATACTGAACAGGTAAGGAATGAAGAGAAGGAGGAAAGATCATGGAGTTTTTGTTCTGGGAGTGCTAAATTGATGTGGAGTCACCAGGGAGATCAACAAGGAGAGATGAAAGATACTCTCAACTGGATCTGTAAGTGCTCTGAGGCAAGATCACTGCGACAGCAGAGGAAGGAATTTGAGAATGCACACAAAAGACATATACAAAGTGCACACTTTTAAATATTTTCCTACAAACCCATAGAAACAACTCCCATATCCACAATGGATTTTGAGTTCATCACAGCCAATTTGCAATTCATGCTAAATGGCTGCGCTGTTGAATAAAACAATTTGGCAATTTCATGATGTCACAAGATGTCACTCCAGCTGGGGATTTAACCCCCATGAATCCCTCAGTCACAGCTCTCAGGTGATGTGGGAGTTGAATTTGCAGGAGAGGTGGAAAATGAAAGTGGCAATGCCTTCTTTCATCAGCATAAAGCACATGCAAACACAGAACTTGAGGATTCTGGGAACAGCAGGACAGCTCATGCTGAGCCCACCACTCTGCCTCACATAAAGAGGTTCTGACCATGTGGATTTATGGTGCTATAGCTTCCAAGCTATTCACTGTAAGTATTTATAGATGGCTAATCTAATTTTTAATTCCAACAGCAAATATATTGATATATTGTGTCTATATTCTACAACATCAATCTACAAGCAGAGCCAAAATAAATGCTGTGATTTTTCAATACCCAATGGTTCTTATGGCCAAAATAGGAACAAAGTGTTAGTAATCAAATCAAAGCTTTAAAAAACACAGGTTTGTATCTTGTTTTGAAAGCCCTGACTTACCTGCATTGAAATAAGTATGAAATCAATTAGGCTCCCAATTCCACAAAACCCTACAGTGCAGAACTTTAACAAACCTAAAAAAGAAAAGTAAAATTTAATGTAGGTTTAAGCAATACTGGGATTTAATCACTGGCAGCAATCACATCCAAACTCTCTCCTCATCCCACAAAATGTGTGTGTTTATATATATACATCTATCTAGAAGCAGACCTAAAGTTAAACCTCTTTACTTATTAGGTAAAAAAACAAATCACATATTCATATTTCTACATCCTGAATGCACTTTAAATATTAACAATTGATTTTTTTCATGTATAAATATTCTTACACAAGGAAAGGCAGAAGTTGATAATCAGGTTACTGAAATATTCCTTTCACCGAGGCACAGACAGAAAAATCCCAACTTGAGCTGCAAAATTTGCTTATGAATAGAAAGAGACTTTCTACCACCTCATGAGTTGCAGCACAGACTGATTTGATTTTCAGAACATGCAACTCTGGAAAACAATCCTTTGTATAATTTTTATATTTTTGCTGAAATACGAATTTATTTTGAATATATATAAAAATATATAAACACTTCTTTTTAACTGGTATTCAAAAATGTTGGGTTTTATACAAATAAATGAAAGATTAATAGAAAATATATGGGAATAGCAACTGACAGATCAATGTTTTATTGGAAGTTGTCCTGCAAGGCAGACTTCATTTGGAAAATGCCTTCAGAAAAAAGAGGCTGCCTTCAAATTTATTTCTTTTTAATATCAATAGTTTCTTGTACAATGAGTGCAACCCAGTGAGATCTATATATATTATGAGTATTATTTCAGGCAAACATCTTGGCTAATTCCTCTCTCCAAACAGCAGTGTGTCCCACAAACCACCTCCTCTCCCCCAGGCCTGTTTTTGGGGCTGCATATGGGGCAGAGGAGGGGAGGAACTGCAGGCACACTGCAGGAGGAGCATCCCACTGCCTGCATTTGTGTCTCAGGGGAGAAAAGTCCCTGTGCATCCTTCCTTGTCAGGCCCTGGCACAGGGTGCCAGAGCAGCTGTGGCTGCCCCTGGATCCCCGGGAGTGCCCAGGGCCAGGCTGGATGGAGCTCTGCACAAGCTGAAGGTATCCCTCCCGTGGAACACGCCAGCTGGGATTTTCTTACCACTGCTGCAGCTCAGCTTTACTTAAGGAACGGGATGGAGGAGAACTGTTTCTGAACCTGGCATTTATTTCTGGAGTGCAGGGTAAAGTTGGGTTTTTTCTTCCTCCTCACTTCCCTCCCCACAAGCAGATCACACTGAGAAAATAAACTGCTCTAAAGCACGGAGGGAAAAAAATAGTGTTGTTCTGCAGTAATAACTCATGGTTTAGTTCACAGTGTGTGGGAGAGGAAGAGGTTGCCTTCCTGATTTCTTCATACTCAATAGCTTGTTTGTATTTGTGTGCTCTTTAAACAAAAGAGAAGGAAAAAAATAAACCAAAGAGCATTTACAGTCTTCATTACACTTGCAAAAAAGATTTCAATGCTGTTAACCTTTCTTAACCATTTTTTGCCAAGGTACAGATGACCTAAAAATCCCTAATTGGCCACTGTAAAGGAATCCAACGTGTTGATTTTTATTCTTTTCTACTCTTACCTATTTGCTTTTGCCTTCTTTACCTTTCAACTTGGCTTTAGAAAGGTTTAATTTTAAATATTAACTTTGGCTAGTGGCTACAGTATAATCCAGTAGGGTTAAAGCATCAGCCATAAAGAATTTCTATAAAAGAATTAAGGATTTATGAATCTGTATTTCCACAATATATTAAAAAATAATTACTGCAATTTATTATTCCAAATTCAGTTGTACAACAAAATAATGCACCTTACTGACTGTTTACAAAAATGTATCTTTTTGTGAAACAGATGGACAAAGTAAATGCTAATTATAGAATGTCGGGGATAAAAGACATGGATGTTAATCAAGATTATAGTGAAGGACAGATAATGTCATTAGAAAGAGTTGGCATTTAATGGAAAGAAAAGCAAAATTTCTGGCTGAAGCGACAGCAACACATACAGCTTTTTCCACATCAATGCTCCATCCTATCTATACTTAAATTCACTCCCTTTGTCCAGCTCAGAAACAGGGCCAGTGAAAGCAGTTCTAACATAATAAGGTATTTCCATTACTTAAAAGCCAGTGGCACCATCTTCCTGGGAATCAGGTCCTAAAAACACCAACCAGAGAGAGGTCTTGTTAAAAGTCCCAGCTTCTGCAGAATTGTTATTAACACCATGAGTTATCTTGAAGGTGTGCATTTGCCAGAATAAATTCCAGCTCCCAAACCACCAGGTTTACTGTAAAATTTGTCCACTTCTTTCCTGGTAAAGTCAAGCCTCATTTAAGGCTGGCATGTGAGGCAAAGCCACTTCTGCTCCAGCACCTCATGAAGAATGCTGTGGTAAACATCAAGGCAAAGCAAAACTTTGAGTAGCAATAACCACGTTTGCTAATTAGGATTTTATCTGCTGGACAACTGTATCTCCATTTGTCACCACTCCAACAGAAGAGCAGGCTGAGGATAATGCAGCATTTTATCTCACTTGACCGTGAAGTAAGGATTCTAGTTGTAAATATCAAAACTGTGGCTGTCAGCCTTCATTACTCAAAATATGAGTGTACACATACAACTCAGTTATAACAATAAGCTTTACCTCAAAGAAAAAATTAAGGAATAAACTTACCTAAAGCAGGATACCCTAGATAAAATCTATCTGCTCCCAACCATCCCAGAAATAAGGACAGAGCCACTGCCACTTTGTAGGAGTATCCATTTCTGCCAAAAGAAACAAGCAATGTAGATAATGACTGCAAAATATATCCACTCATACTTTTGACTCTTAAAGTAGTGACTCATTTTCCTGCTGCTCCAGTTTTTAAAAAAACAACAGACTTGTTATTTATCTTCAATTAACGGCCATGGAATTGATAATGTTAAGCTTTCAAACTGGGAAGGCATCCTCCATAAAGGAACCTCAGCTGCTGCAACTCAAGTGTACTCTTGCAGAATACAGATTATTCTGAAACTAAATGATGACTTCTTGTCAAGACATAATTCAGTTGCTGATCCATCCCCAGCTTCACAGAGCACTTCCTAACAGTTCAGCCCTACTGAGACAAGCCCAGGAAGCCAGGAGGTGTGTGAATACTGTCTGCAGGCATTAGTCTCACACGCAGCCAAATCGAGAGGAACAGGACAGACAGGTGAGATGTCAGCAGAGACAGTAATTGCCACGAGATCTGAAGGAGAAATGAACCATGGCCACCGGCTGAAGGAGCTGCAGGAAGGATCCAACAAAAAGAGTAAGTCATGTATTCACTCATTACACTGTAAATGGCACAAACTCACAATGAAAAGAACTGTTGACAGTCCAGAGATGCACAGGGGTAGAGAGGCACTCTCAAGTTAAGCTTCCCATGGTTAGTCATACAAAATAAACAGATAGAACAGACTTTTTCAGATGTATCCTAATTGGAACCATTCTTGCCAACAGCTGGAGCGATGCAGCCACCAAGCCACCTGTTACTGCAGTCCCTGCTGGAGAACTTTGCACTAATAAGGGAGCTAAAAACATATCGCTCCCATGCTGGAGTTGCTGCCTCGGCGAACAGCGAGCTTCTGAACAGCAAACCCAAATGTAATTAGAACTGAAAAATATTCAATCATTCACTGTTTTGATACGTGCACTACTACGTGCCAGCAATTATTTAATAGGCCCAAATTAAACTCTTGGTTGACAGTTGAATAAAACAGTTTCAAAAAGACAGTAGCTGACAAAAGTCCAAGCACTTTTATAAGGCATTTTCAATGCCAAGTAGAGAGCTACCTTTTTTGCTTATTATCTAAATTTACTGACTTTAAAACCTAATGGCAACATTAAGTGATTAAATCATGACTCTTACCTCAGTATTTGTTACTTGGTGTTTATTAGCAACACGGAACACACAGGGCATTCCTGGAACCTAATGTAACGTAAATTATCATCTTTAGAACCGTCTTGTTTCCACTGTAAAGAACACTAATGGGTTTATTTAAAACTTGAGGTAAACTGTTGGAAATTGTTTATCAACTACAAAGTGTCAACAGCTCTCCAAGGACACTAAAGCATAAAAAGGGCTGTTACATAAAAAATGGGAACACGGTTTAATTTTGCTCCTGATCACAACTAGTAATAAACAGAGCCCTTGCCTATGCACTGAGATGCTGCTGAAAGCAAAACAGTTTCTGCAGCCTTGTCAACATCAAACTGATGGGCAGAAGAAATCCAGTATGAAGGGGAAGCTTGAGAACACTCTAACAAACAAGGCTGCATCCTCTCTTGTGTTTCCTTTGCCTTACTCCTTCAGATAAAAACATGCACGAAGAGTAAACCAGTGAGTAGAAAAATGACACATCCCGGGCATCTGAAGGAATTTCTACAATTGAGTAAAAGATGCAATTTCTTGTCAGCTCCTCTTGATTTCTTCTTGCTTCTCAGCCTCATCCAACCTTTATTTTTTCTGCACACATTTCTTCCAGCTGCTGTGTTAAGAACTTTTCCTCCCAGCTCTCCCACAGCAGCTGACAAAAGCAGGTGCTGCTGTAGGTTGCTTTCAGGGTCTCTTGGCTCTGCTCAAAGACCTGTCCACACTGAAACCCATGAATTTCACAGAGAAACATTTCATGGCCTCCTTCCCTGGAATGGCAACACTTGAACAATGGACATTTCAAGTCTGCAGCATCAGGGCCAGCACATTTTAAGTAAAATATATGAGAGATGCCAATCTGGGGGATTCTAGAATTTGGCCAAAAATAAGATCTACCTCCAAAACATCAGATTAAAGCCAATCTTGACTCGCAGTACTTCTTTGTTGGAACAACCTTACAGATTTGCCTTGAATTATTACTGGGAGTAACTGAATTTGAACATATCCACTCACACAGACATGTAACATTTCCTGGTCTTGCTCTAAAACAACTGGATCCCAGAACTTAGCCAAAATTAAATTACAGTTTTGGCTAAGGACAACTTGCTGATTTGTCCTTTCCAAAAGCTGGGGATAGAGATTCACCTGCTGTCCCCTTACTGGGTCAATCCTGCCATGGGAAGATGCCTTCTCAAACTAATTTTCTGATTAAATGATGTACAGTTATTTCTACAGTTACAGTTTCTACCAAAACTCAGGTAAGATGCTGGAAAATCACCAAAAAGCAGTAGAAAAGGTAGGGCTATTGTTGTAATATTAAGCTGGAGATTCTGCTTAAAACAATATTTCTAACACTTAGGTAATGTTCAAAGTGCCTCATAAAAGGTCTATCAGTGGCTGGACCACTTTTTAAATAAGTGTACAGATGAAGGATGGTGATATTAATCTTGCTGCCATTTTTAACTGGTTTTAGGACATTATGAAGGACAGGCTTGTGTAACTCCGTCTACATTCACAGTTGTATTTTACTGGAATTTTCAGTCCAAAAAGGGTTCTTTTCTCTTTGTGCCATTCTAGCAGTTATGGGACTGGAAAAGTCACAGCAAGTTCTTTTTGGCAGTGTAACCACTGATTATTCATCATAAGTAACAGTCATAATCAAGTAATAGATTCTGTAAGAAGGATGACATTTCTCTGCCTACAGACCTGGATTTTAATAAATAAATGTAAAGAAAAGCTACCTTTAAAAAATGTTTCTAGAAAATATACTAAACCAAAAATACATGTATACAAAAACTCTCCAAACATAAGAATTTGCATCCAATCTAAAGAGGAAGCAATTTCATTAAACTGGTATAGCTCATCTTCTTCTCAGTCCCCATCACAGATGGGACTGAAAACACAATTGTTTCTGGACAAAAATGTGACTGACGTCTACTTTGCTGACATTTAAATTTGATTAGATGTAATGATATGTTTTCTTCAGTTTGCTGAGCTTTGACTGCTGAGAAGACTAAATACAGAGAAAATATTTATAGAACTAAGGGGCAGAGCTGTACTTCTGAGTTAGACAAATTACTGAGCAGCAAGTAGCACATCAGAGTTATTTGTCCACTGGAGTGATAGGGAGTACCCAGTACTAGTGGAGTTTTAATTTCCAAAGATTCCAGTAGGACAAAAGAGGAAGGTTCCAGTGTGAATCCCAGAAAAAGGGGAAACAAATGGTAGTGACAGGTGCTGGCTGATCATTAGCATTGGCCAGTTGGAACATTTATTGCTATCCAGAGCTCTCCATCACTCACAATGTGCTTTAAAAAAACGAGGTCCATCCTTCATGTACCAGAAACAGGCTCTTAAAGGACACAGTGGATTGGATTAAACTCTAAAGATGTTTCTTAATATTGAACAGTTTCTCTTATAGATTTGGGGGGCAACTGGAGAGATCCTGAAGCTTCCCTAAAATTCATGCATAATGGAACTTCAGCTGCAGCTACAGGCACACTTGGAACTGGCATGAACCACTGAGCAGCACAGCACTGTCCAGCCCTCCTTTGTCCTCCCTGTTTTATCCTTGAGTCACCCTCATCCCCGTGCTGGCACAAGCACTTGAAGCCACTGTACTGTGACTCAAACTGGGGAACTGATCCAAGTCAGCTCAAGCCCAGAGCAGCTCCCTGATGTCCTGGGGTCTGTCAGGGAAGGGGATGGAGGGTGTCCCCAACAGCTCCTTCCAGCAACTGTGCTGATTTTAGGCACACGTGAAATGTGGCCTCAGCATTTGGAGTTAAATTTTGCCAAGCTAAAGCATGAAGTAAAGCAAAGGTGAAGTAATAAGGTAAAGCAAAGACACAAACATAACTAAACTACAAAAAAAAGTGCTGGCAGAGACAGATTTCCTTATGAACATGCACGTTTAGAGCAACCTGGTCTAGTGGAAGGTGTTCCTGGCCATGGCAGGGGGATGGAATGAGATGGGCTTTAATGTCCCTCCCAACCCAAACCATTCCATGACCTTGTGTTGCATCCTTATAGTGATTATTAGAGGATTAAATATTGAGCAAAATGTGCATGGTTCTGTTTTACTTCTATTTTCCTTCTGCCAACACATCATACGATTTTGGACAAACTTCAGATTTTCAAAACCAAAGAGTACTCACACATTGCGACACTCAATAGGCTTGTAAAATCCAACTTCATGTCCTGTAAAGACTTTCTCTATGCCAAGGTGATCTTTGCAAGTAATATTTGGTGCTGGCAGACATTGAACTGAGGACGAAAAATGATTTGAAATTAAGCGGTAACTCACACTTCAGAGTAGTTTTCTGACAACACACAAGTGAAAGAAATTAAGTTCTACTGCACAACAGTCTTGATACTAAGCACAGTTCACACACAATTACTTGTTTAAAAATATTTTTTAAGCCAGTCCTACCACCAACTTGTAGTTTTTCCTTGCTACATATTAAGCAAAATATACAAACCTAATTGCTGCCCCAATTCTGTTGTAATTTCCACTCTGGCTTCAATATGAGTCAATGAGAAATCTGAACCTGACGTACAGAAAACATTTTCATCATGAGAACAGTCAAATATTGGAACAAGTTGCCCAGAGGAGTCACGCCATCACCATCCCTGGAGGTTTTCAAGGTCTGACTGCACAAAGCCCTGAGCAACCTGGTTGTAATTCAGTGCCAACACTGCTTTGAGCAGGAGGTTGGACTGTGAAACTTCCTGAGGGGTCTTTCTACCCAAATTATTCCATTATTCTTGACTCTTAGGGGAACCAAAGTGGAAATCACAGCAGAAAGTCACACCTGTCAAAAGTTTGTAATATATTACTAGAATATTAGTTATTCTCCAATGCTGTAGTCTGTTGCTTTAAGGGAAAAAATTTCAGTCCTTTACCCACTTTCTATCAGCTTTCAGTACTTGTGAGTCCTGTTGGTTAATTCCAAAACTGCAAGCCAGGTTTAACATTCCTTCCAGATTTTCCAGTAATGCACACAGGCAAGAGATGGATTTTTTTTTTAATGCCTATCCATACTGCATGGGCACAAAGAAATAAAATAATATTTGAGTTGTGTCTGGACTTAACTGCTGTAAAATATTACATGGATTTTATACCCATTCCTGGAAGTGCCCAAGGCCAGGCTGGATGGGACTTGGAGCAACCTGGGATAGTGGAAAGTGTCCCTGCCCATGGCAGGGGGGTGGGACTGGATGAGCTTTAAGGTCCCTTCCAACCCAAACTATTCTGTAATTCCATGATTTTAAAACAAGGGTGCATATGAAGTGAAATTGCTGCGCTATCAAACACAGACCATTTATTCCAATGCCTGAGAACATCAAAGAAGTTTAGCACAGGTAGAAAACCAAGTGATCAATTTATGAATTTTTCTGTTGTACTCTGAAGTATGTCAGAACTGAACATCAAATAAATAAATGTGCTTTCAAAACAGAGCCTCATGCACCAAAACCTGGTGATGATGGAAGGCACTATGTTGCCTCAAGAAAACAAACCTTAAAAATTAGAAGATTTTGAAGGCTGTTCTGTCACATGTCAATTCTTTTAATAATTATATGCAAAATCAGTATGACAGGAATGGTTTGTTTTAATCACAGTAGTGCAGGACAGAGCCTAAAGGGTGTAACATACATTGAAGAGATTTACCAGAAACCTCACTTACAAAAGTACCAATCAGAGGCAGTGTGTTTATTCATTTCTAGTAAAGCACCCAATCCACACAAGTGTTTTGGGCTTTCAGACTAATGATATTACTAATCCCATCTTTTTTAAAGCTCATCTAGTAGATACACAAATGCGTAAATTGAACACTTCCTTGGAAAAACGTAGTTAATCAATATATAAGTTAGAAATCCTTACCATATGCCGTGTGATTTGTGCAATTCATTGGCTCTTGTGTGCTATTGTCTATTTTAGGCTCATCACACATATATGTTCAGGTAATTGAGGAAAACAGTTCTCATATCAAACACTACAACAGGTTTAACAGTAATTTATTCCACCCTCTTTAAACCCCAAGGATTTAAGATGCACCTTGATGTTGGTTCCTACCCATCCCCCAAAAGAGGAGCAGCACATTACCATGCAGCAAATCTGCTAATCCAATTTAATACACCAATATATCGCATAAGCCCCACGTTTAATTAGTGCTGCAGTCAGCACTACCTAAAGGAACTACAATATTTATCAGTCACAGCCTCTGTATTTGGAGGCAACAAGGTAGCACACGCCTCATCTGGTCTTGTTCCCTTATTTAAATACCACGGTGCCTTGAAATTGAGGCATTTGGTTGAGAAAATTTAATCTACAGGAACATACAAAATTCTACGAACGCGTAAAAATGAGCATCTGAAGTGCCAGGAATTTGGTGCAGGAACAAACTGAGCAGGAACTGACTTCCAGAGGTCTCAACTCCTCCAGCCAAGTAAAGCAGGAGATGAAGCAAGTTTTTCCAAGATTTGCTTTCCTGACACTTTTGATCATCAAAAACTGTCAGCTGCCATCAACCAGAATGTTCTGGGGAGGGCAAGAGGTGCCTTGGAGAGCCAGGAGCCTCACACCTCCTGCTCCTCAGAGCTGTGCAGGGCATAGAAACACATTATTTCGTAATAAAATGGCAAAGTCTCCATGTCTCGCTCCAGAGTCCTGCAAATAATAAATAAACAAGACGGGGTGGTGGCACAGCGGGCTCTCTCATCCCATGGGAATCTCTTTGAAGGACACCCCCAAGCATGCACCGGGGCACACACAGTACCACCAAAAAATCACAAAATTAATTAGGCTGGAAAAGCCCTCTGAGACCATCGAGTCCAATCTGTGACCGAGGCCACCTTGTCACCCAGACCAGAGCACTGAGTGCCACAGCCAGTCGTTCTTTGAACATCTCCAGGGATGGAGACTCCGCCACACCCCTGGGCAGCCCCTTCCGAGGTCTAATCGCCCTTTTTGTGAAGAAATTCCTCCTGATGTCCAACCTGAACCTCCCCTGGCGCATCTTGAGGCCGTGTCCTCAATTCCCACACCCTGAGGAGCCCTGTCCCGCTCCTGCCAGCCGAGATCCCCTCGGCGCTCCCGACCTGAGGCTTTCCCTCCCCTCACCTTTCCCCCGCCCT
>VZRO01006619.1:295575-370329 GCA_013397915.1 Daphoenositta chrysoptera
GGCGCGGGCGGGACGCGCCCTGAACCCAGCGGCGGGGCCGGGTGAGGGAGGAACAGGAGGTGAACCCTCCCCGTTCTTCCAGAGACCGACGCTATAGCCTTGGCCCACCCGGCGAAATCGCAGCTCTGGGTGTCCCCGCTGGTGTCTGGAGTTTGATGGGTACTTGAAAAATAAGTTGAAAAAGCCCAGCCGAAGTTGGAGGGCTGACCTGCCAAACACAGCACATCCCCTGTCATCCAGATGGGCCTGATGTGCTGACACTGTGTCCAGCACGCCCACAGCAGTCGGATTAAAGAAATAATTTGAAACCCGTACCTATTTTCACATAAAACGGTGGCTGCATTGTTAAAAATGCTGTTTATTTCAATTTTTAAATGAGTACTGAATTCCTGGAGCAGGCAAGCTTTTCTCTTCATCCGCATTTGCTCTTTGCAAGGTATTTTGTGGTGATTACAAACCTTTTCCTTTTCTCCCTACCTTGACAGCAGCTATTTGTTGTTTCTCTATTGTGATTATTTCAGTGTTTTATTATTTTCAGTATTTTTTAGTGTTTGAAGGCATCAATTTCCCACTTATGAACTGCTAGGGATCCTGGAGTGTTTATAGGGCTTGGAGAGGTTCGTTTGGAGCAAACACACCCAGGAAAGGCAACATCACTGTCCTAAGTTTACATCTGCTCAAGAAGCGTTTCCTGAAAGACAACTAGGGACCTAAAACCTGGAAAACTGATTGTAAAAAGCTGGGAAAGCAACTCTGAAATAGTACTGAGGAGAACATCATCGTTACCCATCCCTTCTGGAAGTCTTTTGGGTTTTCTGGGTGTTATTTTGATGCACGGTGACTTGTCTGAAGCCTGTCAGTACCAAAGGAGGGTTTGTCCCAGTCCCAGATATTCCAAGAATCCGTGGAAACGCGGATTCAAAACGTGTGGATGGCTGACAAAGAGCTCAGCCAGCGATGTGAAATATTGCCATCTAACAGCTTTTTGGGAGATTCATGTAAACTGAATTGGCAGCCCGGAGTTCAGCAGGCAAGGCATGCAAATGAAAATTGATACTGTTCTCGGCAACTGGAAGCGAAAGGGCAGGGCCGGAGCGCGCTCCGGGGTGAACTCAGCCCCGGAGATGGAGACGGAGGTGCTCTGATGGGAAAAGTGCCCGGCTCCTCTGTCTGCGGCGCGTCCCTCGGATGGATAAATACACCACTCGCTGTTCATCACTGTCAAGAAAATTGTCACTTCTCACGAGCGCCACATTAATTAAAACTGAGAGCAGGGGCTGGGAAGTTGAGCGCTCGGAATCCTTTGAAAGGGGGATGGAGTGGTGTGTTCTTAGCGTGTTGTGTGCCCTGGTGCAACTGTTGCTGCTCAGTGAATCGAAATTGGCGACAGAACGAGGGGAAATCAATCTGAACTCATGAGAAATTGACTTCCAAACCTCTTGTAGCCTTTACCCTGTGCAACCAACAGGTCAGCAGATGGGCTTGTGAAACAATGTAGCAGAATAAAAATCGACTTCGACTATTTTATGTGTGTACATATGTAATTTTTAAAAGTCAGAAAGCAGACTAATGTACAGGTTTCAGAAAGCCCACACAGTTCACACAATTAATTTCAACTAAAATGGTGCCTATTCAGTATTTTGTGATTAGCAGGAGGAAAATTTTACTTTTATTGCCATCCTGGGCAACGTTCTGTGTCTTGGAAGCCACAGTGACGTGGTGTGTTTTGGGGTGCTGTAGGGGAAGTCTTGCAATCCCTTCCCCGGGATTTCCGGGAAACTCCATCCGAGTTTTCCTATGGTTTTTTGCCATTCCCTTCTGTGCAGTGGTGGGAGCTGTACTGCTGAGGCTGAGCAGAGCATATTCTTATACAAGTATTATTATACCCGTATTATTGTACACACTTCACCCGAGGATCTACACCCGTGTGTCCACAGGGGAGTTAACTCCTCCAGCAAAGCCCTTGCACCAAGCCGGCTCTACGTGCCCCTCTGTGGGGAGTTCAAAACACAGAATCACAAAATATCGTCAGTCTGGGCACCGATGTGCTGCAAATAAGCGAAGAACAACCTTTCCTACAATATTTACACACGCGGTTTGCCTTCACTGGGGAAGGCGGAGGCCATAGGTTCAAACTATCATCTCTAAACAGGCTGGCGGGTCAGGCTCACCTGGAAGTGGAGCAGAAAGGTAATTTCGGCTGTGAGCTGGGAGCGCGGCGCTGCCCGCGGCGGCCGGAGCCCGTGTNCTCCGCCGCCTCCCGCCCGCAGGTACCGCGCCCGCCCGTACCGCGCCCGCCCCGCGAATGGCACCGATGGGGTGGGATGGGATGGGGTGGGATACGATGGGAGGGGGGCACGGACAGTCGGCGTGGTGCGAGGGCTCTGCTGCAGGAGTGCATTCCCCTCCGGACACGGCCGTGTGGATCAGCGGGGGAAATGCGTGCATAAATATCTTAAGGGGATGAATATCTATGTTTATCTGTAACAAATATTCAGCGTGCCAAGAGGATGGAGCTGGGCTCTGCCTGGTGGTGCCAAGCAATAGTACAAGAGGCAGTGGGAAGAAACTGATGCCCAGGAAGTTCCGCCTGGATGGGAGGATGAACTTTCCTGTGCGGGTGACAGAGCACTGGAATTGATTGTCCGGAGAGGGTCTGGAGTCTCCCTCACTGGAGATATTCCAGAATCATCTGGACACAGTCCTGTACCTTGTGCTCAGGAATGGCCCTGCTTGAGTACGGAGGTTGGACCAGATGACCCAGCTGTGATTCCTTCCAACCTGACCCATCGTGGGATTCTCTAAGTGTCTCCAACCATCTCCTGCTTCCAGAGCCAGACCCATATCTTGCTGTGAACACCAGCTTGACCAGCATAGCCATGGCCGGGATACCAGCCTGCACTCATCCAGAGACCCCCATCTGAAAGCCCTTCTGGCACTGGGGACCTTGACAAGTCCCTGACACCCCAGTAAAGACAGGGCAGGGCTGTGTGGCTCCCGATGGCAGCCGAGGGCTCTCCGTGGCGCTGGACTCATCCTGGTGTTGTGTTGTTGTGCAAACAGTTTCCACTGCTCGGAGAGGGTGGCTCTGGATGAGGAGAGGAGGGAAATAACACACCTGTTGCAACACTTCCCGTCAAGTGCCTGTCAATCCAGAGATTCTTAGCAGAGCAGGTTTTTACTTTGTTTACGGGTGGTTAATAGGAAAACAGTTCTTCCGCATTCCTTGTTAATTTTTGACCTTTGGAAGTTCTGCGTGGTTCCAGGTCTAACAGCTCTGTTCCCCATGCAGTGATTTGTTAGTTGTTTACACTGTCATCAAAGTGCCTAGGATTTATTGGCAATGGCAATATTTAGATATTGGAAACAAGTTTTCCATGAGAACAGGTCTCTGAGACCGTGATTTTGCTTTGTGGAGAGCAGTTTTGGCGTGAGCTCTCCCTTCTATTCGACAACAGAGAACCCACACCGGCGCTTCCCTAGAGGCTGAAGTCCGCAGGAATTCAGGTTCTGCTTGCTACAAAAGTTACCGTGCCTGGAGAGTGAGTAAGGCTCCTCTTGATCTGCACCGAGACTGGTAGTCACAGGTGCAGAGTGCTGAGTTTTCTTCACTTTCCTCCTCCTGTAGTCACTAATCGTGACCGTGACTTGGCCATGGAGTAATTTTTTATTTTTAGCAATATTTAGCTGTGATCCACTGCACCTTGGAGATGTGTGGTGTATCTGTGTTCATGTACTCACAGAACTATTCTGGTTTTTTCCTTCTTTCAAGTGCCTGGAGCAGTCAGTGTGTACTCGACAGCATTTTTATAAATCCTGCAGCATTGCACGAAACAGAAGTGGTTTCATAGGAAAGGTGTGTATGTGCTATGCTTGGTCTGACTGAATTTTTCTGTACAGTGTAAGTAAAACTGAGCAGAACGTGCAGGACAGCAAAATACGTGTTAGAATGGTGTTTTTTGACAGTATGGAGTCACTTGATGGCGTGGAAACTACAAAATTTTGAATATCTGAAGTTACACCTAATGTCATGTTAGAACAATTTAGGATTAAGATCACACTAACAAATGCTGTTTTCCCTTGCTCTTATCAACTTTTAAACTGAAATTTTCCAAGTCAGAGGTCTCTGTGATGAGAAGGACGATATGCAGCGTATTAGTCACTCCTGATAACAGGGCCAGGAAAAATTCCAACTGCATTAGTGCAGGAAGGTGACTTTGGATCGGGATGAGCCCTTTGGCTGTTCCTGTGGCAGGCTGTTGAGGCTGGCCATGTTAGAAGCCTTTGAGAAACAGCAGCAGTTAGGTAGCACCTGTGGGTTTTAACATCCCAAAAGGTTTCAGCCAGGCTGGGTGGGGAGAATATCCCTGTACTTTTCCTGGAGGGATGCAGGTTGTTGGAGGCCACGCTGAAGGACGTGAGGCAGAAGCGGTTGTGGGTGGGTGGGGAAAAACGGGCAGAAGAATCTGCTGGCTGAACCGTGTCCTCTTCCAAACCCCAGCAGCAAAGCCCTTCATTTCCATCTTCCAGCAGCCCTTTGTGGAGGGCAGGTGTTTGTCAAGGCCACTGATGGGGTGTTGGGATGTTGTGTTCCCGTCTGGCTCTGGGATGTGCCGGAGCTGAGCGCTCCGTGTCTCCGTGCAAGTGGCAGGCATCTGGCAGGGGGGTGATGGCAATGGAAGACTTAAACCTTTCAGCTCTTCTGATGACCTCTGCTGGCACCAGCATGGGGGAATTCCTTTGTCCTTATGCTGCTTTTGAAGGAGATCCAAGTCTTGGGATTTCATACAAAACCTTCTGAAGCTTTCCCACTCCCTCGGATGTGTTGAGTTCAGCTCTCAGAAGTGAAGACAGTGGAGCCCCAGATGGATGCTGTCCTGGGGTTAGAAAACACTCAACCTTCTGAAATTCATCATTTTCTCGATGATTTTATGGTTATGTTGGAAGTTGTGACATAAATGTTGAACTGAGGTTTCCAATAAGACAAATAAGCATCCATAGAAGTTGGAGACTGGAGTGAAGGAAGCGGAACGTGGAGTGCATGGAACTGATTTTAACAGAACAAACCAAAGTGTTTTGGATCATTCTTCAAAATTAGCACCTAGGAATGGACTTTCTAATTTATCAACTGTTTGTTGACGCTCTGCCTGGACTTAGAGTGTGTTTGGGAAACGTTTAATAAACTGTTTGGGCTCTTAACATAGAGATCAATAATACATGGAGATGTGATTTTCTCTGGTGCCCAAAAGCCAGTCTTAGAAGCCTGTCCTCAATTATCCATGACTTGAAAACTCTAAATTAGTTTATATTTTCAGGAATCCCTTCACACCAGGAGGAACTGTTTGCGTTAATTTTTTCCCCCACTCTCTTATGGAAGAAAGGAGAATAAAGAAATACTGGGTGTGGTTTTAACATATTGCACCAAAAAAAAAATCAGTAAAAAGCATTGCAAGCTGGGTGGAGGCCAGCTCTGATCACGAGGAACCCCAAAGTGCTGTGTAAACTTGAACTGTTATTCAACCACCTGAGATCCACTTGGGCATCCACTGGCACAAGTGGCCTGCAGTGGCTCTTAGGGACACTTGGAGCAGCTCAAGCAAGAAGCTGAAACTTCCTTTAATCTTTTTTCCCCCTCCTGTTTGGTACCTCCTTCTCCAGGGAACGTCTGCCTCAATGGAGCCAAGATCTCTTACCTATAATTCTTCTCCTTACATTTAAATCTCTGATTTTCTCGTGTCAGTCCCCATTGTCATAATTGCTGTCATTACACCCTCTGTAATGGAAAAAAAGATGAATTTTGGGGATGGTTAGCAGGCAGTTGGAGGCTGTTTTGGAGGGAGGCCGGGTGTTTCCCGTGGTGCAGTTTGGTCCTGCTGTGAGGTGTGGACACATCACCCCTTCCCCTCTTGTCCCCCTCCTGCCAGTGCTGGCAGCTCAGAGCTGGCTGGGCACAGAGCTCACCCCACCGAAACGTGAAGGGTTCCTTCTGAGTGTTTAGCTCCCTGCTCCAGCTCACGGTGGGATCAGCTGAATGGCAAATGGAAAGGGAAGAATAAAAGCCTGAAAGAGGGCCAGGGAGCTGGACCAGCCTCTTGGCTTTGGCTCTTGGGTGGGCATGGTGCTCTCAAGTCGTTGTTATTTCTTACCATGCTGGGTTTCTTCTCTGGGTTTAATCTTTTCCTCACCCCGCTGCTGGTTTAAAGGTGTTTCAAGCCACTTCTCCTCACAGGAGTTATTTTCAATCCCTTTCTCATTGGTTCACTCGCTTTAGAGGGTTTTTTTTCCTCTTTTAACTTCTGATGTGAGGTAGAAAAACAGAGGAGGGAAGCGAATGGAGGGAAGTTAAACCAGGAAGAAAGAACAAATTTCCATATTCTTTGTCCTGATTTGTTAAGGTTCATGCAGTACTTTCAGTGGAGGAGGTTAAGTTTTGTCTTTTTGGTTTAATGAAGACGCAGGAGTGTGTAAGGAAATGATGTTTTCATCTCTTCTTCAGAATCATCTCTCAGCACAGAATCAAAGGCTGCTGTGCTCTTAGAAGTGTTTTATTTCCAATGGAAAAGAAAATAAAGCTGCAGCACTTCCGAAAGTTCAGATGCATTCCTGAAAATCTTTTCGGGGGTTGTATGGCTTTGCTGCTTCAACTCTTGCTACGTGTTTGATTTAAAATGACCTCCTAAATCTGTTAATAGTCTTGCAAAGCGACTCATTTTGCCTGGCCCTGTGTGGAAACCACACAAACCCACCGAGTTCTGCAGGAATTCCTGCAGGAGCCAGAGCTGCTCGGATATGCTCAGCAAAGGGTGCATAAATCTGAAATTGTGGTTTGTGACACGCCTCCATCCACTTCCTTTTCCCCACTAGGTAAATCAACTTAACTTGACTCTGCAGGAGAAGGGAAGCTACTCACCTGCATAATTAATATTTTGGTAAATATAACCGTGTCCTCCCAGAATTCCAGATGTTTTCAGTGAGAGCACAGACAGCATCAGAGGCAGAGCTGAAAGGATCAGAGGTCCTGCTGGGAGAGAGCCCCTGGAATGTGCTTCCCCTGGTGTCACGTTCACCATATGACCCTTGCTACTCTTGAATTGCAAGACTAAAAAATGAGTAAAAAGCTTTTATATAGAGAGAGGGATACGGCTATTTTTGTTCCAAAATAATTCCAAATATATTATTCTGAAATTACACACTTATATACTGGATAGAATTAAAATTATGTAAATTGTGCTGTTAAATGGCTGACTTCTTTCAGAGAAGCTTGTACTAAGTGAAGGAATCTTGCTTGGTAGAGCTGCCTTGATAGATTTCAGAATGACAGGCTCCACATCAACTTAATAACATGCAAGCAAGGGTACAAATTTATCATCTCTGCTAATTGCAAGTCTGTTGTTTTTATACTGCCATCTAGGCCTCAGCCCCAGTTGGAGACCTGTTCTATTTGGCACTGTGGAGGAGCATGACAAAGGATATTCTGCTCCTTAAAAGCTCGATAAAGGATATTTTGCTGTTCATGTATGTAGAAGAGAAAAACGCAAACACCCGTGGGAGAAGAGAAGAAGCTTCCTTCACCTGTTGTGAATCAGGCTGTGATTAGAACCAGTTTGCCCAATTTGGGCTTTAATTCTCTGCTGTCCCATGAGTGGAGGCAACTTGGTTGTTTTACAGAGAAACACAAAGTTTCACCTATATTGCCATCCAGCAGGGCTGAACTATCCTGATAAGAATACTGTCTACAAATGATCCAGTGGAAAGTATCTTCTAAAAAATAGGTAGATTTTAGCTCTATGTATATCTGTGAAGATCACAACTTTAATGTCAATATTCAAAATAATTTGGTTGAACATATCTGTGTCTCAGTTTTCTTTTTTTCCTTTTCAGTTTGTTTTCATAACCTGCATTTTTACTCGTATTTAAAAGCGTTGTTCATATTCCTCCGTATTCCTTCCTTCCTCAGTTTTCTTTTTTTTCCTTTTTAGTTTGTTTTCATAACCTGCATTTTTACTCGTATTTAAAAGTGTTGTTCATATTCCTTCCTGTGTGTGTGATAGGCAAAGCATGTGGAACAAGGAAAAAGTTTTGAATATGCTGAGGCTATGTTGAGAGCTTTGTTAAATACTTGGGGGAAAACAACAGGGGTAGTAGTATTTTTTTATTAAATTTATTGCAGTTAGCCTAATGTCCTATTATTACTTTTATCAAATGTTACTATTCTGTTGGATATATTGTTTATTAATTTGATTTTTTTGTTGTTTTTAAACCTCAGCCAGGTTATTCTGAGTAATTCCAAAAACACCCCTCAACATGCCTGAAAATCCTGCAGCAGGTATGTGGTCTGAAAGTGATTCCTTTTGCTGAGCACTGAGCAAAGCAGCTCCACTCCTAACCCGGACTCCTTTGTGGTGCAGATAAGCAGCAGGTGCTGCAGATCCTGGATCGGCTGCAGGCCAAACTGCAGGAGAGGAGGGATTCCCAACACCAGGAAAACCTGACTGTTCTACGGAACACCCTCAGGAGCCCCTTGTTCAACCAGATACTGACCCTCCAGCAATCCATCAAGCAGCTGAAGGAACAAGTGAGTGTGGAATTACTGTTGTTGGTGTGATGATAACTCTGGGCGAGTGGAACTTGAATCAGGATGTGTAGGCGTGTGTTAACGAGGGCGCTCTCATTAATAAGCTGTAACGTGGTGTGAGCGAGTGTTGGGCTTTTTTTCTTCTGTGGAGCTGGTGTCTGCAGAGGCACTGCTGAAATGAGAAGTGGTTTTGCAACAAACAGGTCATGGGGCAACGTGCTTTGAAAGGGATGCAGGAGAGGCAGGGTTGTTTTGGAAAAAAACATCTGCAAAAGTCATCAGCTCCAGTGTTTTGAGTCCTGAGCAGTGTTGGAACTGGGATCCTTTGTTTTTCACAGAAGCTAAGTGCTGTTTGTCATCTCACTGGCAGCATCTTTTCTCCCTAAAAGACAGCATCACTTAGTTCCTGCTAATTTGTACTCCCAACTTACTTTGGGTAGTAAAGTGTAGAAAACCCAGCCTGAAGATTTGCCAAGCTCTGATGCAGCTGTACCCGAGCGAGTTTTAAAATGACTTGGCTTCAGCAGTGCTCGGAACTTGTGTGAGCTGGTTTATGAAGCCAAGTGACACTTGATTTTGTGGACATGGGCATCCATGACACAACTGCATGAACAGGTCTCACCCTGCAGTTAAGTTAAAATCATCAGCAAACTTAAACCCAGGGGCTGGGCAGCAGCAATCCCTGCTCTGCTGTCACTGTGCCCAGCTGGAATTACAGCGGGGGGGTGTCAGGGGACAAGGCCACCTTGCTGCCACTGCCAGATGTCTTGCAGGTGTTCCTGCCTGGGTGGCCTGGTGGTGGCTGTGCCATTCATTATCCCTGCTTCCCACACTCCCATAGGTGCTACATCCCTTCCTTCCAAAGCTTGGATGCATGTCTGCAGGCTATTGAAAAAATCTATGAAAATCCAAATGTATCTAAGAAGTGACTGTGACATCGTGGGTTTTATATTCAGGACGTTCAAAATTCTCGTATCTAGAAAATTTAGGTTTTCTTGAAATTCTATTTAAGCATGGGCAGCTTCATTCAGGATGGGATTTCCCAGTTCATTATGTCACACTATGAATATTTTTCATTTCTTCATTATCAGTGAGGACTAGAAGTGCAAGTTCTAGCATTGATAACATGTTCAGTGGTAGTTGATTTGTACCCTAGACTCTCTGTGGGGAGGGGATAATACAGACCAGGCCTCAGGCTCCTGAGTGACTCAAAATATTTGGATTTTTGTGCCAAAGTCCTATATATGTTTGCCTGACAGTTGCAGCAGTGCTTGAGAGCCTCTTTAGTGTTTGGTGCTTTTGCATGTGTTGTTTCTGGAATACCAGGATGAAAAGAGGATAAGGGGCAGGGGACAAGCATGAAAGAAACAGAGAAAAATGAGCGGAGTAGGAAACACAGCTGAAACATGCAGGGAACTTCTGAAAAACAGTTTAAATTTTATATGGTAGCTTGGTTATAGCTTGTATATTAACAATGCCTGATTTATACAGGTGAGTATATTTGTGTGAATGGGCATATATGAACACAGGTGTTCTTACTCCTTTGGCAGCCTGCACACAAAATGGTGTTTGTGGAAAACCCTTTTTTTGTTTTCTGTAGTTTTTCCACCCCTTTGTTCATTTTCACCAGCTCAATTACATGCCTCCTGACCGCTCAGTGGAGTTTGATTTTACCAAGAGGGGGTTGTTGGTGTTTGCTGACAAATCAGTCACTGCTGGGACACCTTGCACTTCACCTGGACCCAAAGCATCAGCCTTCACTCCAAGCCTGGGAGTTAATGAATTTAACATGATCATCCAGCAAATGGCAAAGGTAAGGCTCTCAGGGTTAGTGAGCAAAACTTTTTTTCGTTTTGGACCATTTCACACTGCTTTTTTTGTTGTGTGTCTGGAAGCGTGGTGCCTCCTAACCAGGAGAGAGTAAAGTGTTGAGAACTTTTCCCTGTGGAAGATAATGTGAGGAATAGGAAGTGGTTTGGTGGCTTGGGTTTTTTTTTTAGCTTTCTTTGCCAATTTTCTGTTTTATTTTCTACCAAACACACCAATGGAGTAAGGAAATTTCAGTTGCCAGAAAACATTTTGGTATTTGATGACACTTAATTGAAAATGGACATTTTCAGCAGAAACTTGTTTTGATGGAAGCACTTGTTTATCAAGTACATTTTAAACTGGAAACATACCAGCTTTATGAACATACCAACATACCAAAGGATTAAAAGAACTAGCATGTAATATTTTATTTAACTCTTTATTTAGTATGTCTTAACTTTGCCAGACAGATGAAGATTTAAAAACTTGTGATGTAGCATGTAGCAAATTCCCTAAGAATTTCTACAGGTGCAGACATCCACCCATGGGGGATTGGCATTTATACCACAAATGTATTGTTCTGTGTTATTTTCAATCATTAATTTAATTGGTTAGTCATGCCTTTCTATATTAAGTAACTGTTGCTAATTGACTACCTTAATGCAGCTGTAATATTTTGAGCATTACTCTTCTCATTAGTGTGTCATTAACTCATCAGAGATAAGATTTAGCAGTAAAGGCTGCACGTTATTTGGAATAAAGGAGCTGTGATAGCAGTGCATTCTCCCAATAATATTTCCCAGTAAACAACCCCAGCAATCTTGTATTAGAACTGAAAAACAGGCAGTTGCAGAAGCAAACTTTTTTTAGCATTAGGTGTCAAGCTGCAGGGAGGAGAAGGAAATTAATTTCTGTATTTAAAAGCTGTGGTCTTTTGAATGTACACCTAAAAATCAGCATTAAAAGCAAAGGGAGCCAAAAGACAGGTAATTTAGTTCAGCTATACAGCATTTCCAGAAATCCCAAATATATTGCTCTAGACAGCACTTCGTTCATAGTTTTCATCCAGTTTGGAATTCATCTCATAATGTGAATGAAGTGTGAAAGCAGCTCTTAAATTCCCTGAGGTTTCAGAACCTCGGAGTGCTCACATATCCAATACGTTGCTATATTAAAAATAATAAATGGAGGAGCTTTTATAGAAATAACATATTCGGTATTTTGCCTTTGTTTAGTCTTAGGAGGAGAATAATTCTCCCAGTGTTCATAAATTTTAAACTAGCTCATTCTGTTGCATTGAAAATTAGTAAATCATTTTATCTTCTGTTTTATTAGGGAAGACAAATAGAATCAATAAAGATTGATAAACCTTCTGTTGGAGGTCTTGGATTTAGTGTGGTTGCCCTTAAAAATCCCAGCCTGGGAGAAGTTGGTATCTTTGTCAAGGAAGTCCAGCCAGGAAGCATAGCTGACAGGTGAGATCTTCATAACTGTGTTGCAAAATTGTATTTTCCATGAGGGGAAAAGTCATGACCTTCGCATTGAAAACTCTATCAGAATAACATGTTTGTCTGGGTTATCTGGTGGGATATTTTGGTGGTGGTATCTTGAATTCTGGCTTTTCAGCTAAAGGGACTCATGTTTTGAGGATCAGGTTTTCAGATGAGTTTTAAATATCTGAGCCATTCATAAATGGAATTTCCAGAAATCATGACTCACTTTAGAGAATCTTGAGTCCTGATTAAAAAAACAAAAGAAAACTCAGAAAAGAATACAAAGAAAATAAAAATTAGATTCCGTTTTAATTTTTGTGCGTTGTGTCCCTGAAAGATTTTTTTTTCTCCCCCTTCTTCCTTTATTTATGAGCCTCTGACAATGCCCTATTTTTAGTTGGTTTTACTGTTTATTTCCTGTGTAAATTTAGATCCACTCCTCCCAACAGATCCCTGCACAGATGTCATCATAGAATCGAGGCTCCAGGCAGTTTCTTCCTGTATTGTCTGTGGGTTTTCACCCAACAACAAAAGACAGAGCAATCCTTTAAAAATAAAATGTGATTGTAAAACCACAAGAGTTGGCATGAGACAAATGCAGTGCTTGGAATTATGTTTCAAGAAAATGTGTCTAGATTTCAAGTCACTGGTGTCACTTTTTAAATAACACATGTCAGGAAGTGCCAACACAGGATGACAAAAAGAGTGGGGAGAGGTTGGAATGATAATGGCGATGGGCCCACAGAGAACACACCAGAGAACACTTAAAGAAAAGCATATTAAGGCTCTTTCAAAGTGGAGACAGATGGACTGATCCGGATGTCAAAGGAGGGTGAATATCTCACTTTAGGATTTGATGACCTGCTGCTCACTTTCTTTGATGAGAGAATCTGAAATATGGTTAGTGCTGGAAGAAAGTGATTTCTGGGAAACATCTTAAATATGGCGTGATAAAAAGGAAGTTTAAAATGCCTTAGTTAAGATGTGCAGTTACATTGTTTCGGAGTTTATAAATTTCCCCAGCATGCTTCCCATTTTGCTTCTGAGACAAGATCTCCTGGAGACTTTTTTGGATTCCTATAGAGCTTTGAAGGCAGTGTCTGTCTATGTAACAGTTTGGTCTCGTGCTCAGAATGAATATTTAACAAAGGAGATGAGTGATGGTTTCTCTCTTGTCACAAATCTAAATTCATCACTGGGGTGAATTAACTGTGAAATTTATATTATCTCAAGGTAGCAACTGAACTGTGTGTTGCTCCAAGAAAGTTTCATGTCTGTAGCTTGATACTATAAATTTTAAGTAAAATATAAATATGCGGCACATCAATCTTTAGATTAAATAACGATACAAAACAGCATCAAAGCCTGAGTTTTGTGGGTACTTAGAGATGGCATCATGTAGTGCTAAACATAATGAAGAATAGTTCCTAGTTTATTGTGTAACTACAAAAATACTTCTTTCTGCTTTGTAGTTCAATATCATCAAGAACAGATGAGGGAATTGCAATTAAATTTTGAATAGAAGCAAGGTAAAGAACTGAGGAGATTTCTGTACCATGCCAAAGGTGGAACAAAATGTGGCTGGGCAGTTCAGAACAGTGTGGCTTTAATATAGTTTGTAAGCTGGTGAAGGCACCCTAATAAGCAGATTTTTAAAATACATAAACATTTAACCCTGCACAACCGTGTCTTTTGCATGTTCATATTTCAGTAACACGAGCTCGATGTGAAGTCACTGTGCTGCGTTTAAAAATTGCTTTCAATGTTTTGTTAAGGGATCAAAGACTGAGGGAAAATGACCACATACTGGCCATTAATTGCACGCCATTGGATCAGAACATTTCCCATCAGCACGCCATTGCCCTCCTCCAGCAATCCACAGGATCCCTGCATCTGGTGGTGGCTCGGGAGCCACTTCAAGGGAACAGCAGAACTGCCTTATTAAGTGATGTAAATCCACCTGAGACTGTGAGTTGTTGTAATACTGTCAAAATCAGATTTTGAGCTGGGCTGGATATTTTTTTTTTTTCCCGTGGCTTTAAGTGTTTGTGTTAGCAAGTTTTACATGGAGGGATTTTTTCCTTTAATCAGATTTTATATGTGATGACATTTCATTTAGACTCTCTGTGCAGTAAGTACAAGGCTTGCACTGCAAAGCTGCATGGAGTTGTTATAAAACGATCCTGGGTTTTTATGGGATAGCAGAAGCTTTAGTAGATCACCATATTCTTATCAGCAGGGTCTGTTCAGCACAAGCTGGATGAAGCATTTTATGATTATACCCAGCTGAAACCTACTTGTGCTCAGCAATTAAAGATGCTCTGATTACCTCTTAAAAGAGAGTAAACATAACCTGCCATGAACACTGCTTGAAACAGCCCAACCAATTTAAACTGGCACTGCTCACACCAAAAAGCCTTGTCTTTGTTTTAAAAAACAAACACAATTTATCTCTTAAAGACTCTCTCAATCCCTATTTATTTATCAGCTTGTTTTGGTTCTGGTGTTTTGTTTTTTTTCCATCTGCAAATTTCAGTGATTGGGAAGCCTTTTGTTTTTTTGACAAAGGAGAGCTTGTCACTGGGACATGTAATAAACCAGGGCTGAACTTCCATCTGTGTTCCACCCATATGGTCCAGGTGGCTTCCCTGAATTTGGTCAAACTGCACACCTAAATCCAGGGATTGCAACATTGGAATCTGAATTTATTATGCTAGTAGATTTTGATGAAAATCTGGGTAAAAGCAGTGCTTTTCCTTATTCTTAGTAATTATTTCCCTCATGATTATTACAGAGGTAGTGAAATCTGAAGGTTTTAGTGGATAATCAATATTGTTTATTGCACTGAAAATTTTAAAGAATTAAATTTTAACTGCTTTTTCATTGAAAGATCTGCACTGAACAGACTAACAAAATAAAATACAAATATATATCTCTGCAGGGGGTCTTTAAACTTCTTTTATGATATTTAACTGGCTTTGGCAAAGATTTTTCAGTATGCTAATAAATCCTTTATTCGCAGAAGACTTAAATCTGCCTACTTTGCTCCATTTGGGCCTGTATGAGATATTAATCTGACAGAAACATTGGCTGGGTTTAGGTTGCTTAACAGCTTTGTTATTTTCAGGTTGTCTTGTAGAACATAAGGTCATGGTACAGTGTGGCTTAGAAATTTGCTTCCAATCCAGTATGGCAGAATATTGTGCTGTGCTATTAATTCAGTGCTGAATGGTGGTGTTCAGAGTGTGTAAGTGAAATAACAGAAATGAGAATTTGGGCAACGCTGACTGAAAACTGGGCCAGTGCAAGCTTCTTGCCTCTGTTTTTCCCCCTTGTTTGCAGTACTCTGGATTTATGAAAAACTAAAAGGATACTTTTCATCTTGGCAGGAAAATCTTAAAATTGCTTTTTCTTAGTCAAGCTTTTTCCTAGTATCCTGTTATCCTGAAAGTGAAGGACAAAAATGTGTGTTTAAAAACAGATGAGAAATCCCACTGCGTATTTATAAGGAAATGGAGCTGAGTGAACAAAATCCCACAGATCTCCATTCTGTGGGGTGGAGACAGAAAATTGCTCTGATTAATTCTCCTCGTTCCTGCTACACGTGAAAGTGAGAAACGTTAATGATCGTCCGAAATTAAAATCTCCTCTTTTTATTAATTGCAGATTCACTGGGGCCACATTGAAGACGTTGAGCTGATTAACGATGGTTCAGGATTAGGCTTTGGAATTGTAGGAGGAAAGTCGAGTGGAGTAGTTGTAAGAACAATTGTTCCTGGGGGATTAGCAGATCGGGTAATTTGTTATATTATGTCACTTCTTGTTTGATTGCAAAGTATAATTAACCGCTTTTGACAGTCTTAAAATAAACTAATATACTTAAACAAAAGGAAGCTGATAGCATCAAAGTCTGAATGCCAACACATGCTTCATAAATAAATACGTTGAAGGTATGATTGAGGGAAAAGTCAGCACCTGATATAAATTAAGTTGTTTCTCAGACAAGCGTTGGCTTTTGTAACATTGTTGAACATGCAGAAATTCTGAAAAGTTGCCTGATATTTTTCATACTTTTGGTATTTTCAGCCTTTGGTCAGTCTGGGGCAGGACAAATACTCTGTAGAATTTGGCAACATCTATAGGGACAAACTCTCCAAGTGAATTGTCAGGCAAGAGAATCTGCCCTACTGAAGCCACTGCATTGCAAGATTCAGTTTAGAGATTGAAAATGTCCTGTTTTCAGTGGGTTTCATTGCAGGGGGGTTTGATCCCTGCCTGGCAGCCTGACCAGTTCAAGGAGACACTTAGGTTTGATGCAGAGCCTTTTGAAGTTGCACAGGCACAGTTTGCACCTTTGATTGCTTGTCTTTAAAGACTGGGTGCTGAGTGTTGCTACATTTCAAGTAGAACACTTGCAATAACAAAACAGGTTCAGATTTTTAAAGTGAATTTGGTCATGATGAATTAAAATATCTGAGGACTGGAACCCATGCAGACAAAAAAGAGAGGCAAAAGTACTTCCTCTAGTACAAGATGGAAATAAAAGCTGGAAATTTGGAGAGCTTTACTGGAAAATGTTGGCTTTTTCTTGACTGTCTCCCTCTGAACCTGTCGTGTATAAATGAGTATTTTTTAATTTTTGTCTAACACCTGTTTTGCTGTAAGGAATAAAGTGTTTTGGCTACCAATGAAGCATGTAAGCTAAGAACTCACCACATCATTCTCAGCTGAATGAGACATCATTAAGAACATGTGAAATAATGAGGCATGTACATGTTAAAATTGGATGAGTTTGTAAATGAGTTTGAGTTGGTTCTGGGAATAACCCTGTGATTGCTGTATAAATCAGTGCACCAAAGGTGGTGGAGCTGTGCTGATCAATACCAGCTGAGGATTTGGTGCTAGGAATTCTTGCTTAAAATGGAAATGATGATGTAGGTCATAAATCATAATTATTGGGTAAAAAATAGATTGTGTGGAGTCTTGTTACCTTCAGTGAATTTACTCACTCTAGTTGGAGCTAGTCACATGAGAAAAAAAATTGCCAGGCTAATATAGAAGTGTGAGGGGAAAACTCTAAAAAGTCCTAAATCAAAATGCTGTGCTTTTATTCTAATCCCCTATCTGATGAGGAGTGTTCTATGAAACAGAAAACACAACAATCTGTGAGATTATAAAACATTGTTGCTGCCTGTTTTCTCCTAAATAAGACAAACAGTGGAAAAAACCAGCACATAACTGCACAAACGAGTCCTCGAATTATTGAAAGTGTTGCCATTTTTCCGGCATTTTCTCACATTGGTTCTCACGGCCATGAAGATGCCCCAGCACAGTTTCAGTTTTGTGATGGAACAGATACTTTGTGTACGGACTGGAAACACTTTTTGCCGTTTAATTTGCGTTTGAAGGACGGGAGGCTGCGGACGGGAGATCACATCCTGCAGATCGGAGGGACCAACGTGCAAGGAATGAGCAGCGAGCAGGTTGCCCAGGTGCTGAGGAACTGTGGGAATTCTGTCAGGATGATCGTAGCAAGGGACCCCAAGTGGGAAGTCATGGAGGCTCCACCACCTCCTGTGAGCTGGCCAGTCAGCACCTTAGCTTCGCTTCAAAATGGAAATGTGAGTATCTGCGGCTTCCTTGGGACATTTTTAAGTGTGTTTGTGGCTTGTGATCAGAAAGGAAGGAGAGAACGGAGTGTTCTTGGGACCTAAAGTGCTTCTCCTCTCTTGAGTTTCCAGATATCATATGCTTGTATTTAAGTGGCCATTATTATAGCCCTGCCTTGTATAATTTTCCCCTTTTTTCTCAATCTTATTAATACCTATAATCTTGGGGTTGGAATGACCAGCTTTACAGAATTTATTTCAGAGTGGCTAATTTAATTACCAAGACCATAAACATTACTGATAAGTGGTACTTTTAGTTCTTCTTCTTAGCTCATTACATTTTTTCTAATCCATCATCTGTAAGTGGATTTAAAACTGGACTGTGAATTTCCCTAGTCTGAAATCCAGAGAGCCATGGCCACACCAGAATTATTCAGCACAATCATCTTTTTATGAAACATAAGTGTAATGTTTTCATAGTCTACGCTACTGCCTGTGATAGGAAATATATCTAAAAATTTTGAAACTTGTTTTAGCAAATCTTATCATGGTCATATCAAAGTCTCTTGTTTTTGAAGTCATTCTTTTCAGTTTTGAGTAATTAAAATCAACAAATGCTACACTAAGTGTACAGTAGGTCTCGAAACATAAACAAAGCTGTGCTTGTGTACCATCTGCTACTACTGTGCTGCTTAGATTTAGGTGTAGAATCTGAGTAGCCTTTTCTTTCTTGTTTAGTTTCTTGAATATGAGTGAAGAGAGCTGGGATTTTTTTTGAAGCACTGTTTTTAAAGGTCAGAGTAGAAGTCACTTTTTACAAACTCACCTCTTTGCTCACTGGGCACAGTCACTGCAAAGGCAGCTTTGTGTTTTACATCTCTGGAAAAGATGCTGTGGCTGTGTCAGTCGAGGATTTTGGGTCCTTCTCAAGCTCCTCTTCTCCCCAGGGGGATGCCCAGGAGGGATCAGAGCAGTAGGAAATGCAGTGTCTGGAAGATGGGAGGGGGTGATCTGCATCCCTTGGGCTGGAGCCTGAAAATTGGGCTTGTCCAATACTCTGACAAAAGGCTTTCCAAGGGAATCAGCATCCTTATGAGGCCCTTCTTTCCTGACTGGATCATATTTTCCAAGGCCCGTATTAGGGGCAAAATAATGCTGTCTTAGTTTTGTTTCCTCCACAAAATAGTGTTTTTCCCTCTTCCTGTTGTCACTGATCAGCCCTAAGCACTGTAAATGCTGCAGCCTTTCTAAAATGTGATTCCTTCTGGATGACTCTTCAGTGTCCTCTGTGTTCCTGCTATGCAGTTTAGAGGGGGAAAAATAATTTTCTGAACTAAATAGTGCCTTCATGTGTAGATTTGAAGAAACTCCTCTTCGTGGTGCTAGGAGAGATTTGCTAAAGACAAGATTAGTGGTTAATCTGAATGTATTTAGTAATTTAATGATGATTTCAATGATCCACCATTCAGTTTGTGTCAGATTTATAATGGAATTTATCCCTATAATCTAGTTTCTCTCTGGTTTCTGAGTACTTTCACTAGCTGTGAGCTTTGGAATAGAAAATATTTTCCTTTGCTCTTTTTTTGCAAACCAGCAGAAAGGCATTTTTAATAGGTGGTTAGTTATTTTCAGTTTTGTATTAATATTTGATTTTCTTTGGATTTCCTGTAGTAGAGAATAACTGAAACTACTTCTGTCTGTGTGTGGGCACAAGAAAACAATCTTATTATCTGTACTGTCCAAGACAGTGACAGCAGTGGGAGCAGCCTGCTTGTGCTGACTGTGTTTAGGACTTTGCACTTTGATTTTTCTGGACTCCATTTCAATTATTTTGCTTTCTTCCAGGAGTGTTACTTAGAGAAAAATATTTGTAGCCAGAGCACTGACTCTGAGGAGCTTTTGATTGTCAAAACAGCGGGGCTCTCGAGGCCTCAGCTCCATTTCAGGTGTTGCTATGGGCTTGTTTACTGGAGATAAGTGACAGCAACCCAACTTATCTTCATCTCCATCAGCCTCTGATGGAGCAAGGGAGTTGGGAGGCATTTAATGAGCTTAATGACTTTGCTAGTGGAGGGAGGTGTGTGTGATAACGAGATAGCTGCCCATCGATTTCTCTTCCATTGAGAAGTGAAATAGGTATGGCTGGAACTCTGGGCTGCTTTAATGTGGGTTCTTCCAAAGCTGATACTTGGCAAGCATTTGATTGAACTTCTCTTTTTTCACTCCCTTAAGAAATGTTTTCCATTTTCCCAGTCCATTTTTTGCTGTTGGCAGTGACAGTATCCCTCTTGATTTCATCACTTTACCAGACCTTACTCTCATCATTTTCCCTTTGATCTCATTGGCCTGTATCTGATTACAGAAAGCAAACAACTCTATGTATTTTAATTTATCCCTTGCAATCCCAGATTTATGTGCTTGATTGTTTTTCTCTTTTGGTCTCACCAGTGTCTTTACTGTTCCCTGTTTGAACTCTTGCCTTGCAGTTCTGATTTTTGCTGGTCAGAGGAGAGTTGCACAGACATCCCAGGGCCAGCTTTGTAGGGACTTTACAAATGAATTTCCATTGCATTTAAAAAGGAAAAACAAAATCACTGCTCACTTCTGAGGATCTTAATTAACATGTAGTATTGTCATGGCACTGGGAAATTGAGTGGTTTTCTATTGTCTTGTGCTTTATTTACAGGATAATGACAACTTTTTTGATACCTATGATGTTGAGCTTATAAAAAAGAATGGGCAAAGCCTGGGAATAACAATTGTTGGATATGCTGGCACATGTGATATAGGTGAGTTCTACAGTATTTAATAAAGTGTTGGACAGGGGCTTCTCAAATACCTTTTATTGCCTATGGGGAAAATTAATAGTTCCTACCTGTACTAGGATATGGGAACATGGAATCAGGGTTTTTTTTCCCCTCAATTCTCTTTGAATTAGAGCTCTTAACTTGTCTTTCAAATATTGGTGGCACAAATAATAATATCTTTAAAGCTGGCCCAATCAAATACCTGGTTTTATGCATAGGGGTAATGTTTTTTTTCCCTCCCCTTCCTGGTGGGAATCGAGGAAGTGTTTGGGAACATGGTGCAGCTGGGGATGCTGTCCAAGCCTCTTTGCTGCCAGGAGATCCTGTTGTGATGCCAGTCAGGGGGCCCAGGATGGCTGGGAAGGGGCAGGTGCCAGGCAGCAGGGAAAGGTGGGTTTGCAGCACCAGGGGAGGGGCTTTGCTGAGCAGACAGACCACGTTGGGTGTCTGAGGAAACTCAGTGTCCAAAAAAGGATGGATGAACGGTCAAGATTCACTAGAATTCCAGATCAGCATCTCATATTTAGTGGGATTTTGTGAAAGGAAAGTGTTAGTGTTTCAGGGTTTTGGGTTTGGGCTTTTTTTTCTTTGTTTTTATTTCCTTGTTCTCATTTGGAGTTAGGATTAATAATCAAACGCCAAACATGACAAAGGACAGCTTTTCTGATTTCCATGTTTCTCTTTTCTTTTTTTTTTTTAAAGAAAAATCCTTTTTCATTAAGATTTAAAGTACTAAATTCTTTAGCTGTAAGATGATTGAAGTCCTGATCAAAGTCCTTAAGCACATACTTTACTTTTAGCTTAGTTAGTCCTATTGAAATCAAACGCAGCATGGATTTAAGTGATTGTGGTTTAAAGCCTGGGTAAGCACAAGGATGAATCCATGGAGGAGGTGGCCTTTTGTGAGCCATTTTAAGGAAAAAAAATTTGAGGTCAGTGTACAGGTGGTTGTGTCAGTGCTGGTTTTTCCACCAGATATCCTCAGTTTTATGTCAGGCTGTGGGAGTGGTAACGTGCAGATGGTGGGGGTTTACAGAATCATCACTCTGTGGCCAGAAGGAAGTGTGTGAAAAAGGCTGGAATTAAAAACCTTAATAAGAAAAGAAACGAATTAGGTTAATGCAGTGACTTGTTTCTCTTCCCCCCCACAACAGAACCTTCAGGGATTTTTGTGAAAAATATACTACCTGGTAGTGCTGCTGACCACAATGGCCAAATTCATGTTCATGACAAAATTGTTGCTGTAAGTAAAATACTGTGCTTATATATTGCTGTAGAGCTAATACATTTCACATCTCTGTTAAAAGAACAACATAGTAAAGACTTTCTAAAATTAATTAAACCTCCTCTGCTTTGCAGAAGAAATAATTTGGTGGTTCGTGTTTGTTTAGGTAGACTTGTGACAGAAATGAGCCTTGGCTTGCTGTGGTTAAAGTATTATTTTATATTCAAAGAAGTAGTAAATAGTAGTTAACTGTGAAAGAGGCAAGCATTTGGATTAAAGTGTTTCAGAGTGGAGAATCTTGGCTTTTGGCCTGCAGTGAAGATGAGCAGCATTAACTTCTACTTGAATTGAATGTGATTCAAGGATTGTTAAGATTCTGCAAGATGTGGCACATTGTTTGTGTTCCTTAATGGCTGTGTAGTGTGGATACAATCAAAATGTTAATGGTCACAATTTAGGTTTAAAAGCCCAAGCTTTATGTGTAGAAAAATGGAAAAACCATTGAATAACACTGAATTGAATAATAGCCAATTTTGCATTCACAGCACAAGCAGGAATGAATTCCACGGTCTTTTTGTTTTAAGAGATAATATTTAGAGAGATATGATTTTAAATTACTTCTAAAATGTGTGCCATGCCAGACCTTCCAAAGTCAGCTTCTCCTCTGTGAGAGCAAAAATTAATATAACCTTTTATCTGCAGGAAAGGCCCTGTTGGTGCATGATCTAACAGTGAGGTGAACAGAGTATTTTGGGTGTAAATTAAAATATCTGAAAATGTAAGAATTGGGCTGTTTAGGGTGGATTATACAGCCAGTTGTGTGTAGAGCCTTATGTGGGGCATGTTAGAAATCCTTGAGACAACCAACAGTGATAATGAACTGAACAGAGTTCTAGGCTGGATATTCTGCTTGGAACCTTCATCCACAGTCCTTGTCAAGCTGGTTTTGGTAAGGAAAAAAAAAGTTAAGGAAAAATCTGTGCATACTTGTATCAGATTAGTAATTTCTGTTTTGTGGTTGTCTCTATGAAAACAGAAGAAATTACTGTTGTGTTTCCTTTTAAAACGCATTGTGAAAATAAATTCTCATCAGTGAAATGCAACAGATTTAATGAGATTGTTTTGCAAATACTGCTGTCTTGGGAGAGTAACCCTGTAATTCCTGCACTAAATAACGTGGCTGTTGCTTGCAGCCTATGGTACTTCACAGCACAGCCTAAGAATGCAGCACAGTTACTGTTATTTGATACAATTTTCTTGGTTTAGGTTGATGGAGTCAACATACAGGATTTTACCAACCAGGAAGTGGTAGAGGCACTGCGAAACACGGGACAGACTGTACGTCTCACCTTGCTTAGAAGGAAACCTTCCTTTACTATTTCTTCAGAAACACCTTCAGATAGAGGTAATTTTTATTTTTTCTAGCAGCTGATTTTATTTTTCTCTCAATTTACAGTTACCTCCTTTAACAGTTTAGGACTGGATACCACCTGATCCTTGATATTTTTAAGGGTGCACTGTAGAAAATTAAGATACTTAAAGAGGAATGGAAAGAGACAAAAATGAGAGATTCAGAAAAATTCAGTGCAAAACTCCTGTGTAGCCACCCCACCAAAAAAAAAGAAGGAATTAGTGAGGTGGTGTTCTTACCTCCTATGTTTTGCAGCATATGATTTGGGTTTTTTTCATCTGTTTTCACAGTGCAGCCAACTGCTCCAATGTTTGTGTCCCCTGGAGCTGTAGGGACTGAAATTAGTGTGGACACTAGGAATGAGGGAAAACAAGAACAGAAGGATAATCTTCACAGTGAAAAGCAGCAGAGTCTACATCAAGCAGGTAGATAGGATATCTTGCAGTGCCTTTTCTGAGTCTGGTTAAGGGCCACCATCTTTAATCCATTTTCATACTGATGGGCTGAGGTGGCTTATTCCATCTTTAGCTTTTGCCCTGCAATGCTTTCTGAAGTAAAGTTCTACCTCTTGGATCTCCCAACACGTTCACCCCACCCTGTCCCCAAGTTGTAGCACTGTCCACAGGTCTGAGAGTGGATTCTGTGCTATCTCAGGGCTTGTAGTTCTCTGCATCTTCTTCCTTGCATAAAATTTGCTCTTTCCAGTCAGCAGTGATCCCCTTTGTTTCGGGAGGGTTTTTTTAAGGTTACAGTCAGTGGAGGTGCAGCTGTTTCAGCACTCTGGAATGACTCTCAGACTCTGTAGAGATGAAAGCCTCCAGCTCAGTGATTCCTCTTTCTGGTCCTGGTCCTGCACTGATGACCTGAGGTGTCCTGCCTGCAGCTTCCCTTGAGAGAGACTTGTTCTTCCTCCTCTGCTGCCAGGACCCTGCACCAGCCTGCTGGCTGAGATGGAACTCCTGGGAATTCATCTTTATTTCCTGATCCAGTGTTACCTCAGTCACACCCATTTAATGGTTGGACTCCATCACCTTAGAGATCTTTTCCTGCCTTAATGATTCTGTGATCTTCTTGCCCTCATACATCTTAGACTCCTGCAGATTATTTTCATAATACTCTTCTGATTCCTTGTGCCACGTCTCTGATGCCCATTTGCTGCAGTTTCCTCTTCTGCCACCACAATGACTTCATCAGAACTCATGTTTTGGGCCTGAAGACCTGATAGCTGGAGTTCATAAAAGGCATTTTTTTTAACAAAAGGCATTCAGACACAGGGGCAGGTCACAAAGGCATGGGCTGCTCTGGGTTTCAGCTGACTTTGGAACCAAGGCTGGAGGTCTTTCCAGAATCTTCAATTCCCCCACAGATTTCTGGGCTCCTCTACAGGAACTTCTGGGTGAATTTATACAGCTTGTGTTAAAGTCAGCATAAATTATCCTTATGCCTTGTAGTTTCTAAGATATGGAGATGTAATAGAGGATTCTAAATTACGGCTGTCAATGAATAGCAATTTTGCTGTGATTGTTGAAGATCTGTCAGTATTAAAGACAACCTGGAAACGAGAGAGATGTAGCAGTTCCTATATTCCATTCTGTTTTACTTTTCTGTCCAAGCCTTGTAACCAGACATCCTTTGTTGTGACTTTTGCATGTTCCCAGAAATAGGAAGCCAGAACAGAGGTGGTTGAGTAGCTGAGAGTTGAGGTTCTCAAAGCTTTGTTTTGCTATGACAGAGGATAGAAAAGAGCAACACTTTGTCTGTCCTGTGTCACTTACCCAGTTTTTTTTTACTCTGGGACTTCTATGTGCATTTTACTCCTGCAGAAATACGATGTATGAGATTTCACCTTGGAATAGAATTTAATGGCCAGGTTTTAATTCCAAAGATAGGTGCTTATTTTGGATGTGGTGATGGGCACTTCATTATAATGGTGCTAAAGTAAATACTGCTAATTTAAAGCTCTGACTAAACTCTGGAAATGCTTTTAGAAGTTTAATTTAAAAGGTATGTTTTATAAAATGCATCTTACTTCCCTTTAAGCCCAGTTGTGTGAAATTCGTATTAAACTGTGTTTCCTGGGGAGGTATTAAATAGTAATTCTGGCCAGGCAAAGCCATGCTTAAGCAGTTCTGGTACAAAGGCAACAGGGTTTGGGCTGCAGCGTGCACGAGGCCTGGAACTCTGTGCAGGCAATGAACTTAACAGCTGCTTCTGCAAGCCTGCAGACTGGGCAGAACTGCTCCATCCTGCCTTGCAGGAGTCCTCAGAACCCAGAGGGACAAGGATGGGAGTCAGGAGCTGAAGAGATGTTTGGGGGAAAAGCCCCAGCAGTAGGGCAGGTGAAGGTAGGGCTTTAAGGAAGGGCACCAGAGCACAGTACACACCCTTGTGCAGTAACTTTGTGAGACCAGGAGGAAGCTGCAAGAAAAAAAGATCCCAGTTTTGAAGAAGCTGACAATTTTGACCAGAAAAGATGATTTTTACAATACATTTGTGGTTTCTTCTTTATGCTTGCTAATTAGAAATGAAAAACTGCCTGGAAGCGCAGGCAGAAGGACAGGCTAAATATGCTGAAAAGTTGTTGCTAATGAAAGCTGTGTCTGGGAAGTGTTTTCATTTCTGAGGCCTTGCACATTATAGAAGACATGGTACATATGTCAGGTCAGGAGGAATTCAGCTGGATGAGAGACTAGAAAGAAATTTCCTATTAGCTGCCATGTGGAAAAAGCTGTTTGGGGAAAAAGGAACATTGTAAGTGAATCGAGTGATGCCACTGGAATTGAATATATTCAATCCAAATCCCTTCAGCCCACATTTCCACAGTTCTAAGGAAGTTACAAGCACAGACTTCAAAGTGTATTTGAAAGAAAGAAAGGGGAAAACTTCAAATGGAGACGTGCATCAGCACCTGCTCTGAACAACTCGTAGATTTTGGTAATGTGTTTTGGAAGTGACAAAAAAATCTGTATTCAGCCAGCTGAACACAGCTTACAGTTGCTGAACTGAACTTTGAGCTTGACCCTGAGATTCATTTCTCCTGGTGAACCTTAAAATCTATATTTGGCTGTGCAGGGGATTGCAGGTGCTTAGGTCCTGTGTGTTCACACTGTTGTAACTCTGTAACAGCAGAAAAAGAGACTAAGGAATTTCTGTGCCTGTGTTTTCCTGCAAATGGAAGGAGCAGAAGAATGCACTGGTGTTCTGGTTTTGCTACAGTCGGGAAGTAAAGACAGCGATCAGCCCGTGCTTGATAATAAGTCTCACATTAGAAACTTTAATTTTCAATGAAGTTAAAAAACCTTAACTGGCAGTTGAGAATTTCAGGACAATTTGTCTTCCCTTTTTTTTAAGGAGGTAATTTATTTCCGAGAGAACAGTGGGCTGTATTTACAAACCCAAGTTTTTAATCTTGGTGGGGTGTGTTTTTGGTGGGAGAAAATAGCTGTCAGGATTGCTGGAATTCTCGGATCTCTGTGTCTGCTTGAGCCTGTAGGTTGAAGATCCTCTGGATCTTTCCAAGTGCCATCTCAGGTGTTAGGCTCTGAGGAGTGTGGTTCCTCAGTGCAGATCAGACAGAATTTGCCTGTCTGGCATGGCTGAAAGTGAGCTGGAGAGATGCAGGGGTGGGTTGTGCAGTAGAAGTAAACTTCAATCTTTGTTTTTGATGAGTGGCAAACTTCAGAGTTATAAAAGTGTGTAATGAGGATTGTATTGCAAAGCTTTATCTTCGCAGTCTGCGAAGGTGCTGAGAGCAGGGGCAGCTTGAGAGGCCATTTGTGCAGGCTTTTGCTCCTAGGTGGGCTCTGAGCTGCTCGTGGTGTCTTCACAACCCCCCCACCCCGAGGTATTTTACTCACTGTTTGTGTGTAAAACGTGAGCTTGTGCTTTACATCCCGAATTTCAGGGCGACGCAGCAGCAACGCCGAGTGCTCTGTGCCTTGTCTAGACATCTGACAAACTACTGCAGTCACTCAGTGGGGGAAAAAAAACCCAGTTTTTGGTAATTCAGCCCCCAGATGCTGCTGCTGTAGCTGCTCGATGGAATTTGCTGTAGAGCTTGATTCTTACCAGTTACACATTGCTCCAGCTTGGAACTTTATATGTGAGCTGAGCTTCTGGCTGAGGTCAAACGCAGGGCAGCCAGTCATTTTCTGCTGTCTAGCTCTGTCAAATTGTCTTACAGGACTGTAATACTGCCTTGGTTGCATAAGTAAGAAAGCTGAAAAGATATAAATGTCAAGATAGCCAAGTTCCCACGGAAGACTGGTTTAGAACTGGAGCTTATATTAAAGCTCATGTTACTTACTGGCCTAATTAAAGGAGACAAGCCTTTATACCTGCCAAATGTATAAATAAAGTCTGTGCCTGCATTGTGCTGACACAGCCCCTCAAAAACAGCAGTATCTTGTCAGGTGTTTTCCTTCTGTAGGGGGCTCATTTGGGTGGGAGACGATGTTTCCCCGGAGTGGGAAGCATTTTTATGGCAACAAATGATGAAGTCATGTGAAATTTGTTTTGCAGCCTGAAAGAATGATTTATTTACAGTACTGCATGGTACAGAACTCACATCTCATCATCAAGCATCACCTCTTCTGCCTCTCAGCTGAATAAATCACACTTTTACAGGAGCTGACATTTTGCATTGTTTTCCTAAGAAAGACATTTTTGATTTGCACTGTTTGATAGACTCAGCTTAATGCACTTCCCTTTTGGGGATTATTCCCTCTAATCTTTTATTTACACTGAATTTTTATTGGAGTATTTAGAAGTAAATGTACTTCTGAATGTACAATATACTTGTAAATTTAATATTCACTTTCATATTTAGGAAGAGTCCCACTCCCTCCAGCACATGAGCTGAAATCCAAGTGGGAAAACCTGCTGGGACCAGAATATGAAGTTATGGTATGTTTTATTTCAATAAACTACATTCATGAATGTTATTTCTTTAAATTACAGATCTGTGAGCTTAGCATTACAGGCTGTTTATAGAACAGTTCAGTGTTTGGAACAGATCAGTAACATCAAATTTTCTTTCCTGTAACATCAGGGCTGAAATGTATGTTATGATGAGTTGGGGGATTTGTTGCCCTTTTCTTTTATTCTGTTTATATAGATACTATTGTTATACAAATACGAGACAGGAACAGTGATTTAAGGAAATCAACTGTCCTGTTAAATCTGCGTCACTTAAAATATATGGCATTTTTATTATTTCATTCATGATCTATTTGTTTTACTGGACACTGGAAAAAAAAAGGTTTAGGATAGAGCTTCTGTTTTCAGAAAAGTCTTACAATTTTATCTGAAGAATGAAAGAATGATTTTCAAACATGCTGGGAAAATACGAAGTAATTCTCAGTAGTGTAACTTTGTGGTGCCAGTGTCTGGTAGATATTTCTTCTCTTCATATTAAATAATTGCCTAGCAAAAGATTGTTTTGATAAATTGTCACGAGGAGTTGATAGAAATTGTAATTCACTTGTGCTTTTCAGTGCTGGGTGAGCCAGTGAGTACACATAAAAGACTCCGGCCAGTGTTCTTTCCGAAGCCTTAAAAAATTCTCACCACCACCAAGAAAATGCCCTGTTTGTCTTTGCAATGCTTGTCCAGTTGATTTAAAGACACTTATTTTTACTACTTGGAGTAGCCATCGCCCCAGTCACTCGCTGGAAGATTTAAAGTAGCTTTAAGAATTGCCTTGAGAAACTCGCTTCCCTTCTTTCCATTAGCACTCCTTTAAGATCTGAAGTTGGTGTAACATTATGTACATGATGCAATAAATCTGTTTGGCTGCCCACTTCAGTTGCTTGGTATTCCCATCCTTACATTTCAAGGGGCTGATATTAGCTCCCAGAGCACTATCACACTTCCCACAGAGGATGAAAACCTGCTTAGTTGGTGAATCCGGCCCTTCCCAATCCTTCTTCAGCCGCCGCCGGTGAAATGTCAGCGCTGAAAATGTTAACGATGGGGCCTTTTGAATAATAGAAGGGAATTCTTGTGGCATCCCACTCTGAAAGTCATTTTTTGGTTCTGCTTGCCTGTGCCTGCCTCCTGTGTTCAGCAGCAATGAGCAGTTTGAGTGCAGCCCGTGACACCGCAGTCCCTGCGTCACACCGCCCTCACTCAGCTCCCAGAACTCGTCCTGAAGGTGCCTGCAGGATTCTCTCAGGAGTATTTATCTTCAGAGGAAATAGCTGCTTGAAGAGAAGGGTTGGTGGCCCTTGTGGCTTCCGTGCTGCTGGTCCTTTGTGGTGCCAGTGGAAGGAGCTGAGATGCCAGGCAGGAATGTAGGACCATGTGGTACCAGTCAGGCTGAGGAGCTACCAGTCATAAATCCATTTAGTTACATGCATGGACGTGAAATGGGTTCTATCTGTCAGGAAAAACACCCTGAGTATTGGAAAACAACATGCTGGAAGCCCTATTTAAAATTAATCCAAAAGAAAAATCTAATCTTTATTAAACTAGAACTTTTCAAAGAAAAGTTACCTGATTTTTTTGCAAGGCTGTTTTTTTCAGATCTACCAAGTGTAGCTTTCTTTCAAACATTCAACTTCAGTGTCCCAAATTCCAACCATGGGCCATAGATTGGAACTAAATGATCTTTAAGGTCTCTTCCAAGCCAAACCATTCTATGATTTTGTCTTACTACATTTAAAATTGGAGTAAATAACCTTCTAAGGTTACAGATAAATCTGTTATGTTAAGGAGGCACTATACAAGAAAACTGCTGGTGAACATAGTCATTTTATTAATCTTAAAAAAAGATACTGAAAGGATTTCCTGTCCCCGTTTTAAATAACCCACTTTCCATTCCCATTTGGTAATTAAAGTTCTGTATTTCAAGCCATGTTAACAACAGAAGTTGGTGGGTTAGTCTGGATGTGAGATGGCTGCACTATAGCCTGAGGTAACAACTTAAGCTGTCATACTTTCAAATTCTGATTGGCAAGTCCGTGTGGGTATTTGTGTCAAACATAATGGCATTTTGTGCTTACACAGGATTACTGAACTTGACTAAAATTGGCATTTGGGCTCCGGGAATAGGATAATATTGGAGTCTGCTAATAGTGCATAATCACCACATTCCTACTTGTAAATGTTCTGTGCCTGAAAGATTTTTTTAACATTTGTTTAAAATTATTTTGCATCAATGTGACTTTGTTTAAGTATGGTTTATTTAGCTCGTGAGTTTTTTTGGCAGAATTTCGTCGTTCTGGTAAAGTCTTTATTGTCCCGCTGTTGAAAAATGTTCTGATGTCCAATTTTTAGGTTGTGAACGTGGATATGCCCTTTACAGACGATTCAGAGCTCCAGAAGTACTCAAAGGTAAGGCTTCCATGGTGGTTTCCTCCATGGTAGATGTTGGCAGAGTAATCCTGGGAGGACATGACACAATTCCAGATGTGTTTCAGGAATTTAGTGGTTTTGTGGCTTTATATTTTCCAAAAAAGAGGCTGCCAATATTCTGCTTATCTCCTGGACTGATCCAATACCTTTTCATAGCAAAGGCAAATGAACCTTTTTACAGTTCATTACCAAACCCCCAAACAACAAAAACCACCCTCAAACCATGCACATAAACCCTAAATTTTGGGGTATTTAATTGCACAGAATGGAGCAGAGGTTGAAACTGCTGAACTATGTCATTGTCCTGCAGAGGAGTTTGCCCCAGTAATCCTGGCTCAAGGAAAGGGAGGTATAATTAATTTAAATTGTCAGAGCTTAAATTAATTTCACTTCGAAGAGGGTTTTAAGATACATGTGTTAATATTGTGGAAAAGATGTTTTAGAGTTGATGAATTTATATGTATGTGGGAATCACATACTGGGAAAGGGCCATAAAGTCATAATCAAACATGGCTGTGAAGGAATGCTGTGGATCAGTGGATTGCTCCTTTTACTCAAATCCAGAAAAGTAGCCAGAAAATGTCCAAACTGAGAGAGCAGCTCCTGCTGATCATCTCCCCCAAATTGACATGATTTCTGCTGCCTTGTCTGGATAGTGTATCACTTTCATCCTAGTTTTCCTAATATTACCAGGCTTAAGGCACTGAGGGTTGAAGTCTCCCTAGAGAAAAATTCCAAATTAAGGAGGTCCAGTGGGAAAAGGCTGACACAAAATCGGTGATTTCCCCTTGCAGGAAAAGAATGTCAGTTTTAGCAACTACTTACAGAGAACACTTCATGGATATTTTTTCTACCTCAAAGTAGTGTAGCTCCCAGAGGAATAAGATAGCTGAACTTGTGGTGAGATTTTATAGTAATCACGGAATTTATTTTATTCTTTTATTTATTTTTATTTCTTTTATTTTTGTTTTGCTCCATCCCTGTGGAGGAGGGGTTGGAACTGGATGATCTTTAAGGTCTCTTCCAACACAAACCATGCTGTGATTTGCTGACAACTCACCTTTTGGGTGGGATGGACTTTAGCTGGTTCTTCTCTCTGCATTTTTCCCAATAAGATCAATTATTTAAGAATACAGTTCAAATTGCCTTTGCCCCCGAAGAGCAGACTGGTTATTTTTATTTGTGCAAACAATTTGTAAAGAGAAGTTACGGACATCAGATGAGGTCACTGTGAACATTTAATCATCTCACTGTGTGTTTGGTTCAGTTTGGTGAGCTGCTGAATCCTAAATCTGTTTTTATCGTGGTAGATAAAGATTTATACTTAAATGTATACTTATATTTATCTTTTGGCAGTTATTACCCATCCACACTCTGAGATTAGGGGTTGAGCTGGACACGTTTGATGGACATCATTATATATCATCCATTGCTTCAGATGGCCCAGCTGCAGCACTTGGTCTTCTGCAGCTGGAGGATGAACTTCTGGAGGTAAAAAAAATAAAACAGAGCCCCCCAAAAAATAAAAATTCTGTATTTCCTGTTTGTTTGGCCTTCTTAAAATGCTTCTCTCAAGTTCTGGCTTGGCTGCTGTGTGTGCAATATTCCAGATTAGTTGTGGAAGCAGAGTTGTGCTTTGGAATTCACATTCATTTTCTTCACTCTTCCCTTCTGCATTTATGGACAAAATGTCAGATTCTTGTGACCTCTCAGTGACTTCTTGGGGTTTTTTTTCTGAAATGTTTCAACATGAGTATCAAGAGTTACAAGGGCAGAGATAATATTTGTGTTGAATTATTTGTAGTCCTGTGGCTCAGTCTTTTGCTTTAGCTTTTGTGGTGGATAATCTTTCTGAATATTTGTCACTCCTAAAAAATTTACAACAGTCTTAGGAATAGTGGTTCCAGTTACACAATAAAACTTTTTTGTTGAGTGTTGAAAGATATTTCTGTGTTTGAGCAAATACATCAGTTTGTTTAAATGTGTATAAAGAGGTATTGGTGCAGCTCTGGAGTTATCAGAGCGCACCAGATGTATTTTCTCAGGAAAAATTATTATTTGATAGTATTAAAATAATTTCTATTTTATATATGTGTGTACACCTATCCATTGGTATCTCAACCTGCAAGTGAAAAGACATTAATTTCTTATTGAATGCATGCTCCTTGTGGAATATTTTGATATTTGAACCTTTTTTTAGTGGATGCAAAGAACATTTAATGGAAACAGAATTAGGCCTTCTGAAAGATTGATTTGTTACGTGTACAGCTATTTTGCTTTTACTTCTTCACCCTCTAGCATCAAAAATTCATACTGATATCAGTAAGACCTAAACCATTTTCTTATTGCTTAATGGAGGAAATCTTGATTCCTGAAGGAAGGGATTAATGGAATGCTGGAAGTGTTGTTTAAATTGCTTGGCCACTAAAAAAAAATTTACACAAAAAGCAATAATGCAGTGCTGTAGAGTAACTTAGGAAACTTTAATTGTATATATTTCACAGTTTTATGTATTATTCTGCACTTAGAATTAAGTTCACAGGTATGTCCAGACCTAGTGAGTATAAAGTTTTTGCTACTCTGTAGTTGGGGGAAAAAAAGCCCCCAACAAAATAAAAATGTGCTCTGGGGCTAAAGCTGTGTGTGCCAGGTTTAGCCCAGACTATGTTTTTGCAGCCAAGTTATAAATCCCCTTAAATAGGGGTTAGCAGTGGAAAAAGTGACAGCCCCATTCCCCAAACAAGCAGCCTTACCTGGGCCTGATACATTTGGGATTGAAATATGATCAGCAAGGATTTTTTTTTTAATATGTTAAATATACAGTGAGGTTGAATGTTGATTATTTTTAATGATGTGTTTGAATTATGACAGAAAGCACGATGCCCCTCCCCTGCCCTTCATTTTAGCTAATTCCATTGTGTTCTTTTTTAGGAGTGAATTGCTTCTTTGTGCCCTTTTGTTGTACAATTTCCCTGCTATTTGAGGGCTGGCTGGATGATGTGCTGAATGAGTGGGTGTAGGGCACCTTGCCTGCTCGGAGGCTGATTTCTGGCAGCTGCAGGAGGAGAAATGGGAGTCCCCAGGTCTGCTGGGGGGTGCACAGCAGCTCTTCCCCATCCATCACGGGATGCTGAGAAGCGCTGGTAGCTTTCCACCACACTGCCACTCTCCGAGCATTAAAAAATCCTTACGCGTAGATCCTTCTGCTTAAATAATTAACTAATGGATGAGGCTGATAGCTCAGCACTGGCTGTAATTCTTGCAGAAAAAGCCCAGAGCAGTTTGTCTTACCGTGGTGGAGGCCAGTTCCACCGCTCTCAATTTTTCTGCTTGGCTGGGATGTAGAGGGTGAAAGGAGCTCTGTGTTTCCCAGCAGTACAAACTATATTTACACTGCAAAAAGCACAAAGTGAAGGGGAAAACCAGAAGTGATCAGGAAGCAAATGTTGGCTGAAGTGAGATTGCTGTGGAGCCTTGCATAAGATTGAATCCCTCTAATCAGCAAGATCTGGGAGGTGTAGGGAGAGGCTCTGCCTCAACGGCACACAGGCAAAGGTGTGTCCGTGTCTGGTGAATGTTTCCATGCTCTGTGTCCTTGGATCAGATGTGGGTTCCTTTGCAGTTTGGGTATGGAGGGAAGTATTGAAGGAAATCTTCAGTTATCCCCATTTGCTGTGCCTTGGTTGCTGTTGTGGAGTGACTTGGATGGGGTGTGCTGGATTCCTAAACCAGAGGCTGCACTCCAGCACTGTGAACATTGGGTCGTGAGAGAGGCTTCAGGCAGCCTGAGAGAAATCCCTGGAACACACGAGGGGTTGGGATTGAGTCCACAGCACTGATTGGGTTAAACCCCTGCTCTTTTGGGGCTGCAGTGCTGGTTAACACAGGGGATGTTCAGATCTGTGACATCTGCTGGCATCCTGCACTCCTCAGATTTAGGGACACCCCTGTGGTGCAGATAGAGGTACCCTCAGGATATAAAGGTTATAAAATAGGTAAAAGAGGATGAATCACTTTTGTTTTCCCTGCAGGAGTAGAATCACAGTGACAGAATGGTTTGGGCTGGGAGGGACATTGAATCCCACCCAGTTCCACACATGCCATGGGCAGGGACACCTCCCGCTATCCCAGGGTGCTCCAAGCCCTGTCCAGCCTGACCTTGGACACTGCCAGAGATCCAGGGGCAGCTACAAAAAAGTGCAACTGCAGTATCCCATTTTTAAAGCACCATTATCTATCTATCTATCTACCTACCTACCTACCTACCTATCTTTATCTTTTTTCTTCTGTTTCAAAGTCTGTTGTTTAGAACATCCATTAACAATGTTCTTCTGTTATCACTCACAGTCTTGAGTTTATGGTAAGCTTTGACCCTTGTCAGGGCTTTCTGGTTAATTGCTTACTGCAGTTGGTTTCTTTCTTACTGTATAAATGCTGTTGCCTGTTTTCTGTAGGATCTATTTTAGTTTCAGCCACTTTGTTACATTTTAAACTGGCAAAGTTAGACTCACAGAATCATTAAGTTTGGAAAACACCTCTAAAGTCATCGAGCCCAACTTTTAAACTACTTGTGGTAGTTTTAACGTCAAGTTTTTGATTGGAGCTCAGAACCCATGTTTGCTTAAAATACTGTGAGAAAATTAAATTTTTTGGCTGTTGAAATTCAAACATAAGTGTAATGCTGAAAAAAAATCCCCAACAAAGAAACAGGTGAGAAAGAAATAAGAATTCTAGGAAAAGTTTAGACTTGGAAAAGTGGTGAGCAGAAAAGAAGTAAGAGGAGGCTGAAGAGACATGATTTAGCAGTCAGTAGTCACAAAATCTTGGAGATGAAGTCTTAAAATAATGTACATATTCTTCAGAAGCATATGTTAATAAAACTGTGCAAGCTGTGCCAGAATCCCGAGGTAAAACCAGACTTTCACGCTCAGATGGGGAAAAATATACTTTAAAAAAAAAAAAAAAATCTGGTGGATATGCTTTAATTCTCTTAGTGTGGATGCGTGCTCCCCTTCTGCAGGTGAATGGGGTGCAGCTGTGTGGGAAGTCCCGACGTGAGGCCATCACCTTCCTCAAGGAAGTGCCACCCCCCTTCACCCTGGTGTGCTGCCGGCGGCTCTGCGAGGACGGCGCCGAGTCCCTCCTGGACCAGCCCCCCCTGGCCGTGTCCCCTCCAGAGCCAAAGGTAAACTCCTCCTGTCACCCACCTGTGCAAAAGGACAGTAACTTTTTGGAGAAGTGCATGTATTTCTGGGTTTACACGGGTTGGTCTTGAGAAACTCCATTGTCCTGGGAGGACAAGGTAGGTAAATCACCGAGCTGCTTTGCTGACTGTACATCCCATTCATCACCCCTACACTTAATAGGTGAGTGAGAGCTCTGGATGACACTAAATCACAGCCTTGCCACCATTAGCTGATTGCTTCCACGTTCTGAGTAGGTTTTTATAGAACTGGGAAAAAAAAATTGAAACTTAGAAGTTTCTTTCTGTCGCAGGAGCTTGAAAGTCTCAAACTAAAGCGTGACACTTGTGGTTGCTCTTGTTTGCAAAAGTATTTACAGCTTGGCTTCTCATCTTTTCTGATTGTCTGGCCTTTCTATTAGCTGTCTGTGGTTAAATCTTTTATGCTATTTATTTTTCCTTTATGCATCTAATGGGACAGCTGAAGTTCATCAACATGTAACAGGTTAGTAATATTCTAACAATTAATTAGACTAATACATAGGTATTTGTGTGCCAGGGTGGGCTGTGAGGCTCAAAACATGTAGGCCTGGGCCCAGGGGAGTACTCAAGGCAGCAAGCTGGAGAAAACTCTATTCATAATGCTCAGTGAAGTTTTAATTCTATACAAGGTCACATTTTAGGGCATGTATGCACCACTAATAATCAAAATATTGAAGGAGTAGTGTTTGTAAAGAACTGAGAGAATGGTATTGGAACCAGAGCTTTTATTTTCCAGGTGAAACCCGAGGAAGACTTTAATCCTGAAGAGGAAGAAGGGGAATTGGCATTATGGTCTCCTGATGTGAAGGTTATTGAGCTGGAGAAAGACAAAAATGGTTTAGGATTCAGCATTTTAGACTATCAGGTATATTTTTCTATATAAATCCCTTTGATCCTTTGTCTTGCATGGTGCCCTAAAGTGTTGTGTGATGGTGATTCCTGGGTAGTGGACTTGACATTTGGGCCTAGAAACTATAGGGAAAAGTAATGTATTTTGAGACCAATTCTATCAAGTATGGAGTGTTCTAAACCTCTGATTATTGGACATGATAAAGTGCAAAACCTTCAGTGAAACTCCATTCCTTAACTCTGAGTTTAATGACTAAATGTTGGGGAGGGTTGTTTTTTTGTTGTATTTTGTTTTAACTTGGAATAACTTTTCAGCTGTGAGAGTGGCAAGTGAATATTCTTGGGTATTAGTTGGAGTTGATTATATTCTTAATTGTTAAACTCCTTAGAAATTAACAGACAAGTCTTTAATTGGAGGGAAATCCTACTAAAATTAATGAATCCTTCTTTCAAAAATACTGGCTTCAATTAAATATGTAGAAACTCTCAAAATCTGTAGTCAGAATGAAATGTTCTTCATGTTTCTAGTCAACATGATATATTTTTTTAAACCTCCAGTCATCATATTTATAAGGAAATAAAATAGCTGGATCACTCTTTATAATAATATACACATCACATCTGAGTGCTGCCTAAACATTGTCGTTTAATGAAATGTCTTCAACTGTTGTACATAAATGTCAAGTGATATAAAATTCACTTTTTGATACAATAAGGCAGGAATTGGGAATGAATTAGAAGGAAAAAAATATTTGAAGTATTATGCAAACCCATTAATTCTATATTTTACCAGTGCGATTTAAGATTACTGAAAATAGATCCTGTTAGTCATTTTAGCTGACACATGTTGTGTTGCAGTGCCAGCTCTACTCTAGATTTGCTGGGAGTCTTTACAGAGCAGTAATACACAGATTTGCTTTTAAGTTCTCATATAATCAGAATTAATGAAGGCTTTAATAACAGGCTTTTTATTTACTTATTCGCAGATGCAAATACACGAGCAATGTTGTGGTACTTTCAGCTAAATTTAAATACATTCTAATCAATTCTAAATGAGTGGTAAACCACTTAATCTCAGATCTTTATAATTTCAAGATATTTATGTATAAAGTGTATAAAGTGTGTTCTTTTGTTTGGGATTTGCCTCTTAGATCTTTTACACTTTTCATCATCTGCAGATTAATTTTTATAGAGAGATATCTGTGACTGTGTGTGTGTTTATGTAAATACATCCATCACATCCTTGAGTGCAAGGCAAAGAAAATAAATAATTGTCCATGCTACAGTGAAGGCAAGGGAAAAAAAAAACTGTGTGTGGTTCCTGGGAGAGTGTTTGGAATTCTTAACACAGATTTGCTGGGAAGCACAGAATTACAGCAGTGTTTAATTGTGCCTTAAAGGACCTGGAGACCCTTCTTTAAAACATGAGAGGTGTTTTTTTAGGCACATACTCTTTGTTTTACCAGAGAAAATTCAAGCCATATAATGGAAAATGATGCTGCTTGTGCTGTGTATCCACTGCTGATTTTGCTCCTTTAGAGGAATATGATTTTTAATTTTTTTTTAGATATTTTTGAATGAAAATGGGTCTTCCCATGGCCCATCTTTATCATCAGTGAGTGACCAGCTTTTCTAGGCCCCCACAGTGTTGGTGGGGAGGGAAATGCTTTTGAAGGGGAGATTTTGAGCTGTTTGTGATGCTGGTAATTAGCACACAAGGACTGACTCTCTGTCCATTACAGAAATTAAAGGAAAGTTTGGTGTCATATACCCAGCTTGGAGGTGATGTGACTACCCTGGGTTTTTAAGATCCAATTATTTCTGTAGCTGTTGGTTGAAATGACACTTCAGAAATACTGGAAGGACTTCAGGAAGTTCAGTGGGAACGGGGAAGTGGTGCCAGAGTTAAAAAGTGGTGATGCTCCATTATCCCACCTCACCTTCCCCACACCAAGGTGTGACAGCACCTTTGGAATGGTGGATCCCAGTGGATCCCAGCCCTAGGGAGGGACTGGTGGCTGTTCCCTGCAGTGTTCAGGGAGCCCTGGAGCCCTGCTCATACATTTCTGACAGTGAGAGATGCCAGACACGCTGCAGAAGCACAAGAATGCTCAGCAATTACAGACCAGGCTGCTCCCAGTGCTCTGCAAGTTCTTCCTGCTGCTTTCCATTCCTCTTTGGTACTTGTTTTCAAGCACAAGGCTTTTTACCTTTCCATCTTAATTTTGATTGTAGAATTAGATGTGGTGCTGAAAGCTCCTATTGTATATCATCTATAATATTTGCCATTTTGTTTCTCAGAACTGGCTGCACGCTCAGCATAAAGGATGCTGTGCCTCAGTTGTCCTAAATTCTGTGCTTCCCAAGTCATGCTCTGGAAAACAGAATTAATAAAAACTCTTTGTGAGGCAGAATAGGAGTCTGAGTACGTGGAAAACTGAATGCTGAGATCGAGAAAATTATTACTCTAGCATATTAATTTTTAATGGGCTGTCTTTCTAATAATGTTTCATCTATCAAATAAATGATAAGCATATCCCAAGTGACTTGCAGGATATTCCCAGAAATGTACAAGCATAATTCCAATGCCTATATATTTTAATGAACTAATTACAAATTAATTATACCAATTATGCATAATCAATAGTATTTCTACTTTGTCCTGTGTTTTCTTTTGATTGTCTTTAGGGATTTAAAAGCTTAAAACAGAGCCACCTTCTTTTTTTTTAATAAGGTTTGTGCAAATGTTCTTAAAACTTTGGGATAGAGTCACCCCTTTTACTATGACATGATAGCATTTATATAGGATATTCTTCATCTTCCTGTGGTCTTTATGTATTAAAAAACACCTTTTTTCCCCCTTTGAATGTTGTAATTTGTAATTACATAGTAGGAAATCTTCTCTGCTGGCAGCAAGGTCAGTGCTTGGCAAGAGGGGAGGTGGATGGGAAGCTGATCCTGTGGATTCTTGAAATTACGAATTTCTCTGAATTTTTTTTTTCTTTTGTTTAAATAAGAAGCACTGAAGACATCTTAAAATGAAATCTGTGGTTTTTTCTGGTGTCATCACAATTTTGGTACCTGGTCAAAGCTCCTAGGCCAGGCACTGCTTTTTCTTGATGGTGCTTAGAGGGGAAGGCTGCAGGGGTCTCTTGGCCATTCAAAAGGTGTGCTGCTCAGTCTTGTGGCCAGCTCCTCCATGAAGTAATACCCTCTGCCTCCTTTCATTTCCTTCTGGTCTCACTTGCAGAAGTTGCTCTGCCTTTCACCTCTTCACTAACCTTTATGTGGTGCTGCTGGCACAGGCAGTGCCAAGTGTGCTCTGATGGTGAGGGAGGGAGCTGGGACCCTGCTTGTGGAGTGATTTGGGATCACCTGGGATGCAAGGGGCTACAATCAGTGTATTTCATGTTCTTTGTCAACAGACCTGAAAGTATCCAGCTTAACAGTACATTTGTCTAGCCTGGAACTAATCACAGAATCCCAGAATGGTTTGGGTTGGAAGGGATCTTGACTCTCATCCAGTTCCAAACCCTGCATCTTCCCCTAGACCAGGTTGCTCCAAGCCCCTTCCAGCCTCCTGGCCAGCAGGTTAAGAGCTAAGCCATTGTTTCTGAGACCAATCCCTTTTTCTTAGAAAGAAATTAAAAGATACATTATCAGGTTAAAATAGAGGAGAAATTCTGTCCAAAAACACTATGATCCCAGGGCATTAGAGCAAGAGGAAAGAAAAATCCCACAAGACTTTAGAGAAAAAGAAGAGATCACAGTAGGATAGAAGGTTCTTTAAGCCCTCAAACAGTGTTTACCAAAGACCTGATGCTTTGCAGGCCAACAGTTTCTGTCAGTAACGTTTTACAGAAATATTGGAAAAACCACAGGTAGCTGAATTGCAGATTTCTTGAGGCAGTATTGACCAGAAGGTAACTTGAATGGTCTGATGAGCTTTTATCAAATTAAACAAAAAGCTGAATGGACTTTATGTGGAGCTTAATTTACTGTGCTTTGAAGTCAGAGTCTTTTTAAAGCAGCTGTTTCAGAGTGCATGAAACTGGAGAGGGTGAGGGGTGGAACGGGGAGGTTTGACATTTTCCATAACTCTTGGGAAGGACTGTGAGATGCTGTTTTCTCCCTGCCTGTGCTGAGAGATAAGTCCCCAGTGCCTGGTTGCTTTTGCACAGCCCAGCTGCCCTGGAGAGCTGTCAGGCTGTAGGAGCTCAGGGACTCACCTGCTCCAAGTGATCCATGGAAGCAGAAAGAGGCATTTCAGCACTCCAGGAGCTTCAAGTTACCCTGAGCTGGAGCAGCAGCATGAATTGTGCCTGCCTTGGGCTGCCTGGGTCAGTGCTCCGGGGATTTTCCTGTGGTCTAGCAACAGGGACCCCACAGCTGCCTTATTCCTGGCTTCCCTTTATTATTAGTAGCAGTTTTTCGTGCTGTTGAACTGAAGTCTCTTTTGCTGCACATTCAGCAGGTTCTGTTTTGTCCTTCTCCCAGGGAGCATGGGAAACAATTGTTTTCTCTTTTCTAACAAAATCACTGCATAGTCATTCACGGCAGGAAGTGAAGCAATTTAAGTGTCTCCAAATATCTTTCCTCTTTTCTTTATGCCCCAAACAGGCTCCAGATGTAGAGTTACAAAAATGCAAACTGACTTCTTATTTGTAGAAGGTGGTATTCAAGTAGATTATATATATTTTGTTTTTTTACTTTCTTGGTCTGTTCAGCAGTGAGATGCAGGCTGGAATGCTTTGACAAGTTGCTGGCTAAACGTTTGCCCTCTTGTGATAATTTGAGCTTTGTCTGTTCTTGTGATAAGTTTTTTATGAACAAAGAAGCATATTCACGTCTTTGTCATTTTCACCTGATCATGTGATGGAAACCTGTGGCTTACTGGCAAAAGCTGCACAGCTGTATTAAAAAGCAGTTTTACAATGGCTATCAGCTTGGTACTGGGAAAACTGATAAAGGCAGCTTTTCTCCCATCTCTACAACCCATCCACATTCATTAACATCAAAGTTCTGTAAGCCTCAGTACCAACTGTGTTGGTACTCATCTCACGGAGGATTTGCTTCTCTCCCCCTATGGGAAAGTTCTACATCCTTTAAATCATATTAAGCTGCTTCATGTGTAAAATAATTCTTAATAGTGTGTCATGAATTGAATTCAGTGTAGCTTTTTGAAAAATTCTCTTGGAGTTCAGCTTAAAAACTACTTTTCAGGACCTAAGAGCTGGTGAATGCAATTGAGCACATTCCTGCAGAAGTTTCTGAGGTGTTCATGATTAGTGGATTCCAAAACCTCAGTGCTGCAGTACTAATGTGTTGGGAGAGCAGAGACCACTTGAATAAGAAATCAAAGAGACTGTGTGTCTCACAGGAAGATACAGACAGACCTGCAGGAACAGCTTGCTGAGGGACAGATCTGGAGAACCTGGAGGCAGGAAGTCACATTAGGGGTTGGGTATTCCCTGACACTGGGCTGGAGGGGGTCATGAGTCTGACTCTAAATGAGAAGTTAGGGAGGAATCTCATAGAATCATAGAATTATTTAGGTTGGGAAAGTCCTCTGAGACCTTTGAGGCCACCTGTTCCCTCAGCACGGCCAAGGCCACCACTGCCCGTGTCACCAAGTGCCACATCCACACAGTTTTTAAATCCCCCCAGGGATGAGGACTCAGCCCTGTCCTGGGCAGCTGTGCCAGGGCTGGACAGCCTTGCCATGAAGAAATTTTTCCAATATCCACCCTGAGCCTCCCCTGGCCCAGGCTGAGGCCGTTCCCTCTGCTCCTGTCCCTGTTCCCTGGGAGCAGAGCCCGACCCCCCCGGCTGCCCCCTCCTCTCAGGGAGTTGTGCAGAGCCACAAGGGCCCCCCTGAGCCTCCTTTTCTCCAGCCTGAGCCCCTTTCCCAGCTCCCTCAGCCTCTCCTGAGGCTCCAGACCCTTCCCACCTCCATTCCCTTCCCTGGACACGCTCCAGCCCCTCCATGTCCTTCCTGAAGCTCAGGATTGCAGCTGCCTCAGCAGTGCCCAGCACAGGGGACAGGCACTGCCCTGGTCCTGCTTCCTCACCAGTGCTGACAAAAGCCAGGTGCCCTTGGCCTTCTTGGTCATCCAAGCCATGCACAGCCAGTTTTTCCAGGAAAATGCTGTGGGAATCAGCATCAAAGACTTCACAGAAGTCCAGGTAGATGCATCCACAGCCTTTCCCCCATCCACTAAGCAGGTGTTGTGGTTTTGGCTGGGATAGAGTTAATTTCCCTCCTAGTAGCTGGTGCAGTGCTGTGTTTTGGATTTAGCAAGAGAACAATGTTGATAACACAGTGATGTTTTAGTTGTTGCTAAGTAGCGATTACTCTGAGTCAAGGACTTCTCAGTTTCCCATGCTCTGCCAGTGAGGAGGTGCAGCAGAAGCCAGGAGAGCTGATCTGAACTAGCCAGAGGGATATTCCATACTGTAGGATATCGTGCTCAGTATATAAATGGGGGGAGTTGGCCAGGAGGGGTGAATCACTGTTCAAGAGCAGGCTGAGCATCAGGATTGTGCATCACTTCTTTTTCTCAGGCTTTATTCCTCTCTCTCTCTCTTTTTGTTATGTCCTTTCTCATTATATTTATTAGTATTAGCATTTTTATTGTCTTCTACTTTATTCAGTTATTAAACTGTTCTTACTTCAGCCATGGGTTACCCCAGCCAAAACCAGGGCAGCAGATTTTGGTTGAGCAGGACCTGGCTTTCACAGAGCTGTGCTGATCCCCAGGCTGTCAGTAAAGGACAGAGATTTTCCTTATCACTCCTTTTGCTGCCTTGTAGAGCAAATTCTAGGAGCATCCATCCTGGCCCCATGAGCTGCAGCAGCTCTGGACAATACCTGAGTTTGCAGAGAAACTGGAGCATTACTGAGAACATCTGTTTTTCTTTGCTTTGTTGCATATCCTTGAAATAAATGCTAAGCAGTATTATTACTATGAACCTTTAGAAATGTTTTCGCTTCTTCCCCCAAATTCTCCAATCTGGTTGTTCTTTTTCATTTCCTGCTAGAAAGAATAGCTTTTAATAAAAACAAAAAACCCCAAACCAAAGAAATTCATTATTATTCCACAGATGTCTTCTGCCTGCGAGAGAAGGCGAGAATTTAAAGGGACAAAACTGTAGCTGGATTTTCTGTTAACCACTTGTTAAACCTCAGCAAGGCTGAGATAATGTAGATGAGGCTCGAGGAAGCTGTGCTGGCCTGGCAGTGGGCACGTGGAGATGATGGAGCAGTGGGTGTGGAAGAGCGCAGCCCAGACAGCTCCAAATCTGTTCTGAAATGATGAGATTTGAGGTATATGGTGGTGCTGATGGATAAACATGAAGTATCCTGAAAACTCATGGAAGTTATGAGGTGTTCTGTTTTCTTAGTACCTCACCCAGCTGGAAGATGCTGCTCCCCAAATCCAAGGAGTCCTGTCACACTTGGAGTTTTCTGTCTGCTCTCAGTGTGATTTGCTGTAACCTTAAAATTCTCTGCAACCTTTCTGCCAACCCTTCTGTCTGCTCTCCTGTCCAGCCTGTTCCTCATCCCTGGAAGTGTTCGAGGTTAGACTGGATGGAGCTCTGAGCAACCTGGGATAGTGGAAGCTGTGCCTGCCCATGGCAGGGGTTGAATGAGGTGATCTTTAAGTTCCTTTTCAACCCAGCCCACTCTGGGGATTCTGTGAGTGTTGGGGCCAAGTTACTGTTTGCAGATCCTTCTTGCATAAAACCCAACCTGTCCTGTGTCCCCACTTTTATTTTGCAGCTTCTTCTGCAGCAAGTCTTCCATAATTCATGTGTTTGTGTTTGCTGTTTGTGAAGCGAGGTTTCCACGCAGAGGAGAGCTCTGGTTTGTGTGAAAACACATCCTGTGCTTCCACAGGCTTTAGCCAGTGCTGAGAGCAGCTCACCTCACTGTGGAAGTGCTGCTGGGCTCTCTGGTTGGATTTTTAGCTCAGGAATTCTTTGGATCTGAAAGCTGATCAAACCCACAACCTGCTGTTGTGGCCCACCGAGTGCAGGCTGTGTAGGTGATACCATTTATACTTTTTCCCTTGGCTTGTTGGTATTTTTTTTTCTTCTTTCCCACACATCTCTATCCCTTCTTTATCTCATCACACAGTGGCTTTCCTCCACTTCCTTATGAGTTCAGGGATTTTTTTTTTTCTTATCTCTGACTTTTCCCTGTAGTCAGCACTCAGTGTGTTTTTTCTGGAGCTGGAAAGTCTGAAAGTCTAAGATATTAAGAGTCTAATGAATGTAATCCCTGTGACTTTAGCTCTGTCGAGAGCAAATATGAAAGGCAGATAAAACCTTAGATGGATTGAGAAGTTTGATAAATTAAAAGATAGCGACAGGCACCTGAGTCCACTGCACGGTGACACTGAAAACGCCCAGAGCCGGTGCCTATCTTTGATCTTTTTGTTTGGGAAGAGCAGTAGTGTGTGAGGGCTTTTCCCTGGGGTCCCTGGTCCCCAGCAGGGGGGTGGGGATGCTCTGTGCTCTCCTGCCCTGCCAGACCCACACAGCTCTGAGTCACTGCGGCCACCGTGTTGGTTCTTGCTGGAGAAGGTTGATACCATTCCAGATCCCAGATGATGAAAGCCTGGTGTGGGAAACCCATTGTGCCACCTCCTCCTCTTTATTTTGCTGTTCCCTCTCCTCCTTTGGGTGGGGCTCTGTGTGGTTTGTTTCTTTTTTTTTTTTCCCTTCCCTGCGAATTCCTGTTTCTTTGCTGACATTTCCCACAACAGAAGTTTTGATTAATGCCGGCTGCACACCAGAGCTTCTGAAATTCATTGCTTTATTCCCTCACTGCAGATCAATAAATAGTAATGTTTTATTTCCAGTGCTTTGCCTTACATCACAGCAAAGTTCAGCGTTCCTCCTTGAACACCGCTCTGTATTTAAGTTTGTGTTGCTTCAGCACATCAGCCTGCAGTTTATTTCTTTGGTACAGCCAGGGGCTGTGCGTTGTGTAATCTCCTTCCTGAGCAGTCCTGCTGGCTGCAACCCGAGTGGGAGAGGCAGAAACAGGTCTGAAATGCTTCGGATTTCACTCCGATGCAGTGGATCTAACGAAAACCAGTTGAGCACTTTCTCGGGGATGTTTTTCCAGGCTCTGGAGTGCCTTTGGCAATTCCTACAGCCAACTGCTGTAAACATGTTGGAGTGAGTGAACAGAAGATTTGGACCTTGAGTCTCAACCCTAAAGTGAGGCCACCTTAAGGAGGGAATCAGACCTCACTCACAGCTGGCCTCCCTCTCTTCCCTGTCTGTTGGGAGGCACTTTGTGCTTTGAAAAGGCTGCAGGGCGCTTGTCAGTCCTGACTCTTGCACCCCATTGGCATTGTTGGTGCCACTGTGGAGGGTGGCTCTGTGAAGGGAACGACGGGCACGTCACAAAATGAGAGCATGAACGAGTATTTTGAGTAATTTCACCACACTGAGCATCCAGGTACATTACTCATGTGCACTTCTACCTTTGTTCTGCATAATAGTGAGACAAACATAAAATGCCTCTGGTTCTTTTCATTGTTGATGGGTGTGTTTTCCTTGTACAGCATCACAAGTGTTGTGTCTAAGAGTCTTCCAGGCTGGTACCTTATTGACTGAAGAGTTTTAAATATGGATATGTGTGTTAGACCTGGAAGTGGTCCCATGCAAAATGTAATGAAGCTGGGCTGCTCTGACCTCTGAGCTCCAACGCGTTTGTTTTGGCTCCCTCACAGAAACCTGCAGTATACAAATTGGCACTTGTAAAAATGTTCAGATAAATCAAAAAATGGTACAGGGGGGGAAAAAAGTTTCAAACTGTTTCTTTTGGGATCCTTTGCCGTGCTATTTTGGATGTGTGTTTTTGTGGCAGCAGGCAGTTTGTTGCTTGAAGAAAGCTGAAATATTCTAGGAAGTCAGGCTAGCTGGATTTAGATCTCAAGTGATGCCAAAACTAATATAGCCTGTAACTAAGTGAGAGTGACTTTGCACAGGGAATGTCAGTCACCCGCAGCTTTGTCTTACATTTTCATATGAGCCTTTAAAAAAAGCAAAACACAAACAAAACCCCGGCAAACGTGGGAGCTGCTCCCATCCAGTGGAGCTGTAGTTTCAGTGCTCCTCATCCTCAGGCTGGGTGGATGGGGCTGGGGCTGGGTTGTCAGAGCAGGGGATGCCTGCGGTGGTGGGAGCTGGGCTGGCCTGGAGTGCCCTCTCTTGGCTGCTGCACACCTCACCTTTCGGGAAGGACAAGGGGACAGCCAGCCTGGTTTATCACTTTCATTTCCCAGCAGGATGGACAGAGGTCAGCTGCGCTGGTTCTGTCTCCAGATTTGCTTCCTGAGCACCCTGTTTGGTGCCCGTGGCAATTGAAGCCACGAGAAAGTTGCAGCTCCAGCGTTGCACGTGGGACTCTCTTAACTCCCTGCTCCTGGGACTCTTAACATTTTAGCAGAGCTCAGGTTTTTAAGAGATTTCGTACTGCTCCTAACCCAGGGATCCCAGAGGCAGCAACTGCAGTGGCCCCTGCCTGACTCTCCATTGCTAAACGAATCCAGAACAAATGAGGCTCTGAAAATAAGGAGAAAAATTTGACACCTGGACTCCAGGAAACATTTGTGGATTTTGATGAGGAGTGGGGGGGAGAGGAAAACCTATGGTTCAACATAGTTAAATATATGGTGTGCTAAGTATGGATAAATTGTGGCTTTTTTAAACAAGTTCATAGACTCTGTGGCTGGCTCGGGCACAAAGGGAAGGACACCAGCTACAACACACGAGTTCCTCCAAGGGTTACCTGGAGGCCACTGTCCTGGGCTGCTGCTGCTGCTGCATGGCAGGGGGCAGCTCTCAGCGTTTACACAAGTGGCAAACGTTCTCACATGTAATTCTTCTCTTAAAAAAGAGCTTGTGTCAGTGCTGGTGAGCTAAGGGGGTTTGTCTCCTCACAGCCCTACTTTGCAGTCCAATTCCTTTCCTCGTTGTTCATAAATCATTCATTGGTGTAAAGGAATCCTTCAGGAAAGGTAAGAGTTCCTCTTAAATTGTGCCAAGGCCTGTTCATGACGATCTTGGAGGTCTTTTCCAATCTTAATGATTCATGCCCATTTTAACATGGCCAGTTTGCATGGGATTGGCCATTGCCCTCTCCTTGCACTCTGATACAAAGCCACGTGATAATTATTTGAAATATTGAAATTGTATCACTTCTGCTGGAGTTTCTCCCCAGCTTGCAAAGTCCATCCCAGTAAATGAGCCTCCACTCTAAAGTAGAGGCTGAAATCTGGTCCTGCCTGCTGGTGACTAAAAATCACTATTATCTGGCTTAACATGAGCCAAGTAAAATGAGTCTGCAGCCTCAGGGTAGGTGTGCAGTCACACTGGTGCTCTTTAGTAACTTGGAATGGTTCTAGCTGGTCTGTCCACGTGGAGGCAGCCCCGAAATCCCACTGTGGGAGTGAACTTGCCTTTTAACTCTACTAACTATATACAAAGTCTACCTTTTGCACTTAGTATAGAAGAAAAGGATCTGTTTTCCATCCTGCCGCAAGCGCTGCTTTCTTTCAAAAACAAGACAGCCCTCATGGTCCAGTTGCACTCACCATTTAGAAAATGTGAATTTGGTGTTTGCTGTCTTGTTTTAGCAGGTGTTTCTTTAGGGTGTGCTTGGGGTCGAGGGTAAATCATAAGGTTTCAAAAAATCACAGTGATCCTTTGGTTTAGAAAAGGAGAGCACAGTGCAATCCACCGTTGTGGTAGAATATTAAATTACAGAGACAATATGGCTACATGATTACACCTTGAAATTCAGTGGGTCTGTGCCTTCTTGTGCAGCTTTTGTTGCATTCCTCGTGGCAGTCACACCGTGGTTCAGCCACTGGTGAGCTCTGAGGTTTTGAGCACTGCTGGTGCTGCTGGCTGAGCTCTCAGTGTGCAGTTCATCCCGCTCTTCTCTCCCTGTACAATAGCTCCCTCTGCTTGAAAGCAGCAGTGGAATTGTTTTCTACTCGCCTGGACAAAAATTTTTAACGTGGGCCCCCTTTTTTAAGATTTCTGCTGCTCTTCATGAAGCAATTCGAGTGCATGGCTTGTGCTTGTGTGTGTTGTGAAGCAGGGAAAATAACCACATTGTCCTCAAAACTTCTCTGCCTAGGAGCTGTTTCTTTGCAGGAACTCTCTTCCTTTTTAGCATGAGGATTAAAGTTGCTGGGAACACTTCTTTCAGCTAAATTATCTCTTACCAAAACATGATGATTTACTGAGCAAAACTGTTTTTATTTCAGCAGTGAGTTGGAACAGGACTGTTTCTCATCAGAAATGTGCTAGTTAGGCCACTGACCCTGCACAGAAGCAGCTAATGGTGAGATTCCTGTGTCCTGCTTAAGTGGTTCTAAACCAGAACCCAAAAAAGAGCAGCTTTGGATCAGGCAGAGCAGGGTTTTGAACCTGCTTCTCCCCCATCCTCAGCCAGCACCATAATTACTGGGCCAGTCATTCACTCACAGAATTTTGTCAGCTTATCTGCATGGCTGGGGGTGAGTGCTGGGTTTGTTTTGTTCATTTTTTATCAATATAGCTAAGCCAGCAAAAGTCATATTCTAAAAGCTGTTGCATCAGCAAAGGTGTAGTTTTGCTGAGAGAGCATTCACCCATTCAGGGAACCAGCATAAACCTCCCTTGCCACAGCAAGATGAGCCCAGGATAGGAAAACTTGCTGGTTTAGTTCTCCAGCAAAGCCTCCCTAATGTCAGCTGTGCCTGGTTTGGTGGAAAGTGGCTGTCTGGGCAGGATCCTGGTTCTGCAGAGATGTCCAGAAGGTTAGATTTAATTTGTAGTGGAGCAAACTCCCAGATTCAAACCATCTCAGAAGGTTATTTCTGACTTGCAGTGGAGCAAACTCCCAGATTAAACTATCTCAGAAGGTTATTTCTAACTTGCAGTGAATAAAACCCCCAGTTTAAACCATCTCAGAAGTCTGTGTTGGTTCCAGGGTCGTTGGGCTGGTTGGGCACAGGGATTTGCTGGCAAGGGCAGGCAAAGCCAACCCTGAACAAAAAGCAACAGTAACTTCAATTTTCCTTTTTTTTTTTTTTTTTTTGGTTTTTTACAANTTTTTTCACATCTTGGAATCCCTTTGTATTCTTCTTCTGAACTTGCTGCTCTTTGGTTCGTTCCTGAAAATCTCCCGAGGGGATGTGGCTGCTGGAGCACAGGGAATGCTCCCCTCAGCACCAGGTGCAGCAGGTTTGGGCACAGACACTCGGGCAGCACGAGCACCTTGGCACAGGAGGCAAACACAGGGAGCCTGCTGGGCTTGGCTGCCGTGACGCTCATGAGAAAACCTCGTGTGTGCACTGCAGATAAATTATAAAATTATAAAATTGTAAAAGAGCAGGATCAAGCGGTAGAACGGGAGAGAATTGCTGCTAATCTTAATTTACTTGAATCCAGCTCCAGTGTGGCTCTTCCTGCTGAACTCTAATTTCACTTCTCTAATTCCAGCCTTTTACAGATATTACAGGCATTGCCTCATATGTTTGCACGTACCTTAAAAAACATGTGCCCTTGGAAAGCAGTGTACAGTCATATAAAAATAAAGAGTTTAAAAAGCATTCCTGTTTTCAAATTAACACTGAGGTGCTGAATTCATGGTGGTCTTTGTGATTTGAATTTTGCCCTTTTTTTTATCCCTCCCATGCCCTGAATAAGATGCAAGTCCTGAGGGAAAAATAGTCCGTGATTATGCATTTGGAGACCCAGTGCATGCAAGGAGCATTTCTGAACTTTATGAGCCCTTACCAAGGGGAAGAAAGGCTAATGGCAATCTTAAAAAAAAACAAACGAGGAAACAAAAATTTTAAAGAATTAAAAACCCATGCAGTTATTTTTGTGTCTCTTTCTGCCTCCATAAAATAATTTATAATTGCATTGGATCGAGGATAATTTTTTTAATCAGTGAAGGCATGATAGAAGTGGTACGGGACACAAAGCAAAGGCTAATACTGGATAAAGGAGTAAGTGAACTGGATATCTTTGCATCAATTTACAATGTGGATAATATTTTTGTGCTTCATACTCTCTGCATCCACCACTACAGTGTTCCTTGTTTTCAGTAATAATCTTAGTTACTCTTCTGTTGCTGTCTCCTGTTCCCTGTTAAGGTGGAGAAAATGTCTTTTCTGAGTTGTCACGTGGAGTTGACAAAGCAGAAACGCTGCAGTAACACAGCACACATCAACTGCTATTTCTTCAAGATTTGGGGCTTTCATTTGAACTTAATATTTTGAATTAAATTTCTGACGTGGCAATGGTTTATTTTACCATCATTTTTGCTGCTCGGAAGCCCTCGGGTGACGTGCAGAGTGGTTATTTTCTGTGACATTAGCACGTCCCAGGCTGGATGGAGGTGGTGGAAGGCTGCCAGTGTTGTTGTTCTATTTGCAGGTTGGCCTGGCTGTGCCTGTGTGTGTAAGGAGAGGGCAGGCAGGGTATCGGTCACCTTTCAGATCTTAACATTTCTTAATGGATTAGGCAAGTGATGGAATATCTTCCCTTTTGCAAACTGTAAGCCCTGGCAGAGTTAGCAGACAGTGTTTTCGAGCGTCTCAGCAGGCTTCGTTTCTGTAGCTTTAGAGGATGAACGTGCTTGAGTGCTCTTTACACACTCCAAACAAACATCATCTTTCAAGGCCTTCACTTGTGGGGATTCTTTTTTCATTTTTGCCCCCAGGATCCCTTGGATCCAGCAGGAACAGCCATTGTGATCAGCTCCCTGGTGGCAGGTGGAGTGGCCGAGCGCGGGGGGCAGATTTTGCCGGGCGACCGCTTGGTGTTCGTGAATGAGAAATACTTGGATGGTGCCACCTTGGCAGAGGCAGTGGAGGTGCTGAAATCTGTGCCCCCAGGTACAGTTTCCCTTGGAATCTGCAAGCCTTTGGTGGTAAGAACTGATTTTAACTATTTTTTTTCTTATTCAGTCCTCTGGCGTGTGTAGGTTGTTGTGTTTGTGTGGAGAATTCAGGGTAGGGTATGTGTGCATTTGGGAAACAGCTGAGTTGCTGTGCCTTGACAGGTCCAGGAATTCTGGCAGATGGGCAGCTCGGTGTCCAAAAGGTCTGAGTGGAAAACCAGCACCCTCAAGTTCCTCCTTAAAGCACATCCACGTGGAACTGGGAGATGTGCCTGGGCAGCCCCATGTGCACTGTGCACAGGTGTAACGTGGTTCCAGCAGTTCAGCAACCCAGTTCAATGTGTGCTGGTGCCCATTTCTCTCTGAGACACTGCTAAGTGCTTGCTGGAGCTCCACTGACATCAAAGAAACTTGCTCTGTTTGAAGTCAAGACTGTAAATTCAAGCGGAATTTCCCTTTTCTGGAACCAGGGCTTTGGAACAGTAGTTTACTGGGGAATGCTGCAGTATTGTTCATCAAGGGCACCCAGGCAAAATTAATTAAAGCCCCAGTTAATAGAAAGTGCTTGTAATTCAAAGTGATAGAGGAGTTGTGAAATAGGAAAGCTGTTAAATATATTCTTTCCTTTTCTGAAAATTGGTGTTTCCTTGTTCATATCCTTGTATTTGTCTTTCTTTTCTACAAATCTCTTTAGGTTTTAGTGCATCTGAACCAATATCTTCAAAGAATACAAGCTGTTGAATTCATCTTCTCCATTTATGACTTTCTGTTTTTATAATTCTGTAACCTTTCCCTGTCTCTTTTCTAATGGCTGGTTCTCCTTCTCCCTTTTAATTTCTTGAAAAGTACGGGAATTCTTTTTTGTCATTTTCCTGATTCATTGTTGGATTACGTTTTTTAGGGAGAAAGCAGAGAGGAGAACATGCACGGTGTGGTGGATACCAGCAGCATCAAAAGCAGCCCTGAGTCTCCAGAACCAATAGATAACACTAATTTCTCAGTAATACTTGAAGCACCACAGGTATTTGGTTACTTTTTTGGTTCAACTCAAGTTTACACAGACAGGAAATGATATTTTAAAGTAAAAACCATAGTATGTTTTTCAGATAAGACTGAAAGTATTGGATTCCCTCTGAAAAAGCCTCTAACAGCAAACTGCATGCCAAGTGCACTGTGAACAGGGAGCACTTACCAATGCAGGTCCCAGACTGCCTTATCAAATTTATTATGTCATTAAAATACCTTGGTTTACCTTGGATATGAAATAGGAATGCTGTGTTGTTGTTATTAGTCAGAAGTGGTGGGCTCAGCTTTGCAGAGAAAGTAAAGAATGGAAGCAGAATGCTTTTAATTATCATGAAGCAAAACAAAAAAGTAGTTTAGAGTATAAGGCACTCGAAGTATTTTCTTCTTCATAGCCTTCCAATGTTCTCTGGAGTGATTTCTTTACTCTTGCCTCAACTCTCCTCTTTCTTACTATCTGAGAAATAATTCTGTTTATTGTGGGAGGATGTGGCACTAAAGATAGTGAGAAATTCAGATACCAGGGTAATAGGCAATATACTGCAGTTCTCACCAGTGCAGAGCTAGAGAGATGTGGGTATCTTTTAACTTTCATCTGTCCTCAAGTGCTTTGCAAAATTCATGCTGGCAAATGTATTCTATTTAGACCAGAAAATACAATACATAAAAGATCATTCAGAACTGCAACACAGGAAGAAAGATAAATTCCAGATTTTCGTGTAGCTAAACATGTGTACCTGTCTCTGGATGCAAATCTATTTTTAATGCTGAAAATATAGATTAAAAGGACCAAAAGGAGCAGTCTTATGGGGTAGATGTGGGTATACTGTGAAGAAATCAGCCTGGATGATGATAAATGATATTTACTGATTTTTACGATGTAAAATGGCATTTCTTGTTTTCTGGGGATGTGGGGAAGCTCCTCTGCCAGCTCAGATTGGTTTTCTACTTCCTAACTAAAACCAATATCACTAAGTATTTTTAAAGAAAGTATTTTATCTTAAAGTCCTGAAACTGGAACAATCAATTTGGACAAAACACCCCCAGAAGAATTTACTTGCCTTTTGTTTTACCTCATGTGTGACAGCTTTGGTAGCAGCTAAAATTCCCATCCATTCCTTCCCTTACCTGCTCCCACAGGTGCCAGGAGTGGTGTGTTCTGGTGGCTCCCACTCTGAGGCACCGGCAACCGAAATTTCAACCCCAAAATGAAGGGACTGGAGGATTTTATTTGCTGCCACAGTGGGTTTGAGTGTCAGGTTTGCAGCACTCCCTGTGCCACCGTCTGGTGCTGCAGTGCAGCAGCCAGGGATGACACAGAGCAAACTGCTGGAGCAGGGACACAAACCCTGGGTGCCTCTGTGCAGAGCCTGCTGATTTATGAGCCGTGGATTTGGGGAAGTGTTGGGAGAAGGATGCTGCAGGAGCCAAGGGGAATGAAGTGAAAATGGAGGGAATTAGGATCTCTTCAGACTGGGTGCTTTGTGAGATCGAGGTACATGGATCAAATGGATTAAAGGGACATTTAATGCTAGTTAAATGAATAAAATGGGCTAATTTCTAGATTGCTGGTGTTCTGTTCTCCTGCCAGCTATTGACTGCATTGTTTCCTTCTGGTCCTGCCTCTCTCTTGTTTTCTCTCCTGCCTCTCACTTTGAATTATACAAACATCTTGGCAGTGTCTGGGGGCTTTCCTTCTGTATTTGTACAAAAGTAACAGAACAGGGTCCTGACACCGAAGGTCAGAAATGGTGCAGTGCCCTGGGGAGTCTGGGAAGGGGCAGGAAGCAGAAACAAAAACATTCTGAGGAAGGAGCCCAAATCTGTCCATTGGTTTCAGAGTCTGGGGGTTCAGGGCATTGAAATTGAGTTTGGGGAGTTCTTTGGGCCACAGAGACTTGGTGGCCTGAAGAAAAGAGGGGAAAAGCTCTCAGTGTGTGGCAAATTCTGGAATAAGTGGAGGGCATTAAATCTCAGCTGCCTGTGCAGCCTCACTGTGAGCCCACGAATAGCACCCCATTCCATCTGGGAGAAACAGGAGTCCTTGGGAGTTGGGGAAGCACGTGACAAATCCCAAAAAAGAACTGCTGAGTGACATCTTTCAGAGTGGGTTTTAATACCTTTTCCTTCAGTTTTGTTGTTTGTGGTTTTGGTTTGTTGCTCTGTGGTTTGAGGTTGGTAGAAAGGTGAGCACTGTTCTTTTTAAAACAGGAAGGTAATGAACAGTCATTTATATCCTTTTTTTTTGGGTCATCCATTTCCCCTCTGCCCCAGGTTAAAATTTGGATGGAATATCCAAGGTAGGGACAAGCAAGTATGGCTTTTATTTGGGGTTTTTGGGGGTTTTTAAGTTGCTGACATTGTTGCATAACCAAACTCCTGGGCTGTTTATTTAGCTGATAGTATATTAAGAAATGTTTGTGTATTCATAAAGCAACAGCAGATATGTCTGAAGCACAGAGATACTTTAACTAGATTTATATGTACTTTTTCCCTGGTTCTTTTAGTGTTAATTAGTAATTTCATTCCCTAACTTCAGTCCAGATTGGTTTTTCCAAATGGCTGCAGCAGTATCTTAGCTGTGCGACTTAAATTTCTTTATATTAAAAAAATAATAATTGCATTGTCTACTTTTGGTGTTAAAAGCATAAGTCAGAGAATCTATTTTCTTTTAGAAAATGCTAAAGGCAGAAGATTTTCACTTTAAAAATCAGGATGTACTTTCAACAGGGGCAAAATATAAAGCATAGCTTTAACAGAGTTGTGAGGAAACATGGTGTAAAATCTCTGTTCCTTTAATGATTTTTGCAGGGCTTCAGAGATGAGGCACCTTTTAAAGAAGAGCTTGTTGATGAACCCCATTTGGACTTGGGAAGGTCTTTTCAGCTTTCTCAGAAGGATGATGAGTATGGGAAGGAGTCCTGGGAGATGTGTGAATTTCTGAAACCCAGAGCAGAGGACGTGGGTGAGGAACGGGAAATGTTGGTGGATGAGGAGTATGAAGAGGATTCAGACCTCCTGAAATGTGACACAGCAGGTGGAGAGAAGGCAGCTTCAGACAGGAACCTGGATACAGAACGATGGGCAGAGCAACTGGAGACTGCTGAAATACAAGGTTTTAGATCCAGTGTCAGCCTAAGTCCCACAGAGTCCCTGGAACATCCATTCAGTAAAGATCAAATGGTAAGGAATGACCTGTGCTGGTCTCCATGCTGAGCACAGATCCCTCTGGGCAGACTCCAAAACTAAACCCTGAGGACACTCTCCAGTGTTTTAATTACTAGAATTTAACTAATTTATTTACTTGAGTACCTCTAGCAGCCACCAGTCTATCCTTTTGTACGTTTTGGAAGGTTTTTTAGGTTATTTATTGTCTTTATATTCACCTGCTGGAGTGAGATACATGGTTGGTGTATTTACAGACATCCTGAATTTGTCTTTTACCCATCTCTGACTTGGGGGTCTGGGTTTTTTTGGAAGCTGTGCTGATATGGGGCATGTCAGTAACAGCAGAATGTCTCTTCATGGGTTTGATAGTCCAGGGGCTTCAGTGAAAGAAACTCCCTCTTTTCCTCATTTTTAAAATTCTAAATCAGTTCCTTCAGCCAGATTGTGCAATTGAGCAAAAACTGCTGTGGTGGAAGGAATTATTGCAAGGATACTGGTGGATAAAGGAGTAGGGGGAGACAGCTTCAGGTAAACTGCAAAACCCTTATTTATACATCTTTCTCCAGTATCCTGAGAATTACTTTTTCTTCTGATTCTTTGTTCATCCTCTACCAAACAAAAAAGGGATATTGTCAACCTCCCATGCACCAGCTTCTGAGGTGTGTGGGCTTTTATATGAAAAAAAATGGATGGAAAGGGATTTAACATCACAGCCACAGAGAATTTCAGGTTTTGTTTGGCTTGTCCCTTAAGCAGTATGTGTATAAACAGATAAAATGAAGTTTCTACTGACACTTTTATACCAGAGTGCACAATATTAAATTTATACTTTGTTACTTATAAAAAACAAATGAGCAAGGGTAAAGAAATTTTTATCTGAATTACAGGTGAGGAGAAAGATACAGTTGCTTTATATTTCAATTGCATATAACATTTTTCATGCCTCTTCTTAATGCAGTGCATAAATGAGCAGTTAGTATTTAAATGAGCAGTTAGTATTTCATAGTTACCTGAATAAATATGAATGTAGCTGAGAAAATGTGTATGTTTGCTGTAAAAATTAATGTTCCTGTCAAATACCCCTGTGTAAGTTAATACCATTGCTTTCTAACTTTAATTACTTCTTTTCTCCTCTGTGAAGTGTGAAGAGAATGCTACTATAAGGTCACACTTTTCTGGAACCACAGTACACAGCAGCTACCAAAAAGACATATTTGATACAGAAACAACCCAGTCAGAAGCAAAAACTGAGATGAATTTAGGTTTGTAAGAAGGTTTTTCTTTATCTCATAATTTTGTATTTCCAAATATAAATTTTTTACCAAAACACAAATACTTCTGAATGATAAAATATTCAAATGAAGATTTCTGCAGGCTCAAGGCAGTCTGGCTTTAAGTAGGTTTCAGCTTTATAATCTTGCTTCCTCCTCCAAATCTGGTCAGTGAAAAATAAATACAGAAATAAAGTGACAGGCTCTGGAGGTGACTCCAGCACAACTCTCTGTGGTAGATAATTGCCCCATATCCTGAGTTTGTGATCCGTGCTCAGGAGCAGTTTCTCCCTGTCAGATGGCCAGAGATGCATGGTTAGGATTTGGTAGATTCATCAGGGAAATAAATTTACCAACCTGCCTGGAGTGGTGCTCCTTGCTGGGGAGGAAGGAGCTCCCAGCCCTGTCCAACCTGGCCTTGAACACATCTGGAACCTGCTGGGATAAAGGGTTTCATTCCAAGGGGAAAATAAGTGGTGGGTGCCTGGAGAGAGGGAGCAAAAGTTCACATCTACCCCTTTTCTTCTTCAGGGACAAAGCTGCAGAGTGACTCCAAAGGACCTGGGCTTGCTGTTGATTTGGAAGCTATTGAAAAGGAAACACTAAGAGAGGAGAATTATGTTTTTTCCAAGAACAAGGAATCTGGGAGAGGAACCACCTTAGCTCAGCCTAGAACAGCATCGTGCAGGTATGGAGGAAGAGGTCAGGTTTTGAAAGACATTCAGTTAATGATCTTAACTGTCCTCTTGCTTTACTCAGCTGAATCATGATTAAAGGCTGTGTGGAATGCTCAGATAGACACACAGGGCCAGGTCTGTCACTTCTACCCCAGGAGATGGAGTTTGGCTTAAAACCTTCAAATTTCTCATGTTTCCTCCCCTGAGTATTGGGATAGAAAAGTGCAAATGGCTCTGCCACCACTTCACTTACTCCACAGTGAGGGATGTGGCCTGGAGGAGAGGGATGTAGCCTTTACTCTTGGCTCCTTAAGCAGCTCTCCTCCTGATTTTCCCTTTCCTTTGCTCTTCCTTTTGGGAAGAGCAGTTCAGCCAGGGCTCTCAGGCCTCTGCAGGAAACTTTAGTCCTGCCAGTGGTGCTGGGAAGCCTTGAGCTGGCACTGGCTGTGGATATTTGCCTTATCTGTCCCAGTCTTTCCCCACCAGTTTGGGGTCATTGGGTAGTGGAGCTTTTGGGGCCTGATGATTCCAGTCCTCAGTACTTCCCTAATTTCATCTGCAGTCTTCTCTCAGAGGGAAAGCAGCTCAACAATAAGGTGAGAGGATTGTTCTGTAGGGTTTAATGGAACACACAGGATCTGTTCTCCCACTTGGATCACGATCTGCTTACTGGTTTTGGCATGTTTATATCCCTCTCCAAGCATCACAGCATATTTATCAGAAAGTAAATGTTAATTGCTTAAATAGTCATCTCAAATGAGTAAATGCACTGCAGATTTGTGTATCACAGAGCAGCTTATAAATTTGGTCTGCCCATCATGTTTATTTCTGGAGCATTCCTTAAGTACATTTAAACCTAAATACAAAAATTCCTGTCTGGTCTGTTGACTCTGTACATTTGCTTTAAACTGGGCAGTGTGAGAAGGTGTTGCTGTCTCGCTGCCAGATACAAAATATGTGAGGAATTGTGACCTGGCATGGGTGATGCCTCTTTTATTTTTTATTCCTCCCCTCCCCTCTGCCCCAAATTAGTGAATTACCCGAGAGGGAAGAAGGAGAAGGAGAAGAAACTCCAAACTTCAGCCACTGGGGACCACCACGGACGTATGTTCACATGATTACATTATTCCTTCCCATTTACCTTATGTCTTTTTTTCTGTGAGCCAGATTAGTTCTTGTTGGGTGGGTTTTTTTTCTCTCCTCCTTTGCCAATAACTTTAAGGTACCTGTGTACCCTGGGCTTTCCTGAAGACAGGGAATTTTTAACAGATGTTCAGCAGAATTATGCCTTCTATTTGTACAGCTGACTTGGGAAAGCTTGGCTGGTTTAGGTTGTGGATGACCTACAAGTTCTTGCTCATTTAATAACTATTAGGTGTGAACAATGCACACAGTGCTGTGCTGTCTCCCTGTCCACGGGTTCCCTGCTAAACCCCATGGCAGGACTCCAAATTGCCAGGCCAACTTTTAGCCACATCCTTGTTGTATTGTTAACATTTTTAGGTGAATTGTTTTTATGGTCCCAAGTAAAATATGATCAGAAAGTTCCTGCTGGAGCTGATGAATATGCACTGAAGTCAGTGTTCAGAAAGTTGTATGAAATACTTCTTTATTTGTCCAGCGTGCCACTTGCAGGGCCTCCCATTCCCAGACACTTTGCTCAGGCTGAAAGAGGATGAGTGTTTACTTGAAGATCTGACTTTCTCTGAAATAAAAGCCTCTGCCCAGTGGGCATGGATTGGCAGCAGAATTTTGTTCTTTTTGTGGGCTGAGATCTGCTCAGGGTGAAAACTCAACTGTGTTGAGAGCATTCTCAGGCTTCTGACTTTATCCCTTTACTCTGTTAAATCTTCTTGAAAGACCAGGAGCTTACATTTATTTAAGGCATTTTACATAAGGCGTTTTAAACATTTGTAGTTTAAAAAACTCTTTGAAGCTGTTAAAACTACCACATATTTTTTTCAGTGTTGAGATCTTCAGAGACCCTCATGTGTCTCTTGGAATCAGCATTGTTGGTGGACAAACTGTCATAAAGCGCCTGAAGAATGGAGAAGAACTTAAAGGGATCTTTATCAAACAAGTTTTGGAAGACAGCCCAGCAGGAAGAACAAGGGCTTTAAAAACTGGAGATAAAATACTTGAGGTAAATGGAGATAAACCTTCCTTTTTAGTCTAAGAAATAAAAATTGGCTCCAAAAGCTTTGGGTGGAGAGAGGAACAAAATACTGCCACCACTTCATGGAGTATTGACAACACTGTGTTTTGAAAACCAAAAGAAACCTCTGGTGGTGTTTCTTTTTTTAAGGTCTGACTATGGAGCTCTTTTAACAATCTCCTGTGTATTTAAGAAAAGATGTGTCCTGGTGTCTGAGGGGGAATTGAAAAAAATGGGAGTGTCCTCCTCCAGTATAAATGAGGAATAAGTTATAGCATATCTATAAGCATAAATTTAATATATACAAGAACACAGACTGTTCATACTGAAATATGGGCTGTTATTTTGTGTATGTGGATTTCGAGTAATTAACTGATAACCACTGTTTGGGATAAATCCCTGATTCTGGCAGGTGCTGTGCAGGAAAATGTCATTCCTGCCTCTCACCTCTGGTTGCTTTTTTTACTCATTTTTCTCCAAATTAATACTTCAGAATCTGGGGTGCCAAGCTGATAGTGCTGTTCAGATTTGATTTACAAACAGGTAAAATCTGAAAGAGTTAGATCTAACACTATGTAACCCTCTGACAATCTTATTCCTTATGTTTTTATCTAGAATTGTTTTGGGCAACATATGGCCATCTTTTAATTATGAATACTAAGTAATACACTTTTAAACCATCATCGAAACATACTTTACAAATAATTACTCTTGGCTGGTTTTGATGCCTTCCTCAGATACACTAATCTTCTGCAAGTGTGTGTGATGCCTTGTAATGACTCTGTACCTAACAAAAATAAACATTGTTTGTCAGGTTTCTGGGGTAGACCTACAAAATGCCACCCACGAGGAAGCAGTGGAAGCCATCAAGAACGCAGGGAATCCTGTGGTGTTTGTAGTCCAGGGCTTGGCTAATGTACCAAAAGTAAGTTTATTTCTATTTTTATTCCAAAACTTAGTAAATGTGTAACGTGCATCTTATTTTAAACTTGGCTAAATTCCTTTCAGCCAGCCCTGTCAGTTTTTGTGTCCAAGGATGGATCCTTTCAGTCAGTTACAGACCAACTGATTGATTGATTACTTCTCTGGCCTGATTGGAAACCTCATTTCTCTGATTTACTAGGAGTAGATGTAAATCTGGTGACTAGGGGTTCATTCAGCTCTCCCACCTGTGTAATAAGAGTCTGGCCCTGTGCATTTTAATTTGTCCGTATTTCATAATCTAAAAATAAACTCTCTTATCCAGAGGAAGAAAGGTGTAATTAAAATTAGTCAGATTCAGACCAGCAGCTCCTTGTAAAATGTGTCACCAGAGGGACCTGAAATAGTTACCTGGGAGCAAGTTTAATTTACAAGAGATTTGAGGCATCTCCTCATCTTCGAGGCCAAGGCAAGAAACTTCTTAAAGCCTTTGTAAGAGCAGGCAAATGATTTCACCTACATAGAGTACACACAGAACCCCCAAACTTCTGTGTACTTTTGATGTAAGAATGTAATTCAGTAAATTCAGTGAAAGAATGTAGTTTATAGACTGCACTGCAATACCTTTCTGCATGGGACAAAATGCAGAGTGCACTGGGGAGCTTTGTCGTTGTCAGGAACTGATTTTGGGTGTTTGTTTTGCAGCTAGAATGCTCTGTCTGATGTGTGTAATGTACATTGTTTTTCAGGTGGTTTCTCCTGCCCAGCCTAAGGGAATCAAAGTCAGCAAAGATCAGGATGCAGACAAAGAAAATAAGAGTGATAAGGTATTTATTCCATTCAGTGCTATACCCAGTTTTTACTAAATCAAATGGTATAATAGCATGTATTCTAACTCTATGATAAGCTTCCTCTGAAGTCTAAAATTAAATTTGAAGTGTTTTGTTGAAATATCTTTGATTCTGTGATTTTTTGCCAAATTTCTGCCAAATATTCTGACATATATTCTGTGGGTGTCTGCTGGGTGCTGAAACCCTGTACTTAGCACAGCTCCTCACTGTCATCCATCTCAAGTACCTGTTTTGCTCCATGTGGAGGCAAATTGATTCCCTTTGTTCTGCAGAAACAGAGGAATGGCAACATGTACACAAATAATATCCTTAGTGTGAGGCTGCCTGAAATGCAGTAAAATCACGTTTTGGGATTATTAAATCCACAGAGTCTCCTGCATTTCCCATGGCTGTGTAAAACGAGGAAATGACCCAGGGACCTGTGGCTGCTCAGCTAATTGTGAAGCAGTTACTGCACAGTGACTTCCAAATCACTTCACAGCAGCTTTAGAAGAGGAAAAAGTCTGTTTGGTAGAAAACAGGGAATTTGTTTTAGTGGCGGCAATAAGGGAAAAATTTAATTTTTCATTTTCAGCTGTATCACTCTCATGGCCTTGGTGTTCTCCTGTGGGATTTGCCCTGACTGAGGAGTGTAGTTCAGGTACTTTGAGCATGTGAGAGCAGCAGGAGCAGAGACAGAATTAATGCAGACAATAAGTTTTGCCTGGTGCAGTTTCACTACAAATAGGATGGAGTTTTCATTTGATCCTACTCAGCACTCTGGTGTTTGTTGGGTACCTGAGAGGACCCTCCTGCCTCCAAAAGTTTTTGTAAGACTCCTTTCAGATCCTGTCGGGGACAGGAGCAGCGAGGCTCAGTTATCAGAAAAGGTGTTGAAGACATGCTTTCATGCCAGAGGATAATACTTCCAATGAAGCACTTACAATCCCCTTTTCTTGTGTTTTTTTATCTCTATTTCTAATCTCCAAAGCTCTCATCCTCTGGCAACGTGCTGCCTTTAATCTCCAGCGCTCCGGTGTGTCGCGTTCTGCAGCGTTCCGAGGTTAAAGAGGGAGCCTAATCTTTTTCAGACCTTTTTCATCTATTGGTGCTATAAACTGGTGGGTGGAATATAGAAGAGCTTCAGTGCATAAATATGTAGCTCCTTTTTGCCTTTGAACGTGGGCTCACAAAGCAGTCGTACTGCACTTCTGTGGGGCCGTCTCGGAGTTGGAAAGAGTTGCTATTAGTGGATTATTAGTCCACATCCCTTCAGGGAATCAGTGATATTTCTAGTCCAGTCTTCAGAGAGTCACAAAAGAGTTTGGTTTGAAAGCAGCCACATCCAGCTGGAAAATCTGCCTTTTCCTGTATCTTTTCAAATGCTGAAGGTTTTCTCTGATTTGTTGGCGTTTATCCTCCTCTATTGATCTGTTTGTTTCAAAATGATCACTTTAATTTTTATAAAACCACTTAAAACAACAGTGGACAAACCAGATGACAACATTATTTTGCTGGTTGGCTGTGTAAACTGTGCCTTTTTGCCTCTGTTCATACAAAAACATGGTGTAATGGAGTAGCCAGGCACAATTTCCTCATCTGGCTTTTCAGTGGGACAGGAGGAACAAGAGATATTTGTCCCTCTGAGCCATAGAAAACTGCTGGGTAAGCCTGGGTGCCTCGTGTAATTTCACACAGACTTTCTAACAAATGTTTAAGGTCTTAAAAAGCCAAAGGGTCAACATTTAGACTGTAAGTTATTACTAAATTGCAGTGATAATAAAGTGACTCATTTGTCATAGGCAGCTGAGAGTGAGGCTGCAGATTTTCCATCTTTACCTGCTCAGTAAAGTAGAACCCAAGTCCTCCCATGTTTCCTGGATCATCTGGATTTTGCACAGTTCTGTCTGCGTTGGCTTCAAGAAAAAAGTGGGAGGCACATTAAGTGTGCTTTTAGAAAACATCTGTTGTGCTTCCAAGTGCTCTCACCATACATTTCTGCTACCGGTTGATTGAATTAATTCCATTTATTAGTGTATTCTGTGTTCAGTGCAGCACTTTCCTGCTATGTTTTTTAAATGGATGAGATGACAGATACCTTTACCTCACAAAATCTTCCACATATTGCAGCCCACTACTTCCACCATTCTATACAAATTCAACTTCAAGAATTTAAAAATCAATACACAGGTTCAGCTTTCATTACGCACACTGAAAAAAAGAAAAACATTATCCTGGGCTTGATGTGTTTGGGTGTTGTGTCATATTTCCCAGCCACAGAAGGAATTAATTACAGGAATTCTGGGTGCTCTAATGGCATCTCCTCCCTGGTGTTCCCTCTCTGAAGTGCATCCTGCTATTAGCAGTGGGCTTGCAAGGGATGCAGCTGAGCATCGTTCAGTGGAGTGGTGGTGCAAACCAAGGCAGGACCCAGCTCCTTGGAGCTGTAAAAGCGATTGCTGAGCTGAGCCAGTGCCTCCACCAGCCCCAGAGCCTGCTCCGTATTCCTGCCATGCGCCGCTATATGCATCATTATAGGAGCTGCCTGTATTTATGTGAGGTAATAGAATTTTATTGGGAGATATCATTCAAAATCTTTATTAAATTTATGCCAAAATACGGACGGACTGTGATGTTTAAATATTCATGTGTGGACTAAGAGGATTGAGTTCTTACTTTATATTTTAAGGTAATTGACGTTTATCAGCACCAGGCATTTTTGTTACGGAGTCTAATAAGAAACAGGGTATAATTTAATGTTTGTTTTTAACCCTTGATTAATGTTCACACTTTGATGTTTACGGCAAAACACAAATATTTTATCAACAAGTAAATGTGCATGCACAATTGTGTTTTAGTTTCTCCTTCTGGATGTTCAGTGTCACTTCTTGCTCTGCTTTCTTGCACAAGAAGCCTTTGCTGCAGAATTTAGCATTGTAATTAAGTGCTGTGTCTGTGCACATTCAGTGCAACAGACAATGGGATTTTTTCTTATGTGCTCAGAGGTTACAAAACATGTAACTCTTTGTCTTTGAATCCATCAGAGAAAATATGGGGCTCCACCTCCCATGAAGCTGCCACCTCCTTACAGAGCAGTCGAAAGGCACCACGCAGAGGAGGCTGCCCTGGATGAAGAGGAGGATGAGGATGCTTATGCAGAGAGTGAGTAGTGCTCCAATCATTATGTCAGATCACATTTGTGGGACACAATCAGGTGGTGATAAGCCATTTATTGCTTGTGGGAAGTGGTGCTCAGTGTGGCCACAGCATCCATCCTCAGCCTGGTTTGTAACTTAGTTCTTTTCCCCAGCCAGGCTCCCAGGGCTCCGCTCTTCTGAGGAGATACAGGAAGGGCTCTGTTTGTTTTCAGTCTCAGAATGTCTAAGCTGTGTCTGGAGGAGTTGCTTGGGCAGAGATGTCAGCGGTGACAGAAGTTCTGTTTTACTGCTGTAATTCCAGTGGTAGTCGAGCAGTTGTGGCTGGAGGACCACTGGTGCAAAGCCCTTGTCCAGAAAACCTGCAGCTGATCCCAGGCAATGCTGTTCAAGCAAGATGGTTTCCTTTAAAAAGAAAAATCTGCTGATTTGTTGTTTCGGTGCTCTGCTGAAGAAAGGATCCCCTGGTTTTGTAGCACTCTTGATGGGAAAGGTTCTGCAGTTGTCCCATTTGGGTTTGGCAGTGGTTTGTGGTCATACTCACTCTGTGGAAGAGCAGGAGCCTGAGGAGTGGGAAGCAGTGCAAGTGGAGAGCTTCTGGCAGCATGCTTTAGATTCCAGCTGCTTTTGAATTACAACTTTGGTTAATTACGACTTTGGTTAAATGCAATATTAATATCCATAGCTTATCTCGCAGTAAAATATTTAGGAATACTGAACTTGCAATTAGGAGTCCTAAATTACTTTCTAAAATCAGTTACCTTTTTTTTTTTTATCTTTATGCTCTTTTGAACCAAATCAGCATAAGGTGGGATGAGGCCTTGACCAGCCTGGTCAAGTGGAAAGTGCCCCTGCCCATGGCAGGGGGTGGAATGAGATGATCTTTTATGTCCCATCCATCCCTGTAACATTCTGTGATTTTGTGTGGGCTTTTGTTGGGCTTTAGTTTGTATTTTTTTTGCTACAGTGATTTTTCTCATCATCTTGAGCTCTCAAACCAACTCTGTAAACCTCCAATTGAAACAAACTCATTCCAGCTCGTTATTAAAGCTCTAATTCCCAGTTAAAGGATAGGTGTGATAAGTAGGCTGACACCTGAGTTATCTAATTAGGATAAGCCTCAATCCAAGTGCTTGCTGGGCCTAAGTTAATACTTTGCACAGAAGTAATTCCTTATTCATGGGCTTGGTCATTTTTTAGCTGTCCTGCCATCCCTAATGATATTGCTGGCTGAGTCTGGAAGCTGAAAAGGTAAAGCTACTGCTGATATTAAATTCATCAATCCTACCAGGCTTGGCAGCAGCACACAGCTCTGTTCAGGGGAATCTCCTTCTCTCTCCCCTTTTTACTGTTTGAAGTTGAATGTTTGGCAGTGGCCATCTTTTCCATGAATCTTGGGAAACAGAGATATATTCCTCACCTCATTCTGTTTCTTTAAAAATAAAAACAGGCTTAAACTAAGTTTGTGCCTCAGCCCCTGCAGTAAAAAGCATGTTAGAAATGATCCAACTGTACTTACTTAATGGCATTAAGCATCTTGGCAGCTGTGGAATGGGCTTTTACAGAGTCCCTGTTCTGTGATCACTTGAAAAACAAAGTTTTCTCTGCAAATTGCAGTACACTATTGTTTTTGTGAACTACTTGATGCTCATTACTTCTGTAATGGTTCTTGAGCACCTCTCCCAGAAATCCCAATCCAGGCAGGATCTTGTCTTTCTGAATGTCCACATTGCTCTGTTCCTTACCCACTTACCCAACTAATTCTCCTGGGTTTGTAACCTTGACTAATAATAAATTAACAGGTGAGCTGGATTTACTGTCTTCCTTATTTAGAAGATAAGGTGTCTTAAAGGAAGATGTGGTGTCAGCCCAGGTAAATTCTCATCATAACCCCTCCTTTATTTGCTTCCTGTTGTTCTCAATCTCTGTCACAGCATGGAAAGCTTTAGAGGGCATTTTGAGGTGGGACAGCTGTTAAATCTGTCCTCTTGTTGTGCTCCTGATGGATTTTATTTTATTTTTTAGCATTCTTATTAACGCAGCTGCAGTGTCAGGGACCTGCTCATCAATTTCTTTCAAACTCCAGAAATACTTTACTTGCTCCGCTTGACATTTTTTGTCCTTGCTTATCACTTCTTTCAACCCTTCCTCTCATCTTTTGTCTCCACATCCTCCATCATTCCCCAGACTGAAAATGAAAGCAGAGCATTGTTAGTCTTCCTGCCATACGTAGAGAATTTTTCTTTCCTTTCTGTCCCATCCATATTGCCTCGGAGTCTCCATGTTTTGTCTGTTTTCTCCTTGAAGTGGCTGAATAACCTTTTGGTATTGATTGAATTTGCCCTAAAATGTAAACCCACTTGCCTTTTGGCAATGCTCCCTTTTATTTCTGCTTTCCCACTGCTGAAACTGTAGCTGTCGTTGCTGACCTGTTGGAACAAACACTCATTTCTTCTAGATGTTCTCTCTTTTCTTTCCAAGGGTTGTTTTTGATCCAGAGAGGGCAAATCCTTCTTGGGAACAGAACTGTGAGGTAGTTTTTGGTTTAGAGAAACTCCCGACATGTCCTCCATGTTGCTGTGGTTTAAGAAGTTTAAAGTTCCAGGTGTTTTGTTTTGTTTTTTTTCAAATGTGACTTCTTGAACCCAAGACCCTCAGTTTCAGATCTGCGTCTCCTTTATGTTTCATGCCACCAGTACTTCCAGCATCATTTCCGAAGTTCCTAGATAGCTTTTCCTAGACTTTGAAGGTGAACTGAAAGTTGTATTTCCTCTTGCTTTGTTTCTTCTTCTAGTGACACTGCTGAATCTTTATCAGTACCCAGCTCTAACTCTGTGTGGGTTTTTTTTTTCTCTGTGCTTTGAGGTTCCTGGTTTAAGCCTTTCAGTTTATGCATGAAAACAGTTTTGCACAACTTGCAGTGTGTCCATCCTGCTGCAAAAGGGGCTTTCAAAATGCTTCATCCTCCAGACCTGAAACATTACAACACAGGCTTGGAGTTTTCCCTTCCCACACTTGCCCGTGGCAGAGGCTGTTTTGGAGAAACTGGTTTTTTTTAGACTTCCCAAATCTGAAAAACACCAGGTTGTGAATGGGATTTTTTTGCTTTTTTTTTATTTTTTTTTAATCAAAACAAGTAAAAGGAGGGGAGAGCACACAAAGGAGCTGTTTGTGCTGGTGAGCAGCTGTGCTGCAGACAGCATCAATAGGCACTGGTGTGTTTCCCTGGAGTGGGGATGGCTGGAGGTGTGCTTTAAGAACCTGCTAATGGACTTATGTGCACCCCGTGGTGGCTTATTGCCATAATGAGGGGTTGGTAGTAAAAGGAAGCAGAGGAAATGGATGGGCAGAGCAGTTTGTAATGGAATGTTTGGTGAGGTTTTCCTTGGGGGAATTCCTAGCTGTACAATTTGGATATGATTTCGTGACCGAGCCACAGCAAACATAAATTAGATAGGAGGGAGCTGAAAAACCATTCTAGGAAAACTGAAAAGACAGCTGGTGAAAGAACTTGAAATCCTTAATTTCAATTGCTGTTACATTTTTAGTGAAATCTTTTGTCAGTTAGTTGACTGAGATCGATCTGGTTGACTTCAAATAAGTCTAAAATAATAAAAATAGATGGTAATAAAAATTTTGTGGAAGGTGGCTTAGATAATGGACTAAGCTACTGCTGTGCTCAGACTTCCTGTCTGCAAGGATATTTAACTGTATCTAATAAGGGGATAATAATGCCCCCTTCCTTTTATTTTGTCTCTAGATAATGTAGAAATCAATGAAGCTGTAAGAAAGCATAATGATTTATCTTTCTGAGATGCTTTTTGAGGAACAGTGGTTTCTCTGCTAAAGCAAGAGATTTTAAAACTTCTCTGGTATTTTGACTTTGCATTCTTGACTCAGAGGGTGGGGAGGCCCTGGCATGGAGAAGTTGTGGATTCCCCATCCCAGGAAGTGTCCAAGGCCAGGTTGGGCAGGGCTGGATGAGCTTTAAGGTCCCTTCCACCCCAAACCATTCCATGGTTCTGTGATTCCCCGTTGTGATAAATCTGTGGGTGCAGGAGGGTTGGGTTGGGATTGGGCAGCTCTCAACACACCTGAGGATTTTAGCAGCATCCAGGAGCCAGTGATGTCTGTGATCAGTGAGAGCACAGTGGCTTTCATTGAAAATAAAGGATGGAGAAATAGGAATTGAGTTCAGTTGAGACATTGAGGAAGGTGTGATCAAGTACACGGAGGGGGCAGAAACGGGATCTCTGGAAGTGTCTGTGCACTGCTGTGGGAAGGGATGGGAATGTGATGATCAGCATTTTGGGAAGATGCCAGGGTTATTAACAAATGACTAAATAAAAGCCAACCCACTCATAATCCCTGGGTGTCTCACAGTTTGGAGTCTGGTTTATGCAAAGTGGTGCTAAAACAAAGGAAAAGCAATCCTAACTTTTACTTTCCATTTTGGGGGGGGATCATCCGAAAATGTTGGTCTTCAGTGGAGGCAGCTCGTGTAGCCAAGCACTGCCTCTCCAATAGATGTCACTGCAATCAACAGCAAACAGAGATGATGCTCAGAGGGGAAGATGTAGCTTGGAGAAAGGCTTCAAGCTTTATGAAAATAAAATATTGCAGAAGTAGTAATTGCAAGATGTAATGTTCTTAAATATAGTACCAAGTGTATTTAATACGGTGGATTTCCTTAGATCAGGCAAGAGCCAGGATTAGACAAATAGAGCAGAGACTTTCATTTTTCTGCTCTGTGTTAATCTCTATTTAATGTGACTCTGTGCTGCTAATCTTCTTTTCCCATTCTTGTTCTGACCCATAATTAGCTCAAATACGTGGGGTTTGTAACCAGCCCTAAAATCAGATCCAGAACGTGCTGGGCAGAGCCCCGGAGCTGCTGTGGCACCCAGGGATGGATGAGGGAGTTGTGTCACTGCAGTTTGAGGTTGTGGGCTCGTTTGGGGTTTTGTTGTTGGGCTGGTTTCTTCACTCTCTCTGTGAATCACACACGCAGTTATCATCTGATGAAGTATTGCGAGAGGAAATTACATTTTTGATGAAGTAATAGTAAAATTGCAGCTGGGACTTCTTGTGGTTTTTACTGTGTGCTTGACATAATGCACTGAACAGATGGCTGTGTGTGTGCTGTGAGACATATTCTAAAGGAAGGACAATGAACTTTAAAAATGAACAAATTAATGATATTAACGAAATAACTGAGTATTTTGAGTTGTTTTAAATGTAGCTTTTGGATGAGAGAATTAGTAGGACTTCCCAAAATAACTAAGTATGTTTATAAATTCAGAGAGAGATTTTATCTTTGCTTTTTTTAATTACTAAATGAAGGATTTTGAGTCTTTTCAGTGTTTCATTTCAGCATTCATTGCAGTGAAACTAATATTGCTTGTTTGGGGTTTCAGCAAAACACAAGTTATGATGAAGTTTGAGCCTTTTTATGCTTATAATGACAGATTGCTTTTGTTTTCTGACATTAAAAAACCCCAATCAAACCCTATGCCACGAGCAGATATCAGTGCTGGGAAACTGCAAGATTTGCAGCGTTGGGGAATAACGGATTTAACGAAGCTGTTTGTGCCAGAGAAATTAATTTTTAACCCCTGTAGCTCGCCGGAAAAAGGATGCTCAGATAAATAACATTATTAACTGCTCCTTTGCCATGCAGTGGGTGGTTAAGCAGGAAGGTACCTGCAGCTGCAGCCACACAGCCACGCTGGGGGGACTGGTGTTTGGGGATAGAGATGTCATTCGGATGCTGGCAGAGCACAAACAGCAGCTGGGAGCATCCGTGGGTCAGATGTGGGAATCCAGGGATCTGCTGCTCCCTGCATACTTCCATAGGCAGCTCTGCTCTGCTGGCAGATGTAACTGGGAGCTTGTGGGCAGCCCGAAATTAATATAATTGATGGCATCTCGTAATAGAAACAGACAGACGGTTTGCCCTTAAGGAGAGAAAAATCTCAGGAAAATAGGCCCAAGGTCGTCAGAAGAAAGACAAGCCCTGAGCCTGTGTGTGATGAGGATTTGAGCTGCTTACAGCCCTGAATGTTTGTCAGGAATGCAGATTTCCTGAGTACATGCTGGTACAGCAATGGTACAAGGGGGTTTCCCAGGTAAGGATTCACATCTATCTCTATATCGTGTTTGATTCCAGCAAGTCATTTTTAAGCATTTTTAGTGATAATTTAGAACTAGTGAAGTGCTGGAGAAAGAAAATAATAGCAGAATTTTTTTTTTCCTTCAGTTTGAAGCATGGACCTATAGCATGATTGGAATGTTGAATGCATTTAATATCTTTAAAATGTTTTGTCTTGTGTTTGCTTATAAATCATTGCTTCTGTGTATGTCAGTGCTCAACATTCTTATATACAAAACTGACTGGAGCACACAGTGCTTAAAGTATAAGAATTCATAGCATTAAATTTCTTGCTGTATAGAATAATCTACTCTTCCATAACTGTTATTGTAATGCAGAGACAGATGGCTGAATTTTCTTCACTTTGCTTGTTAAGAATGTGTTAGGTAAATGTTTTTAGACTAAAATAAAAAGCTGCTGGGAATCTAAACTGAATATTCAGCATTTTCATGGTAGAAGGAGGCAAAGCAAGAATAAAGCAACGTGATAGTAAACAAATGAGCTATTTGCAATGAAGGATAATCTAATCTTTAAATATTGCCTGAGATTGCATTTGTTCTTAGGTAAGATCTTTTCTTCCAACACCAGCCAGGTATCCAGAGAATAGCACTGAAATGCTCAGCATGAAATACACTGATTTGATGTTATAAGGTTATTACATTGTCTGGGGCTTGGTGCAGGTGCCTGATGTTGTTTGGGATCTTTGATCTCGCTCCGGTGTTACAGATAAGTAATTTCAGATAGAAGATAATGTCTGTGGTATAAATCTGTAAACACAGGTACAAACTTGCTGAGAGAGGATGATCCAAGTAGGTCTTTATATTGCTCTCACTGAAGTACTCTTAATACCACTGCAATGACTTGCAACTAAAAATATGTTAAAAGGATGTAAATATTTAAATAGATAAATGAAAGGCAGACAGTGGCTCATAAAAGGTGGTTATGTGTTTATATTCTTGACTAATAACCTGATTTTGAGATGGGAAGATATCTTTCGTCATTACCACCATAAATGATGTTGCTCCAATGCTCAGAGAAAAAAAAATTAAAAAGAAAACTCCACAGTGCCTCATATCTTGCCCAGACTAGCACAGCATTGCTTCTAGTTAGAATACAGAGCAGATTATTTGCATAATAGCTCTGCTCCAAAATGGTCTGCTCAGTTTAAGCAGTAGCTGCTCCCAATATGTAGTGGAAGTAAGGCTCTAACAGAAGGGAAATATAAAAAAATGTTAAATGACAATGATTTTATCCTTTACAGACATTACCTAGTTTTCCACAGTATTGCAGCAATTGAGGCAGCTGTCCAGAATCACTTCTTGAACTGTCAGGAGAAAGTTGAAGTTATTTTTTGCTTCTCAGTCTGAAGACTTGATTCTCCCTTATTCCCTGTCATGGTGTAGGGGATGCTCACCAGTTTGAGCAGGTGTGTAATTGCTCTTTATCAGGGTAGGTGGCATTTGAAGAGCAATCCAGAGCATTTATCTCTAGGTGTGCTGGCTGCAGTAGACTGTGACACACCAGTGAAAATTTGCTTTATGCCTCATAGTGGCCACGTGTGTATTGAAAACTAATTGCAAGCTAAAGACATTAGGATGGAAACCTATATACAGATATATTTCTCTCTGTGTGTGTGTGTGCTGTCTGCATCAGAGGAACATCTCTATTTTATCACCAAATTCAGAACACTTTTGCCATATTGGCTTTAGAGGAGATGTGGCAGCTGGCTGAAGGGCAGGTGGTTCTTTCTGCTGCCCCAGAAGCAATAATGAGCCCTTTACAATCAGTGTGATGATGTGCATGTCTGTTTTCTGCATCAGTGCTTGGAGATCGTGGCTTGTGCTTCTCTGTCTCTGCTTCCCCAAAAAGTTATTAGAGGAAATGCTATAACCTGAGGTTGCCAGAGAAGCTGTGGCTGTTCCTGGATCCCTGAAAGTGTCCAAGGCCAGGTTGGGCAGGGCTGGATGAGCTTCAAGGTCTCTTCCAACCCAAACCACTCCATAATTCTGTCATCAAGGGAACAGCAAATTTTGGCTGCTGTGGCTGGGAAGGGAGGGGGCTCTGCTCCCCTGAGGCATGGAGTGAGCACCTCCCTCGAGACACCCCTTAATCCAGGCCACCAGGGGAATGGGAAAGGGTTTCCAGCATCCAGATGGCACATCAGGCACCACTGACCAGGGTTCTGGTGCTGTGAGCTGCCAGCCCTGCCCTTGCCTTGCCCTCCACAGCTGGAATTCACCATCCAAGGGCAGAGTTGATGTTGAGGGAGAAGGGAAGCCAGTGGAGCAATGGGATTCCTGAGTCTGGAGGTACAACAGGAGCACAGGGCAGGTGAGGGGACTGTTTGTGGTCATGGGCTGGGGGAAGGACAAGAGTGGGGGAGGACCCTGCTCCTCTGCATGTCTTTGTGCAGACAGGGCAGCACAGAGCCAGGAGCCATCCCAGCAGCAGCTGAGCCAGCTGAACTCGAGACCTCCTGCTCAGGTGATGAGTGTTCTACTGCCAGGGGACAGAGCTGCAGGTGAATTACAAACGCTGTCTGAAGCTGGGAGTGGTAAACCTTGGCTTTGCCAGATCATTTATGATTGTTTTGTAGGTAGTAAGTGCTTTTAACAGTGGGTTTTTGTTTAGCTTCAATGCATTTGGTAGTTTCAGAGGGCTTTTGCATCCCTTTACCTGAAAAAGAAACCTGTTAATTATCACAGATTTATAAACTCTGGTGTGTTTTTTCTGCAGTTTCAGAATGGTAAGCTTAAGTAGGATTTTTAACCTGTAAATGTTATGCTTGTATAGTATCCTGAACTCTGTATCTCTAGAGAAGTGCAGACTTCCCACTCCTTAAGGTGAGGTGGGAAATCATCATTTTCGTGGTGTGATGGCCCTGGGAAGATTGCAGGTTACTGAAGTTCCCAAACTTGTACTGTGCTGTTAGTTAGTGATGAACCACGTACCTGAACTGGGAGAGATTCGGATGGAAAAGCCAGAGGGTGGGAAGGCACAAGGCATTTTCCTGTGTGTGCACTTGCACGTGGAGCTAAGTTAGGGCTCTTCACGCTGTGCTGGGAGAGCAGAGAGGGGCTGCACCTCCCAAATGGCTTTTAGAGGCCTTGTGCTACTGAGCTTCCATCCCTCCAGGTGCTCTGGGAGCCAACAGCACTCCCTGTACACCAGAACAGCTCCAGAGTGCACATCCTGTGTCACTGCAGGGTGTGCTGGTCCTGGGATGTGTCTGGCAGAGCTGTGACTGTTCATGGGGCAGTCACTGCTCAGCCTCAGCAGAGGAAGGAGAAAGGATGAGATTCCCTTGGTGCTGGGCCTCCTGCTCCCTGTGCCAGGCTCACCTGAAAACCTGGACCTTTAGATCTTCTTGACATTTTCCTGCACTGAATTGTAAACCTTAATGCAAGGTTCTGAACCAGAAACTATTTTTTTCCAGGTATTTGGCAAAAAAAAATCTGGTTTAAACCCATAAGGTTTGGCTGTAATTTCTTTCATCCATTTTGTAACCTGTTATTCTCTTAGGGATATGACAGATTGTTGAAGGATTAATACAGTATCACCTTGTTGTGCATCATTAATGGGTTTAAATAGACAATGCTGTAATTTTACAGCAGGAGTTCATTTCAGGATCGAGTTGTTAGAAGTATAGATCATGTGATTTCTAAAATATTGTTTGTGTAGAAGATGTGACTTTTTAAATACTGTTTTTCAAGGGCAGAAAGTCACTGAGGGACCAGCCTGCCAGCATGGTAGGGAAGGGCTGGGAGAAGAGTGGAAGGGGAAAAAATGGGATGAGACAGGGATGTGATGGATGAGGGAGTAAGGAGAGCTCTATGCAAGGACAAGCACAAGCAACTTGTGAGTGATGCCAGGTGGGAAGGGATTTTGTGAGGAATGGGGAGCTCAGCAAAGCCTTTTGGGGCCAGAAGGAGGTGGCTGTTCCTTGTGGGACGTTGTGGGGTGGGGATGGGCAGGCCTTGCCCAGGGACACGGGGATGGGGACAGCGCTGCTCAGGGATCAGAGCATCCTCGGGATCACCCAGGGCATCCCTGGAAGTGGCTGAGCAGCAGCCAGCCGGGCCAGCTGCCCCAGCCCCCCTGCCCCAGCCCCCCTGCCTGTCC
>VZRO01006619.1:370398-407019 GCA_013397915.1 Daphoenositta chrysoptera
TTTAATGAGGGCTGCAGCTAATGAACCTGGATTCCTACAGGTTTGTGCCTCCTGTTCTTGGTGTCGAGGGAGGTGTGAGCTCTGCTTTAGGCTTTTCCTGTGGCTGGAGCCTTCCTGAGGCTTTCCCTCCAGAGAATTCCCTGACTTTAATAAAGTGTGAGCTCACACCGAGGCCTTTCCCCCAGTCAGGGTATTTATCAGGTTTCTCTCCTGCCTATTTTCATGAACCTTTTATAGCACCTTTGAGACCCCAGTCCACCGTGAGATTTGCTGCCAGTCCAGAGGTTTGGGGGCAGGAGCTTGGATTGCACAGGGGATGGCTGCACGTGCTGAGTTCCTGTAGAAAAACAGAATCAAATTAACTACCCTATTAGAACTAAGCTCAATTTCTATTAAGAGACTAAAATATAATTAATAAACACTGGAGCATGACCCCTGGACTGCAGTTGGGAAGACCTGGCATCCCTTTGGTTGGTTGCCATCTGTTGGATGTCTTGCTTGGCCATCTGTCATAAGAGGCACCAAACATCTTGAGACTTGTGGGGCTCCATGTCACAGTTCCCAGAGGTCAGATAGCCATGGAAATTTAAAAATAAAATAAAATAGAAAGCAGGATCCACAGAGTTCCAGCTTGCCCAAAAGACAGTGTTTATTACTGGAGAGTAAGTTGTGGATGCATCTGAATCATCTTATTTGAAGGCTAAATTCCATAAGAGGGGAAGAAAGAATCAATTGAATATCAAGCCAGAAGAATTACAGTAAAAATTACCATACCCCACTCTTATTTTTCCCTCAGGCGTTTATTTTTTAACTTTCTCTTAGTTGATTTCCTCCTCCAGTCAGAGTGGAAAAAGTGAGTCTATTTAATATAGTAAAGTTTATCCGTTTAGCTCTTCCTCCTGGATTAGTCCTTGGAGATGGATTTCTTTTGCCAGAAGGAAAAAGAGAGAGTGCTTGACATATTGCAAGTCCCTGCTCATATACATCATCAATTTCCTGATTATAATTGTGTTCATTTCAGAAATGCCCAGAGCTTAATGCATTAATATCTTTATTTCATTAAATACATTAGAAGAGAAGCTATTTGTTGTCTAATAACATATTTTGGGACTAAAAAAAAAAAAATCTCTTTAAATACCCTGTTCACTTCTTTGTGGTAGAATTTTTCTTCTGCAGAAAAATGAATGCCTTGCTCAGCACGTCTTATTTGAAGGAAAGGTGTCTGACCCTGGCACTTTTATTTTACTCTTTTGTGGAAGAGAAAACAGGTCTGCCAGGCTCCATCCTTTGGAGAGCTAAAAAAAAATGAGAATAGAATTTCTGATACAAAATATTGTTTTATTTAATCAAATCTGTCAAGTGTTGTGATGTCATAAGTGCAGCACAAACGTGATTAACTTCTCCAATAGACTCTCAAGACAGCTGATTAAATAAGATGTATGGCTTATTTAGGGAGAGTGTGCAACTGCTTTATGGTTTCACAGGATTATTCAATGGGGGATTTGTGTGGAGAGGAATTGTTATCCATTCCTCTGTCCAGGTTCCCCTGCCTCACCTGATGGAAGAGGAATTTGGCAGCTGTAAATGCAGGAGTTGCTGCTTGACTGACACTTGCAGTGCTAGAAAAAGATCTATGTTCTCACTAGCACTGGGTGCCCACTTATTTTCAATTTGTATCACACAGGACAATTGAAAATTCTTCCTAAAACTTTGCTGTCTCATTTTAAGAAGAGACCATTGAGTGAATTCTTTATTTGGTTGGTACCTTTCTCTTTTGGAATAAGAGCCTCGATCCAGCAGTGTGTTTTCAGCCTAGAAGTTTGTATTTTAGTGGTTTATCTACATGAGAAGTGTTCACTTTGTCATCCTCTCTAATGTTCTGCTAAAAACCTCCTCCTCCAGGGAGGAAGAATGGATTTGCAGGAGAGCTGACTTGGACAGAGGAGGGAGGAAGGACCTTCTCCTTCATCTCCACTTCTCCTGGGACTTCTCCAGGGCTAAAACATGATCTAAAATCCGACTGCCAGGCTGTGATAAACACATTAAACACCATAAATGGGACATGATGGCTGAAGATATGGAAATGCATATAAAAGAATGATTATTGTGTGCTTATGAACAGAAGAGGCTTCAACGTGGAATTGTAGGTGTGCATTTGTTTTGTTCCAAGGCACAGAAATCTGCAGCAGTGCCAGGTGTCGCAGTCATTTTTCCCTCATTTTTCGTTTTACCTCAGAAATCAAAGGCAAGAGGTGACATTGGCAAGCTCAGGTTTGTACCTAAACAAAGCCTGATGACTCAAGTACAATTTGATAGCTCAAAAGTCATCAGGTAGTTTGTAAGTATTTGAGGAGCTGTAATCAGCTTGATGGAAGAGAAAGCAGGTATGAACCTAACAAAATACTGATAGCTGCCTAAATTTTGAAAAAAATGAGGAGATAAACCATCTAAACAGCATTGTAGGGCTGGTCAGGTCTTTTCCATAAGTGAACTCACTGTCACCTCATGTCCTCTAAAAGCTAGCTACACAGGTTTTTAAATATTTAGCTGCTTTTTAATTTAAATTGGCTTTGCAGTTCTTTTACCTCAAACATTTTCTGCTTTTAACATGCATTGGAAGTTTTAAAAGGCAATCTGCATAGAGATCTGAGCATACTCTAACCCATTAGCATAATTTTCCTGAATAGCTTTTTTCATTTAAAGTATGTGTGCACCCAGAGAATTGAGAGGAATCTGGACCCAGCACTGACCGTAGTAAAAATCCAGCTTTTGCCTTTTTCCTCAGCAGCCTGAAACAAAGACCTTTTCTCTCCACAACTCCTTCAGTGGGAATGAAAATAGCTTATCAAACCTGAGCAACTTGTTAGGGGCTGAGAGAGGATATTTTTCTTTGCGGGCCTGCGAATAAAAGCTGGGAGTGTGAAGCTGAGAGTTGTCAGCTGGAGAATTGGGAAGTGTTTGTGGTGTGGTGTGGTGGCAGAGCCTCCTCTGAGGTCACTGCACAACGAGCTGTGTGTGAAACCCTGAGACAGACAAGAGGGAACCCTTGGCAAAGTGGAAATTACACCATTTAAACCAGGTTTGATCACCACAGAGCTGCCATTATCTGCCAGGAGAATAACAATGCTTCTGTTAAATATCCCAGTTTTAAAGGAAAACATGGCAGTAAAGACATTTTTTCTTGTATTAATCATAATTGGCATGTCATATGTGCAGCGTTGTTATTACAGAGCTGTTGTTTGTATTTTAATTGCATTCTCATTTCTGTCCAAATGCAAACAGTATATGTTGTTAGGAAAAACATAAAGTATAGAAGGAAAGTTGCTCACGATATCTGATGTGATTAATTTTGAGCATTTCCACAGATCTATCATAAACTTTGTATTTCCTTAATTTTTTATATACCTTTTATATATATACTTACATTATATATATATACTTTTATATATTATATATATATAGTGTATATATATACATATATATATACTATATATATACTTACATTACTTAGATCCCCANTTACATTACTTAGATGCCCATAGTTGGCCTAAAAAAGGAACATGCAATGTTAATACAATATTTTGGTGCAAGTAAATATATTTTTGTAGTAAGTAATTTAACAGTTACCATCAATCTTCAGCAAAACAACTAAAACCTAAAAATAGTAAAGAGGATTAAAATTTATCATTAAGATTGCCATTGAATTAATTCCCAGCTGAAGTAGCTGATCATGATCAATCTTCCGTGGGGCTTCTTGCTGTTAACACTCTCTCTGTAATTCCAGCCCAGCTCTGTGGGCATTTTCCTGGGCTTTGCAGTCCCAGGGACTCATCCAACTCGAATCTGTTTAATCACCATCACAGCATATGCAAAAACTGCTGTGCAAGCAAACTTAAGACTTCCATGGTGGGGGTTTTTAATCCAAAAGTTTAATTTAGTCATTGTCAAGTGGCTGTGCTGCCATGGCGAGGAGTGGGCTGGGACTCTCCACCATCTCTTATCCCAGTGCCCAGTGCCTTTTTTTATTTCTATGGCTTGTTAGTGCAGCTGTTCTGATTTTATGTGAAGTTTTACATTGTTTGAGTTTTTTCCTACGTTTCACAATGGGTGGCACCTCCCCTGGAGGCTTTCCTTAAAGAATGTTTTGTAGATCTTTGAACTCATCAATACAGACTGAGTTTGCTGCTCAAAAGTCTTTATTATTAAATCCAAAAAGCCTTCCCATTTTCTCTAGTCCCACTCTAGATGGAGGAGGTTCAGGCTCTTGCTGCAGGTTCTTAAATTAATCGAATTAAATGAATCACTAAGCGAGAAATGTCTCATCACCTCGACTTCTGAGAGGTGTCTGTGCTGCCTCTTGCAGTTACTTATCACTGGGCCCCTAAAATTCTTCATCAGGTAACAAACTCTCAGTTTCTGACAAGGTTCTCTTTAATTAGACTCAGTGCAGAAAGATTCCAAGATACTGGCTGTGCCAGTCGCTTTGTGGGAACATCATTATTAAAGATGAAACACTGTCAGGATCAGCTTACACTATTCCTGTCAGGGGAGGAAGAATTTAAATATTCACAATATTCATTTGTTTGCACTGAAACCGAGTGGGGAAGCAATGGATTAGAATTCCCAATATTCAAACACATCAAATGAACGAGCAGCTTTCAAATCCAAACGTAGAGAACAGATCACAGATCCTACCAGAGCAGAGTGAGCAGGAGCAAGCCAGAAAACCTGCTCCTACCAGGAGCTGGACTTGGGTGACCCTTGTGGGTCCCTCCCACCTCCTGAGATCCTGTGACTCTGTGACAGTAGGTTAGGAAAGGAATTTCTGTCCCAGCTGGGAGGTATTTCCCAAACTGAGTTGTAAAAGGGGTCGTTAAAGCATCGTCTGTCGCTGCATCTGGGAGTCTGGTGCTGTGCATCCCGACGGATCCCTGATGCTCGGTGCCAGGTGACAGCTGGAATTTCCTTGGGACTTTGCAGTGTTTCCTGATGTTCCTGCCGTGTTCACACACCCAGGCTGAGCTGTGTGAGGCAGGAGCACGGCTGGTTTTCCTCGGGGAGCTGCAGCAGAGATAACTGAGCCTTATCTCCAGGGTGCTCCAGGGCTGGGGAGCTCTGGAGAGTGCAGGGTGTTGGCCTGGGGTGACTTCAGCTGCATAGTGCCACAAAACACACTGGGATATTTACAGTAAAGTGTTTTAATGGGATTTTTCTCTTAAAAACGGGGTCTACGGCAGCTGTCCTTGGAGCCTACCTCACTTTTTAAGGACTTAATTACTCCAAAACCCCTTCAGTCTGGCATTCTGTGGCCCAGGCATAACCAGGATGTGATATATTTTTGCACATTACCATTTGTATCCTCGCAGAGGATTTTATCAGAAGGAAAAAAGTCTTTGTTGCTGTTTGGTTGTGTTTAATTGAGCAGTGGCAGTGCGATGCTCCAGCAGCGTGTCTCCTATCTGGAGGAAACACCCATTTTTATTTTTTTTTGCCATGCTCTCCTCCAAAACCTGCAGGGCTGCGGGAGGATGGGCTGGAGCAGGGGCACTCCCAGCTCAGCTCCAGTGAGCCACTGATTGCCACATCACAGCACCCAGAGGAGGTCACTTCTGAGGAAACCCAAGTGCTTTCATGGGGGTTAATGCATCATTTGAAAGGCAAATGAGTGGAAGGATTGTGAGCAGGGGAAGGCAGATTCCCTTATAATCACCAGTTATTAACATCAGGATGTTCTACTTAGCACACTTCCACTAAATCTCCTTTTAAAAGATCCTGGATAAACATGGGCATGAATAGACTCATCACGGCCTTCTCATCCAATTAAAAAAGAAAAACATACAATATCTCTACCTCAGAGGATTTAAATGTTGTGTAATGGAAGGGCAGCCTTAGAATGAAGCTTTGAGCCTGAATAAGGAAAAAATTGTTGGTAAAAACTCCATTTGTGCAAAATGTTGGTGTGAGATGGTTGCAAGCATTGGAAGTGCTCTCTGATATTATGGACCACCGTTACCCTGGTTTTCAAGCACTTTTCTCTCTGCTGTTGTCTTTGGGGGTGTGGTGGTTCCTTGATTATAGGAAGAAGTAATTAATGGTGACAGTTTCTAAATGCCACCTGCTCAAACTGAAATGGTACTTGAAGCGGATTGTGGAGACTCTCATTATCCCCTTCTCCCTGGATGAGTTAACAAGCACCAGCAGAAATTTCCACCTTCCGCTGCAAAAAGTGGCGCGAGGAACAAGTGGGATGCAAGGAGAGCGTTGGGAGAGAAGGAAAGTTTTCTTTTGTCAGCTGAGAATGAGAGGAGCAAAACAGAATTGGAGCCTGAGCTGGAGGGAGCAGTGAGAAGAAGCTTGGAGATCCCAGATAATAGCCCGAATCCTTCACAGAAAACAAGAGGAAAAGAGGGAATCTTCAGGTTAGGGTAAGAATATTGTCTCAGGGGAGTTTAATGCCAGCTTGTTTTTCATTTGGGATGTGGTGAGCTGTATTTGTGAGGGTGTGTAGCCCACACCCGAGCTGTTTGTGGCTCTCTCCCTCACGGAATTAAAAGTAATGCTACAGTATTTTGGTTGACAGCATTTTGGGGAAGAAGGGGCCATGGAGCTCTTTTTTCTTAAATGGGAGAATTGAAGGCTGCCAAAGGGAAATTAGGAATGCTGAGGTTTGTTTTTCTCTGCAAATCGTCACTTCAGGTTTGGTAAATGATTTCCAAATGGTGCACACGAAGCAAAGTGTTGCCAAAGGGATGTCAGAGGGAGATTGTAGGGGATGCTGAGTCTCTGGATCAGGTGGGGAACTCTCTGCTCCCGGGTTTGGAGATAACAGCACTTAGAAGGATGTGTCCTCTCATCACCTGAGGGAGGGGGACTGCTCAGAACAGGATCTCTGGCTCTTCCATTTAGATTTTTGAATATAACTGCCCTATTTTTCTCCTGCTTGCTGATCACTGAGAGAAGAATTGCAGTGCTTTAATGGAATTTAGGAAAGTATTACAGAAATTCTCTCTATTTTTCAGTTTAAAGCTTATGAAAACAGAGGAGTGCATCGCTTTTGAGATAAGGTTTGAAGAACTGTCTGCCTCCTTGGAGCTGAATAGAGGGCTAGTGGGAAGATTAAAACAATAAGCTTATTATATTATTAGTAGTGGGAGAATTCTAAACCCCATTTGTTCAATTATGGTTCCTTCAATATGCTTATTTAGGTTCTTGTAAATTGTAATCAGTAAATTAGACGTGCTGCCCTCACAGCTCCAGGGTTAGCTTTCAAGGGACTTCCTACATTAATTTTTTTTTATGTTTGTAGTGAAATCAAGAAGGGAATTGGTTGCTTGATATGCAAGGATGGCTGTGTGCAGTGGATGCTGCCTGCATTCTGATGTCTGTCATTACCCAGTGGCAGCAGTGGCCGTGGTGCTGCAGCACTGCTGCCTGAGCTGGGCTGGGAAGGGCCAGGACTGGAACCAGGTTTTGTGCTGTGGGATAAAAATGGGAGATAAACGCATTAGAACGAGCACGGGCTGATAAATGAGATCTCCAAGAGCCAGCATATGCTGCTAATAGAGATCTGAGGCGACACAAGAGGGATGTAAAATCCTCAGCATCGCCTTCTATATTCAAATATCAGCTGTCGTCTCTCTTTGTGGTCTTTTTCCCCTTTTCTTTTCTTTAGATGTCGCCTTGACATTTTTAATATTGAGCATTTGGTGCTAAACCAAATCACCTCTCTGAGTCATCCAGAGCTTTTTCTTTCCTCTTTTTACCTTTTCTAGATGGACTCTCATTTGCATCACGCAGAGGCACCATTTTCCAAAGCAACACCTCTTCCCTTTCAGCTCATTTAACTGGAGATTTCAGCAGGTTTGGGAAAAAGGCTCCTCAGCCCTTTGCAAGTGCTTTATATATCTGTCATTTAAAGAGCCTTTTGCCTTCCTGAGAAGTGGTGTCTGGTTTTGCTGTTGCAGATAAATTGTGTATTTGTCGCAATACTAGATCATGCAAACTCCAATATCCTGACCATATTGTCCCCATTTATTTCTTTTATCTCTCTGTTTAATATAATAGGAATAGTGGCTGAGGCAGGGAAACACATGCAGGAGCATAATAGTATATTGTTTGAGAGCAGTTGTCTTCCATTTCCAGGGTTTCTCTTTGAAATGTAATTGTCTGCTAATATAACTGGGAAATATTATTGCAGGAGTGATCACTAAAGCGTTTACTCGTGCTCTTGGTTCGTGTTACATCTGTACAGTATTTTTAAGAGAAGCTGGCTGCAGTATTAGCTGGTGAGATGTGTTTGCAGAAGTTGTGATAGGCATATTGTCACCGAATGTGCAAACAGCCCCGTGCAGTGCCAAAACAAGAAACGCCGTGTCCCATGTGTAATGCAGCAACAACAGAATTACAATTGCCTCGTGTAAAGTATCTGGTAATGAAGGCAGATAATGGAATTCTTTGCAAAAGCAGATGCTAACTGGCTCCCCAACCCTAGGCAGAGAGCTGAAAACTGATACCAGCTGGAGGGGAGAAAAAACAGCTGAAAAAGGCATTAAAAAGGAGATGCCTTAGATGCGTGTTTGTTTAAGCAGTAAATACTTGTTTAAAATAATCTTGTGAGATTCTTATTAAGAGGCAAACTGAGACTACCATGACAGCCTGTAGGAAGTCAGCTGGATGCCCAGAGGATATTTGTATGCAGATTGGATGAGTAAGGCAACACCGCTGGGAATTTGTTGTCATTTATTGCTGGCCAGGACAGCCCTTCCAAGGGCTGAACTGCAGAAGGTGGGACTGGGGAGAGCCAGAACCTTCTGCTGCCCAGGGAGGAGGCAGCCGGTGCTAAGGGAGGGTTGATTTTAAAAGCAGAGGTGTCTCTGCTTGTCCCTTCTCCAGGACAGAGGTGCCTCCTGCCAGGATGGAAATGGGGCTGGCACGGAGCATCCTTGTGCCTCCCTCCCTGCTCTCTCTCTGTTTTACCATTTAGTCACCTCAGCCATTTCAAACCACGGAATAGTCGCTTTGGAAATGAATGTGGTAATTTAGAAACAAGGGCTTAGTCCACACAGAGGCTTCCTTCTGTTGTAAGGATTTTTTCCAACAAATAGCACAACAGGGAAGGTGCTATCAACAAAACCAAAAAGAAAGCAGCCCAACTCCTTAACAAATAAAGTGACCAACCCTTGAGTTGGTCTCTGCCTTTTGCCCTGATCAATTTTTTCTTTACCCAAAGATTTGTTCCCCCAGTGGGGGATTTTGGCACATCTGGAGCAGAGCTGGGATTCAGCTCACCAGGTTTCCAGTCCTGGCCCAACACAGGCAGACCAGGAACTTTAGTGGGGCAATTGCCCAAACTACTGATTTCTGGAGGATAAAAGTTCACTTTTAGTTTCAGCCCAGCTCAGGAAGGAATATACATGTACTTCTGAACTGCCAGCACTTCTCCCACGTGAGCAAACTCATTTTGGGGAGGAAACACTGCAGAATTACAGGCTCACAGTCGGTCTCAGAGGCACTTTGTCTGCAGGCAGAGGCTGGAGCAATGTGTGTTTGCAGTGTCACAGGGCTGCTCGTGCTGGGGAAACTCAAGTGGTTTTTACTGACAAGGCAGAAATGAGTTTTGAGGCAGTCTCTGAAGATGTGCAGCTTCATCTGCATTGCATTTAGGCGTGTGTGTTCCTTGCTCCTTCAGCTCCTGTCTGTGCACCCGGCTGTGAGTTGTTAAAATTATGCTTTAGACATGTTCCTTGCTCCTGGCGAGCAGAAGTGAGATGTGTTGCCCGTGTTCAACAAGCAGTGGAGGGAGCTGTGGCAGAGAGTGATCGACAGCAGCCCTCCAGCACCGATTCTTTGTTTTAGCCACAAAAATGCAATCAGTAAGAAAAACCCTTTTCTGCTGGTGCCCTGTTCTGGGGTGTGCTGCTTGTGATTGCTGGGCTGTAATGAGTTATTTGTCTAATTGTGGTGGGCAGCAAATGTCCCAGAGCTCTTCAGGTCTGGGCTTGGCTTCGTGGGCAAAGAAATTAAACCTCGGAGCTGTGAATAAACCAAGTGTGGCTGTGTGTGCCTGCATCTCCTTTGCTTTCAGAAACACCATTTTTGAGACCCTTCCTGTCTTGCTGTTTTGTTACTAAGAAGAAGAAAACCGTTTCCAAATCTCTGTAGCACACCACACCTCTAATTACATGTTGACCCCATTAGTTAAGAAATACCTTAAAGAACCGTGCAGCTACATGGATTGCCATTTAATGAAGTTATTTGAATTTTTTTTTTGGCGTATAATTGATAGCAACAAATGAGTTTTCTAATTTTTTTTTTGTGATATTCTGATTTTCTGCAGACCTCTGTAGGGCTTTAACAGCTTTCCAGGGATAACATCTCCCCGTTACTCTACACCCCCTGGGATTTTAGGCTCAGGCACTGGGGATTTTGAGCGTGGCAGGAAAATGCCAGCCTGTAAATAGAGCGAGGGGAGAGCTGCTTGGTGCCTGGGGTGCTCTCGGTGTGGGTAATTCCCTTGGGAGCAGCTGCTGGAGATGGGAAGCTGCTCTCCGTGTCCCAGCGGGCTCTGCCAAGGCACGAGGGGCTGCTGCAGCTGCAGCAATCACTCAGGAAGGACCCGTGGAGAGAAGAGCCACTGGGAATGTCCCACGTTCAGCTAAATCACCCTGGCAGCGCAGGGGCTGGGAAGGAACATCCCTACCTCATCTTCTTTCTTCTCAGCAGTTCTTATTCACTTTTAGTTGCCTCCCTCTCACCTTGCCCAGCTCTTTTCCCTCTTTCTCGTTGTCATGGGAACATTCACTACAGCAGTTAAATCATACTATTAAAATATGCTTCCCCAGGAGAGTGGTAGTAGCTAATATTGATCTAGCTCCTGCTGCTGACTCAGGGATATGGTTGAACATATAATATTCCTTATTTCTCCCTTTAATGCATAATGCAGCAGTTTCTTTCACCTTGGGCTCTGTGCTAAAGGTGACACCCAGCCACAGGGATGTACTTTGACTTGCTTTTTCAAATGTGTGGCCCAGCTGAAGGGTGCAGGTGGTGGTTTAAACTGCCTTTAAAATCTGTAAAGAGAGAGCAGACAGGAAAGAACTGCCCTCCCCAGCAATGGTGATGGATGTTTATAGGCCAGTGGTGAAAAGACATTCAGATTAACCTGTCAGCATCCACAGCCAAGCTGTGGGCTCCGAGTAACTTTGTAAATATATCGTGCTCTGTCACAGGAGTGCTTGAAATGCAGATGAAAGACAAATAACTACCTTAATATCAGGTGAGGCTGCGTTTAAAAATGCAATCACTCATCTCCATTGTCACTGACATCTGCTCTGCGTAATCAGCCCGTGGAGTTAAGCAGAGCGTGCTGAGAAGATTCCTGAGTCACCAGGAAGAAGCAGAAGGTTTTACCTTGAGATGTGAGCTTGCAGTAATGTTTGAGCCATTAAGTGCTTCAGTTTCCCGCAGTGGTTAATTAACCAGCTCGAACTTTACGAGAGTTTCCTGAATTTGATAGGTTTTGTAAGGTAAAGGTGCCTCTGGAATTTCCTTGTTTACCCTCCTTTCAAAAAAGTTTTGGTTTGGAACCAGGCTGTTGTACAAATAATTAAAATAGTGTGGGTTTAATGTGAATAGTATTTGCAGCTGATGCTGCATTTTGCCGTGTGACTGATACACACAGAACAAATGGTATTTTAGAGCTGAAAAGACCTCTGTTAAAAACACTGTTTACTGAGAACCCATAAATTTCTGGCATATTTGTACGTGTTGTTGAACATCTGCGTGTAACTCGCTTTATGCTCTAACTCCCTTTACGTTTGACCTTCCCAGAAAAAATCAGGCAGAGATATGCAGATCTCCCGGGAGAGTTGCACATTATTGAGCTGGAGAAAGACAAGAATGGGCTGGGGCTCAGCCTGGCTGGCAACAAGGACCGCTCCCGGATGAGCATCTTCGTGGTTGGGATCAATCCCGACGGTCCTGCGGGACGGGATGGACGGATGCACATCGGGGATGAACTCCTGGAGGTAACTGTTCCCTTTACTTCCCGTGTGCAGGGAGGGAGAGGCATCTCTGGAGCCACCACTGAACCTTAAATAAAGCCTGCAAGTGGAATTAGGTGGCTGAGCGAGGAGCTGTGCTGATTTATGCCAAGTGAGAGCTTGGCCTTTGGCAGGTAAATGTGTTTGCAGTGAAACAAAAATCATTGGCCTGTGAAAAGTAATGTCTTGTCAGGGAAGTCTGTGCTCTCAGCATGTTCACAAGCTCTGCGTGGGGAGGGACTGTTGAAAGGCAGGAAGGGGACAGTAAATCAATCCTTGGAGTGCATGTGTGGTTTTACAGGGAAATTCACACCTTGCGTTAAAAAAAAGCCAAAACCCCCTCAACGTTGCCATATGTGTTTTTACAGATGACAGGGATATTCCCTATCCTGAAAATAAATTTCATGCTCTAATCTGTTTTGATCTGTTGCAACTTAAAATGCTTATTTTCCTTAGTTGTGTCTGGCACGGGTTCACGCACAAGGCAAGAGAGCTCCTTAGCAATTGGAGTGTTTTGTCTTCACTTTTTCTCCAGTCTCCTTGCTTCACCTTCAGCTTTTCCTTCACTTCATCTGGTTTTCTGGGCTGTTGCAAAATGACATTTTGCCATAGTACCTGCAGTGATTCCCCACATCAGGATTGCTTCAGTTGTTAAAAAAAATCACCTGTCCCTGGGGATCTTCCCCTTGGAGAGAAACTCTCACTGAAGAGCAGGGATTTGCTGACCTGCTGCTCTCCGTGGGTGGTGATGCTTTGATCTTTCAGCAACTCCCTGTGCAATCAGAAAACCACCTATTTTTTCACATTTCTTGACTCAAGAAAGAGCAGTTTGCCTGCCTGGGGATACCCTGGGAATAGTCAGAATTGTCCAAGCATTTGTCATTGTCTAACAATTCTCTAATTAGGGGGTTTCAATACACATAGCACAAGAAAGACTTTTTTTTGCTATAAAAACACCATCATCTGAAATTGATTTCATTTTAAGTGTGAGAAAAGGTATGAAGGTCAATACCACAATGGAGTAGGGTAAGAAAATTGCTTTCTCCTTCAGAATGATATTTTTTCTCTTCCTGACACTGAATTCTAATGGTAACAAAAAGGAAAATTGTTACATTTTGGGTGTGTTGAAAGAGGTCATGGTGCTGTGTTCCTCTGCATATCATAAGTGGTTCCTGGTAGAGCAGAGGGTCTGATGTTAAGTACTTGAGAGAGGCACCATCTGGGATTAATCACATGTACCTCAAGGCTTGGGTTTTGCATGGATGAGCTGTGTTATAAGGAGCATTTCCCAAGGTGGTGGTGTTGCCCTCATTCCTCTCCCTGTTAAGTGGGACATAAAATGATTTTTTTTTTCCTTCAATAGAAGGAAAGTGAGGTTCTCCATCCCAAAACTTCCAAGCTTCAAATAAAAAATTCAAGTAGTTAACTCCCTTGTTTATCTTTGCAATGTTGAAGGAGATGTGCCACCAGTGGGCAGGAGGACAGTTCCTTATAGGAAAGGATAAATTCAAACACCCTGCATTACAAAGGAAGGGGCTGTGCATTAGCCATGTGCAGTGAGGAGATGACAGAACTTACCTCTGGTTCTCACCTAATTGCATGATTTAAGTACATTTGCATCTGCATCTTTAATTGCACCTTAGTTTTCAGTACTGGGACATCTCAGCAAGAGAAGGGATGCACTTCTTGGGAAGCCTCTGGCATTTCTGTGCTGTCCTGGGCTGCCCCAGTGAATCCTGCTGGACAGTCCTGCTCCATTAAAGCAGTGGATGCCACTGCAGGGTGTGCAGATTATTCCCTGTGGCTTTTGATGGAGTTAAGGTTAATGAGATGGCCATTTAGACAGATTGATATTACCTGTTCATTCTTCTTCTGAACTGGAGTTTGATTGGATTCAGTTGAAGGAGGTGGGATGCTGCCAGACTGCCTCAGCTCCTTATTCATAAAATCTTTTGTTGCTGAACCAATGAAATACCAGCTCACTTTTAGCTTCTGCAAACAACAGAAGTCTTTTAGGGGCATGATCCTGACTTGTTTTCACAACCTGACATTGAGGGAAATGCAGGTCACATAAAAAACCTGCATGTGATCATTATTTTTTAATAACTCTCCAGTGATGTATTTTGGATGGGTATGTGCCTGAAGAAAACAGCTTTTTGAGAGAAGAAGGTCCTTTCATCCTACTTTTATACATGTGGCAAAATTACTTGGGTCAGAATTTGCTCCCTGTGCAGAAGAATATTTGTTTTTTCAGGACACAAGTCCTGCTTTTCCATTCTTTTTCCAAGCAAAGGAGCCATCTGTGGTGCTCCTGCCTGGCTCTCTTGCTGGTTTAGTGCAGGTGTCTGCCCTGCTTGTGTCTTGTCAGCCTGGGCTCAGTCCTGGGGCTGGCTGTGCCCAGCATGGCCCTCAGCAGCTTCACCTGCAGCTCTGCCTGTGCCTCGAGTCCTGCTGCTCCCCAGCCCTGCCAGGGCCTGTCCTGTCAGGAGCTTCTATTCACACTGACTAATGCACCCTGCTATTATCATTATTATCATTATTGTTATCATCATCTCCCCGTGAGGGAGGCAACTGAGTTCTATTAATAAACCAGGCTGTTCAGAGCCCTGTTATGCTGAATTACTGATGTTGGGATGTTCTGCCCTCTCCCCTTCTCTTGCTGAAGATGGGGCAGGAGGTGGAAAGAAAGTGCTTGTTTGGGTGTGGAGCCTTCCCTGCCCATGGCAGGGGTTGGAATGAGATGAGCTTTAAGGGCCTTTCCCACCCAACCCTTTCTGTGTTTTATTCTGTGAGGCCACAGCACTTCTTGAATGAGTAAAAGCCAGTCTTTAGAGTCAAAAATTGCTGTACAAGTTTGCCTGTTGTCCATTCTGGACTGTTGCCCAAGAGACAATTATTACATTTTATTTCTTTATGCCATTTTTGTCATACCTCAAAGCCAGGGAGCTTTTGTGCTAAATGCATTTTTATTGCTATTTTATTTTAAGATGCTTAGATAAATAGAAGTTATGCTGTAATAATATAATAGATACAGCAGTATTTTGCCCAAGTAAATGAGCTACCCAGCCAAATTCACAATGCCCTTTCTGTTCTAAGATGTAGGGGATTGGCATTTAATTCTCAGTTTATTTGTTGTGGAATCACAGAACAGAATCACAGAATGGTTTGGGTTGGGAGGGACCTTCAAGTCCATCTCATTCCCTGGGCAGGGACACCTTCCACTATCCCAGGTTGCTCCAAGCCCTGTCCATCCTGGTTTTGGACACTCCCAGGGACGGAGCAGCCACAGCTTCTCTGGGCAAACTGCTCCAGTGTCCTTTTGGTCTTTTCCAAAGAGTACCAATTCCTTTTTTCCTGTGCTTTGTGTGCAGGTTACCCCGCTCAGGCTGGGTTTGGGTGGTGATTTTCAAGCTGCCAGCAGGTAAAGCTGGGAGGGGGAGGTTGCTGAGCAGGAGGGCACAGAAAATCTGTGGCTTTGCAATGTCCTTTTCTCCACACTCCCCAGGTGGGCAGCCACAGGGATCAGCTGCCAGCTCAGAGCAGGATATTTTCTGTCCTTACGGATTTTATGGTCTGTTGATCACTTTAGATGATGCACATGTTTGAACATGTGCCCAGCAAGAAATTTGGTGAGGAAAGGGAAATTCACATTCTAATTAGTTTTTCTCTCCAGTGTTTTCCTCGTGCTTTGTTATTTGGGAGCTTGGTGTACTTTATGGGGTTTCAGTATATAAAATTTGACTGATAAAAAAGGGTTTGAAACTTTCCCCATTGTTTCAGAGAGTCTGGTTGTATCTTGAAATGCTACAATTCCTGTGGTAAGAAGGAACCCAGTGCATTGTACAAAGAAATAATTATTACAGAAAGCTAAGCCAGTATTTTTACTAGCTTTGGGGTATCATTTAACTTGATTTTCATAAAAATCAGATGATACTAATTTTATGGATTTCCATTACTGCCACGTAGTAAAAACAGTGTGGGTTGGGGATTTTTTTTTAATATCCATATCTAATGTTTCTCTTCTGCAAATTAAAGTTTGAGAAGCAAACAATCCTGGAGATTTTTCCCTCTGAACTCAAGAGCTCACATTTCAGTGAGTTTGTACTTTCTGCTACTTCAGTGCATGAAACTGTAAACCTAAACTTTTGTAGGTGAAGGCAACAGTCCATTTGGGATCTGTGATTAAATCTGCCATAAAGCAGTGTATGATTACATTAAAGACTGAACTTGTGTGCTGACCTGACCTCATACCTGCAGCAAGTTTTTATCTTTCTCCCTGCTCTGCTGACTTTCCAAGGAGTTATGGAAGAAGACATTTAAAGAAGAGTTGAGGTTGATTTAGATCAGTTGATTTCTTTTGCTTAGTCGAGGCTTTGTTTTTCTTTTCTAATCTCTGCTGCAAAAAGTAAAGCACAGATTTATAGGTTTTGACTCTCAGAGTACTATTTGGTTGATCTGACATGTTACTTTATTTAATTTGAAAGATTTAAAACTGTGTTTCTTCTGAAATCCTAAATGTTCTCTGTTTTGTTTTATTTAAGTAGGCTTTGGTGCTTTGCTCATCACTGTGGTATCTGCAGCTAACAGAGCATTAATTTATTTTGTCAAAGAAAGTCTACTTTAAAAAAAAACCAAGAAAAATTAATACTGGATGTAATAACTCTGTAGGACAGTTCAAAACCTTGTGGAGATATATTACTTTGATTATGCTTTCATTTTGGAGTAATTAAATAATTATAACTTAGAGACCCAGCTCACAGCTAATTAAATTTTGGACTATTTGATACATGTAGTGAATAGGATTAATTTAGCCAGAGTAAAGACTATAAATTTTAATCTAAGAAGTCTGCTGTTTAGGAAAATTGATGGTAATTTAACTAAATCCAAACAATTTGTATAGCATACAGTATTCCCAGTGAACAATTTATTCTTGAACTTAGAGAAATTAATTCAACAAACTCACTGAAAATTTCAAGTTGAGCTTGAAGCCAGAATGCAGCTGAGCATTCATTCATTCATTTTTGCCACTGGATTTTTAAATTGATCTTTGATTAATGAAGCCTGACCCAGGATGTTGCTCCCCACTATGGCAGTTGCAGACAGAACCATATCAACCCCTTAGGAATGGTGATGTGATGATATTTCCTTGTGGACCTTTCTTGGGTCCCTCTTTGTACAGAGAAAGACTTGGCAGGTAAATACTTTGCACTTCAATCCCAATCAGTAATCAAATATTAGGGGGTTTATTCTTATCCTTGCGTTGTCCTTATTTAACTGATGAACTTGCATCTTGTTTTGACCCACTGAAAATAAGATTTGTGAATATTCCCAGTGTGTCTGACTAGCCTATATCACACCAGGCTGGAAGACTTGGCCTGTTACTTCTTGTCTGAATGAAAAAAAAATCCTTCTAAGATCACAAACCCAGAATCCAATACAAACATTTGCAGTAACAAAAATTCCTTCTATAATCACGACTAAATTGTTCCTGGGCTCCGTTGTCGTTATTGTTTAAGCAGCATTGGTATATCAAATGTGAATGTAAATATTATGTTGTAAATTTAGAGTGGGAGGCAAAAACTGCAGCATTGAAGCATAGGATTGTTTAGGTTGGAAAAGTCCTCTCAGACACAGAGTCCAACCATTCCCTCAGCACTGCCAAGGCCACTGCCCATGTCCCCAAGTGCCACATCCACAGGGCTTTTAAATCCCCCCAGGGATGGGGACTCCACCACTGCCCTGGACAGCTGTGCCAGGGCTGGGCAAGTCTTTCCATGAAGAAATGTTCCTTAATATCCAATTTAAACCTCCCCTGGCCCCGGCTGAGGCCGTTCCCTCTGCTCCTGTCCCTGTTCCCTGGGAGCAGAGCCCGCCCCCCCCGGCTGCCCCCTCCTGTCAGGGAGTTGTGCAGAGCCACAAGGGCCCCCTGAGCCTCCTTTTCTCCAGCCTGAGCCCCTTCCCAGCTCCCTCAGCCCCTCCTGGGGCTCCAGACCCTTCCCCAGCTCCGTTCCCTTCCCTGGACATGCTCCACCCCCTCCATGTCCTTCTTTCCCTGGGGACCCCAAAAGTGCCCCCAGGACCGGAGGTGCCTCAGCAGTGCCAGCACAGGGCTGGGTCAGTGCCCGGGGGCTGTGCCCACACCAGGGCTGCCACAATCCAGCAGCCACGGCCTTGGTGCCCACCTGGGCCCTGTCATGGCCAGGCTGGTTCCCCTGAGAGCTGCAGCATTTCCTTGCACACAGCAGAAGTGCCCAGAGCAGTGCTCGGTGTCTGCTGCTGTGCTCAGGTGTGGATCCATCACAGCAAAAGTGATGTGGCATCGTGTCCTTAAATTGTCCCTGACTCCCAGTCCTGTTTCCTTCAGCAGAACTGAGGAGTCAGCACAGTCTTAACAGCCAGTTTTCCTAAAAGGCCAGAGCCTGCAGGCAAAGTGCAGGAGTGTCTGTCTAAACATCTGTGCTGCTGTCACATCTATATGATTCTTCTCAGATCAAGTTGTTTTCCAAAAATCTGGGAATAACCCTTAAAACCCATTCAAGGGACCTGTGGGGAAAAAAAAAAAAGATTTCTCTTGTTTGTGGTTTACTAATAACAGTAAATTAGCTCTGCATTGGTTCCTGTTTTATACAGATCAAGACTTGGAGACCACATTTTCTTTGAGCCTTATCTCCTTATCCCACAGTAAACTTGGAAGTCTTGGTGGTATAAATTAAAACAAGGTGTACTCCTCCACTTACATGAAAATCGTTTTCTCTTAACAGATAAACAATCAGATATTGTATGGAAGAAGCCACCAGAATGCTTCTGCAATCATTAAAACTGCCCCATCAAAGGTCAAGCTGGTTTTCATACGGTAAGAACAGTTCTCATCAAAACATTTGTTGCACTTTAGCCTATTCCATGACATATTTACATATTTAGCCTGTTTTGCACATGCTGAACTTTTTCAGTTCTCTTTGAAGCTGAGTAAGCCTCTTCCCTGACTATTCTTCTTGGAACAGTTGAAGAGTTCTCCATAATAATGTAAAAAAAAAATAAATCTAATGGAAATAAATGCTTATTTTAGGGGTGTCTGCTGAAAACTTGAGCTATTCCTCTTGGGCTTGGGAGCTGCTTCTCCCACAACTTCCTAAAGTGCTTTGGGATGGTTCAGCACAGGGTTGGAGAGGGCAGGAGGGAGTGGAAATGGTGCAGAGGCTTGGGATTGCTGGGAGAGGAGCAGGGATGGAGCACATGGAGCACATGGAGCAAGGGACGGGTGGGAGGCTGAAGGATACCTTTGTGTGGGCATCAAAAGAGGATTTTTAAAGTGAGCAAGGGCTTGTTTGTACAGAGGGGAAGCCTGACTTTGCCAAGGAGCACTGGGATGGATTGTGTGGGAGGGAATATGCTAAAGCAGCCTTTCATCTGCATAAAAATTACATGTGGACATTTTTCTTTTGCTCCAAGCATGAAAATTTTTCCTCTTTGTACATGAATTAAAGACACCTGGGTGCATTCCCTCAGCAGTTCAGGAAATGTTGCTCCTGTGACCCTGGGCAGGAGGTCTGGGAAGAAGCTGCCTCTTTCCCAGGACTCCTACATGCTTTAATAGGCTGGAATTTCATAGATGTGTATTTATGAATAAATTCCAGCTGTGACTTTTGTTGGGCACTTACCCCCATGCCATTTTATAAGGTGGTCTTCCCACCAACGTATACATCATACTTGATCTTGTTTTATATTCCTGGCTCATCCACAGCCTCCCTGTGAACAATGTAATAATCTGTGGGTGAATGCATATAAATGTGTGCATTTACTGCCACGGCTCTGCCTGGTGCAGCGTGCCCAGCAGTGATGGAAGAGCAGCATTAGCACCGTGAGGAATGAGTTGCTATCCTTGGCAGCTCCCAGGATCTGGAGGAGATTAATGCCCTTGCCTGCAGCTCCCGTGTTACTTTCCCCAGCCACTGAAAATTAAACGTCACGTCCCACAGCTCACTCACCATTATTTAATTGCCTGTGGAAAATGTGTCTGCTTGGAAGTTCCAGAGGCAAAACCACAACTTGTGAAAGCCCAAGCCAAGAGTGGGGCTCCTTGCAGCCTGTCCTGGTGCTCCAAGCAGAACTCCAGGGAATGGGCCCTGTCAGCTGCACTTCCCACGGACTGGAGATCCTTGGTGCATATTTTGGATCGTGTTTGAGACATAAAGGCCATGCAGGTTCTTAGCTAAAATTCTCCTTTTTGGATTGTGAGTTTCAAGGCAAAAATTTATCTCAAATATTCAAGAGGATACTAGAAATAGATACTGGAAATACCATTCTTGTTTCCATTTCTAGAGTTTAAAAAAAAAACCCAATTTCTACTTTTAAATGCTGCTGCTGAAGTTGTAAAGTTCTATCTTCCCAAGAGCACAATGTCATGTTACGTCTCTTGGCCTTACCCTGACAACTGATGGGTCTGTTTGCTCAGCCCAGGCAGCCACTGGAACAGCAATAAAAAGGAATTCTCCCACTGAGAGGATGTCCTTAGTAACTGGAACACTGCCCCAAACGTGGGGAGAAAACTACTGTCCCTTGTTTTTTGATGTGTGGTCAAGTTCTAGCAAAGACAAATTAGACTGTCTCTCTTAAATGTGGATTTTAAGGAGAAACAAGAATCATTCTCTCTTCTCATGCAAACTCTGTTCCATGAGCTCAGCCTGCCTTGGTACTTCCTTTTCCTCCACACAAACCCAGTGGATGCCGCTGAGTGAAAACATGAGCTGTGGCCTCTTTGTGCCCCTGGATGTGTTTTGGCTACATTGCACCACAGCTCACCATAGCAAGATTACATGGACTGCAGGAGTTGTGAGAGAAATTCATTTGGTCTTCTTAAAAATACAGATATTCTCATTTCACCAGTGAAAAACCTGAGCAGATCATCATTTTCCAGAAAAACATCCATCCACGGCCTAAAAAGGTCCTGATTGAGCTGATCCAGGGTATAAAAGTCAAACTGGTGAAATTTTTGGGCTATTTCAAGTGCCCTGTCTGATACCCTGAGGCCTTTTTTCCCGAGATGGAGGATGCTGAGTGATAAGTGTGCTGCTTTCCACTTGGAAGCAGGAAACAGCATCAAGGTTTTCCTATTCCTGGTGTTTTGGTTCATGTGCAGGGCAGGGGGATGTTTCCATAAACTCCTTAATCAGTTGTGAAAGAAGCCCAGAAATTCCTGGGCACAGAAAAGCCTTTCTATGAGAGCTGTAATAACTATCATTAAATAACTTCAGAGAATGGTTTGGGTTGGAAGGGACCTTAAAGATCATCCAGCTCCAAGCCCAAATTTAATTTTTTTTTCTAGAAAAAGATAAAGGATAAAAGGCATCCTCAGCCGTTTTGATTTTTTGCTAAGATCCTGACTTACCATTTGTGCTATAAAAATCTGTTCACACTTTTTTACACCCAGGTAGTGTTACAATTGCATTCCCACCCTTTCCTGGAATTTTTGCTGATGGAGACACAGCTCAGTAGCTGTTGTGAGAATCACAGACATCCCCTCATGTTTGAAGGTTTCTCACTCTGCTTTATGAGCATCTTTTCCTCAATTAAGTTGACAATGATTATTTAAAACAGTTGATTTTGGCCAGATTCCAAAATATAGGTCTTAACACAGCCCTGTTTCCCAGTGGCCTCATTAATTACTTGAGCTTCTGAGAGCATCTAAAAGATTTGCAGTTACAGAGTCACTTTTCTTTTTTCAGGGGCAATAAGGGATGTAATGTCTTAGTTGCCTCTTGAAATTCTTGGGCTGATTCTCCAAGAGGAATTAGCCAGGTAATAATATGAGAAGGGGACCCAAATATGAGAAGGGTTCCCAAAATAGGATGTGTTTTTACCCATTATGGGTTTTGTTCAAGTGTTTTAAGTCCATCCTTGTAACGTGCATAATGAAACAATATAATTAGATTTTACATCTGGAGTAGGAAATCCAGTTTATATCAGAAAGCTCTTTTAGAGTGAGAATTTTATGATTCAGCAAATTTAGTGGGTTTTTTCCATGCTCAATTAACTGCCTTTAATCTGGTTTGGTGCTTCAGTGTTGGTTTAATAAGCAGATCAAATATAGCTGAATGCTTGAATCAAAGTGAATTCCACTGATTTCAAACCATCCTCCCATTGTGTTCAGTCCTCTGAGTCACTCTTCGCTCTACCTTTATCCCTTAAAAGAAAATTGCCTTGTGCTGTGATGAGACATGAGAAATGCTTTAATAGTGAGGGATTTTTCTGATTTAAATGCCATCTGATATCTGTCCAGAGCCCTCCCACACTGCAGTCACTGCTCTGATATTGTTGCTTCCCGTTGATGGGATTGGAGCTCCTCAGTGAAGGCCACAAATCTGTCACCCCACCCCTCCTTCCATTTCCAGGTGGAATCTCCTGTTATTTATGGTGATGTGCAAAGGAGAGAGATCCTTCCTCTCCAAGGACTGGGGAAGCCAGGGCAGTGTCTGGGGTGTTCAACACTCCCCATTGCTGTGGCTTTGACTCTTCTTTCAGAGCCTCTAGAAGTGACATTTGATGTTCAGTGCCACTCTCAAATACTGCCATGCTTTAGAAATCATTTTTACATTTGTTCAAACCTACATAATTGACCATATTTTAAGAGTATAAACTCCTGGTTTTACTTGCTTTGATTGCTGAGGTCCTTTCATGTGGGAAAGCTTTAAAAATAAGCCCTTGCCAGGCCCTGTGTGTGTGCAAGTTTGAACTTTTCCTGTTTTCTCCAGAGCTGTTTCCTCCTCTCTGTCCTACACATGTGGGAACAGGCGCACGGTTCAGGAAGTTCAGTAATTTGGGCTCCTTTAAAACCTTTGATGACCTAAGCTGCAGTTTATATGAACATTAGTTGTTCATTTAAAATACCTCAATGCCTGTGGCTCCCACGTAATTGGGAGTGGATGCAGAGGAAGTGGAGAACAAGACGGTTCTTGCTGCTGTAGGAGAGATTTTTGGGGAAGATGCACAACACAAAGGTCCTGCCTTGCCCCATCTGGAGGAGAAACCCAGTGTGGCTTCTCAGTGTGCAGCTTTCCTGCAGCTCCTCTTCTCCAAAGGAGCTTCTGGAAGGAAAACAAAGATGAGAAAATACGAGATCCTGCCCTGATTTTTTTTTTAATTTTAATTTAACAAGCAGGATGTAGACAATATAAATTTTCCATAAATCTGCAGGACTTCATGTCCTGGTGTCACCTTACAGAGGAAACCTTCATTCCCTTGTTCCACAGCTCTGTTCCATCTAAGATGTTGTGTCACTTCATACAAACTCTTGGGTTTTCCTTCTGATCCTTGATGTACTTTGTATTCCCACAAAAAACCATCCACAGCCCCTTGCAAAGCTGTTGTCAAATGCTCTCTCAGTGTTGATGAGCTGTGTGCCTGCAGATATTTTGGCAGGAGGTTCTTCTCCCTTAGTTTAGACATCCAGAGGACATCTGGACATCTGTGATGAGTCAACAGTTGTCAGGAGCCCCCAAAGAGCAATTCAGTGTGTCCTGTGGTAAATTAAATCATTTAGGGATTGCCCCTCTGAGTGGGTCTGGTTTGGGGTTTCTCCTGGTTTTCCTTACAGCACCCCGCTCCAACTTCCCTTCAGGCTTCCCTCCTGCAGCATGGAGTGGGTATTCCCTTGGGATTTGTATTTGCATGTGGCTCTCTTTAGGCTTCTTTCATACCGAGTGTTTGTGGCAGTTAAATCAGTAATAAATGTATTTGTCCTTGCTGAAGCTGCAAAGGTGCAGATGGAGCAGAACATCAGGAGTTTTTCTCTGGGGAATGTCCAGGGCTCCTATTTAGACTAGAAAGAAGCAAAATGTAGTCAGGAATGAAGCCTGATCTTGAGTGTGAAGGTTTAGAGACCTTAACCCCAAGCAATATTGAGCACCAGTGACTGAGAACAGCTTTTTTGGAGGTGGTTCTGGAGCAACTATTGGCAAATCTGTTGAATGCTCGTCTGCAGTCGCTGTAATTTGAATATGATGTTCAGACTTCCAAGCTGTCTGCCCCTGCATCAAAAGAAAATGATTGCTCCTTTTAGTCGTAAATAAATTCATGTTTTAGTTGAGGACACTTGTGGAAATGGAGAGCAGAAACAGCAATTTATTATTAGATCTGTCACTTTAAAATACATTCCCACTTTGATTCTGCTTTGAAGCATTCTCCTTTGAAGCAGCATTAAAGTATTTAAATATGAACGAGTCCTAGCAGGGGGAGATTACAAGTTGTGACACTGCGTAACCTTGGGGTTTTTTATATTTTTACATTTTTTTTCCCCTTGGGGATTACCATAAGTGTTTTTTTATTGCTTGGAATAAAAATGGCCATCCACTTAAAGCTGCTTAAAGATATTTTCCCACTGATGCAAAAAAGTACAAAGGTGTGTGTATGTGGAGTGAAAACTAGTTTGGATAATTAATTACACCCCAGTTTGTCATGAAGCTTCTGTCTAGCAATTTTTAGGGTACTTCTTATAAAAGGTTATATATATTCCTTTTTATTTCCATGTTTGCTCCTAATTGCACAGCATGCTGCATTGTGAGCTGCAGAATGGGGTTGCTTTTCATGCTGGTTGTTCTTCACACAAACCATTGTCAGAAAAACCTCTGCAGTCAAGGAAAAATCCCTGGGCCTCTCCTGTGCTGATTTATTCCTGTGGGTTAGAAAAGCACCAACCATAACGAGATCGATGTCTCACGAAGATAAGAGCAGAGAGAATGTCCTTGCCCAATATGCCCCGTGGGGCAAAATGCACTTGGAAATTGTGAAATGTGGATGAAATTCATGGGCTGGTTCCGTGCCTGTCCTGGTGCTGGTCCCTGCACCACGAACCCTCTCCAGGCTCTGGCTCCTGCAGGGCTCTGAGCAGGGCCAGCAGCAGGGGCTGGAGCCAGGACAGCGCTGAGCAGCACCCAAGCAGCTCCTTTGAATTGTGTGCCTGTGTGGTTGAAGATAAGTAAATGAATTCACCAACCTTTGCCTGCAGGATTTATCATTTTGAACGCCTGGGACTCTGCTGGGCAGGGAGCTGTTGATTCACGGTGTTATTTCTCAGTCACCAGAACATGCTAGCTCCATGTGTTTTAATCCTTCAGCAGGAAAATGAGACTTTTTTCTTTCAGGCACTTCTGTAAAATGTGTTTAAACACATACTAAGCTAATAGTTTATTCCAGAAATTAAAGAGGAAAGAATTCTGCTCCTATCACAGTAACATGGAATGTAGTAAACAGGACCAGAAATCAAACCCAGAAGAGCCATGAGAAATCACTTCCTTTCATCTAAGAACTGTACCTGTGAAGCAGCAACATCACTGATTCCTCCTGCAGAAAGGCTGGAGAGGGACTTGGTGAAAAGGCATGAAGTGACAGGACCCGGGGAATGGCTTTAAGCTGGCTGAGGGAAGATTTAGATGGGATTTTGGGAAGGAATTGTTCCCTGGGAGGGTGGGCAGGCCCTGGCACAGGGTGCCCAGAGCAGCTGTGGCTGCCCCTGGATCCCTGGCAGGGCCCAAGGCCAGGCTGGACAGGGCTGGGAGCACCCTGGGATGGTGGAAGGTGTCCCTGCCATGGAAGGGGGATGGAACAAAATGAGCTTTAAGGTCCCTCCCAACCATTCTGTGATTCTGTGATGATTTGCCTTAAATGATATCACTGAAGTCATCTGTTACCTGGTTTCATTTTCCAGAGGCCAAAAAAATGCAGAGCTAATTCCAGAAAACAAATCAGTTTAAATGGCAGTCGAGGAAAAACATTAGCAAGGCAGAATGCTATTAAATAAAAAAACATTCACAAATGAATCAGATGTCAACTTCAGAGGCATTTTAAAGAGCGAGAAAAAGCTGCCATACATCATAAGCATTCTGGAAATATAATTCACTTTATATGTAGGGAGAATCAATGTTCATCTCCTCTTCTCTCTGCATTTTATAAAATCTCTTCCAAGTTTTTACATTGAATCTTTTAGAAAAGACCAAGGCAAAAAATTAATAAAAAAAGGAAAAGCAATCTGTTTATTAAAACTGGTATCATATTTCAGTGATGTGAATGTGAAACTATAAACAAGCAGTTTACAGATGTAGAGAGTATTTAAAAGAGGCTAACTAAGTGTTAGCACATCTATGGATGTGTAGGGACCATGAACTCCAACTGCATCCTCTGATAATCCACACAAAATTAGATTTCCAAAGGCCGTGGTGTCAGTGTGTCCCAGATGAACTTACTTCGGTCCCATGGAGGGATGTGATCTGCTGGGGAGCAAGGAACCAGAGCAAAAAGAAGTGATTTTCTAAACCCTAACTCTCGTAAGAAACAGTTTTCCTGCTAGTGAGGTATTTTCTTAATGGGCAGAAGCAACTCCAAGGAGAAGTTTGTCCATCCTGGTTTGATGTGTAACACGCTGTGGTTTTGTTGTGCAGAAGTGAAGATGCAGTCAACCAGATGGCTGTCACTCCCTTCCCACTGCCTTCAGGCTCCCACTCTGCTGTTGAGGTAAGGTTTGTGGGCTGTTGTTTGTAATTAGGGACTGCTAAATTGGATAGATTAATCATAATTAGCAGCTCGTGATAAGTTTGAGCACCTTGTCTAATTAAACCCGGGATCATACAATGCTCATACCCATACAATGGGTAGAGACTTGGCCTAACAGGCTTATTTTGCCCTGTCTCTCTTTTATTGATCTGGTTGTTACTGACAGACCTGCATGGCATTAACAGCAGGTATTAAACAGGTTATTGCTGTACAGGAGGAAGAGAAGGCTCCAAATTAAATCCCTGCCACCTCCTGTCCTGCTCCTTTTTCAGCTGCTAGGAGCAGTCGTGGTGAGGCACTTCTGCCTGCAATAATCTTCCAATGCAAAAACAATCTCAGTGTGGTAATGCTGCCAGTGGTTTTGGTGATTCTTGTTGCTGCCTCAGCCCCAGTGCAGACTGATTGCTCCCCTGTGCACCAGGAATCCCTGCAGTCACCACACTTGTTATCATTTTGACATCTCAATATGGTGTAACTAAATTTTCTAGATAAACTACATGGTTAGCCTTGCTGTTGCTTTTTAATTCTATTTCTATCTGAGCTAATAAAGCAAAAGATGTTTTGTAATTCAATTGGGGTTTGGTCTTGCCTCAATAAATTCGTGTGCATTGAACTCCTGGTATTTCCATGAGCATGGCTGGGATCCCTCAGCACTGGGCCACGGGAGGTAACGCTGGATGCATCTCCTGTTTGCACTCTTGCTGTTGTTTTCCAGATTAAATTACCTCTGATGGCTGCTCCTTGCAGGCCTAGGTGCTGTACAGAGCAAGAACTGCTCATATTTTATTTGTATCTGAGTCATTTTTGGACTTCTCCCCTCCACACCAGCAGTGTCCCAGGTGCAGCTGGTGCTTTATCAATTACTCTACGATTTACAGAGTTCATTTTGGTTTTGTTGACTCTTTAATACCTGCATTTGTTCCCAGCTTTGTTTAATATTTGTGCCTTCAGGATGAAGCACAAAGCTTTGTTTAGGCACATTCTGTGCTGTGGTCAAATGGCTGTAATTAGACTCCACCAAAGTGTGCCTTTGTTTGCCTTTAAAGGTACATGCTTGTGAGTTGAGTTTCATGCATTAATGGCAAATTCTTACTATTTACATTATGTTTGTTTTATAAGTAAATGCAGGTTTTTACTTCTAGCTGGTATCTTTTTATTTTATAAAATTAACATAACCAAATATAGTGATGTTAAACAGAAGTTTACATTGCTTTCTCTGGCAGCTCTTCCTGTCTTTAAATAAAGAAAAAAAATAGCCTTCTATCTTGAAATTATATCTTCAAATATCTTTGAAATACCACATAAATATTTAACATTGTGTGTTACATGCACCCTACATGTAACTTGTCAGATCACATTAAACAGCCTGGCTGGTGTAATGGAATATCAGGGTGCCATAGTTACCGTGGATTATTATGTCAGTTTTCTTCAGCTTATCTCTTGATCTTTATCTCTTTATCTGCAGCGAATCTCTTTATCTTCATTATATGAAAAGTGATAAACAGTAAATACACCTTAAATCAACATTTTGCCTCATTGCATGGAGTTTCAGGGCAGGATAAGGCTGTGCTGTGGTGTGATACTGTGGGCAAACCACCAGAAGCAGAGTATATTAAATATTAATTGCTGTAAAATATGTTTATATGTTTTTAGAAGTCCAGAGCACCAAAAAGCCACAGAAGGAGGGGGTTTTTTTACAACAGTGAACAGAGCTACTTTGTCCGCTCACGTGGTGGTCGAGACATTTGAGTTATTCACTTAAATGTGAAATATCTAATGAAAATTCAGAAATAGTTTTGTTTCCAGGTCTGGAGGGTCCAGAGGAGGCCCCGGAGCTGCTCCAGGGCTGGAGCCCCTCTGCTCTGGAGCCAGGCTGGGAGAGCTGGGGGTGCTCACCTGGAGAGGAGAAGGCTCCAGGGAGAGCTCAGAGCCCCTTGCAGGGCCTGAAGGGGCTCCAGGAGAGCTGGAGAGGGACTGGGGACAAGGGATGGAGGGACAGGACACAGGGAATGGCTTCCCACTGCCAGAGGGCAGGGCTGGATGGGATATTGGGAAGGAATTGTTCCCTGGGAGGGTGGGCAGGCCCTGGCACAGGGTGCCCAGAGCAGCTGTGGCTGCCCCTGGATCCCTGGCAGTGCCCAAGGCCAGGCTGGACACTGGGGCTGGAGCAACCTGGGACAGTGGGAGGTGTCCCTGCCATGGCAGGGGTGGCACTGGATGAGCTTTAACGTCCCTTCCACCCCAAACCATTCCATGATTTTCCCAAGCTGTTCAGACTGTGTGAAGGAAGCTGGGACTCCTTTAAGGTGCTGAGCATGAGACAGAGGTCTGGAGAAAACCTCTTCATAGCAAGTCAGCAGCTTTCCTGTTGATAGGGATTAGTCTGGCCTTGGAAACTGCCCCGGAGCTGCCCCCAAGTGCAGGTTTGGGAACACCTCGTGGTGCTTTGTGTCAGCCAAGTGGGGACCAAGGCCTGCCTGTCCTTACACCCCTCATTTACCCCCTGACACTGGCAGACTTTATTTGTGGATTTTTTTACCTTGTCATGCTGCTCTTTGTATAAAAAACCAGCCATAAAGGGGAAAACTTTCTAATTTTTCTGTTTAGCTGTTATGGGGGGCCAGAGCTCTGTTTAAAAGCTGTTGTCAATCCTTTCTCCCAGGACCAAGGTGGCACCGAACCTGTGAGCAGCGAGGAAGACACAAATTTGGAAGTTGTCATGAAAAGTTTGACTGATGAGGAATCCAACAAGGCTGTAAGTGACTTTAGGCAGTATTTAATGATGATTAGAGTTTTAAAAAGGGAGGCTCACTGGCTTGATTGGTTTTCTCTGCCTTTTTATTGGAGTGTTGCAGCACTTTTGTCAAATAATATCCAGTACATGTAAAAGCAGAATCAAACTCATCTTTACATACACAGCCTGTTTTCATGAACTGAGCACTCAGTACAACTCGTTAAAATACCAAGATAAGAGTTTTCCTGTAGCATTTTGGCCCTCTCCTGGGTTCTTGGTGAGTGAGGGGATTGCGTTTCCACTCCTGCCATCCATGTGTGACAAACTTTAGAAAAAGCCTGGTCTGTAAATCATATTCTTATTTATATTCATAGCTTCATAAATTCTAAGGCCAAGATGTCTATTATCATAATCTAGTCTTGCCTCCTGAATAACACAGCTATAGAGTTGCTCTCAGTAATTTCTGCATTAAGGCCATAACTTGTGGTTTAATGTGGTTCTGTCAGCATACACTGTAATAAATACTGAACTTCTCATCGATACAGATGGAGCTTTTTGTTGTTTAATAGGTCAGGATCATGCACTATCAGGAATCTGAAAGTCCTTCAGGGTGCAGCTCTGATCTCTTTTTTTTGGACGCTGTGTTGAAAGTTTAAAATGGAAAACACTAAACATGACTAACCTGGAGGTACCTCCAAATTTGCTGAGGGAGTCTTTTTGCTGCCTACTCCAGTTTCAAGGAGTGCAGGACTTGCTGTGTGTGCACAGTCTGTGTGTCCTCAGCTAAGGAAACCCAACATTTCTGGGTATTTTTCCTCTTAGATGTCTTCTTCCTGCTCTATCATGTCTCTTGCAAGGAGTGTCTTGGGGTTTGCAAATATAAATTGAGTATACATAATGCTCTGTAGCTAGTAAGTGTTTAATTAATGAGTCTGCAAATTCCAAGAGTTAGGAAGTGTTATGTGCTATTCAGGCATCAGAATTAATCACCCATGGATTGATTTATGTCCCTAATGGATTACAAAAAGGTTGAGTTATTGCCATTTGGTAGCCTTGTGCAGATTCCTCTGATGGGCTGGAATATAAATGAATCAGAGTTTCACTGTGTGCATTTGCAGGTGTCATTCACCTGGTTTTATTGGAGTTCTTGCTCAGTTTGGCAAGAAATTTGAGAGGGAATGCAAGGTAATACAAGAAATTGCTCAAAGACTGAAGAGGATAAAAATATATGAAATATGTGATACAAAAGTGAATTCTTGGTGTAGGCTGTTGTGCTGTGCAGCTCTTTGAGTGGTGTTAGAGGAGGGGTGAATTTAATGGGAAAAAGGAATTGCAGCAATCCAAGGCAGGGGTGGAGGGAAGACACCTCTGGAACCACAGGAAATCCAGAATATATTGGCAGCTTCTTTTCAGACTTGGAGCCAGAAAGAAGGGAACTCTGGGGCCAAAGGGTAGGAGTTGAAAGGTAAAAGAAAAGAAAGAAAAAGAGTTGTCCAAAACAGAGCAATGACAGATAGGTAAGAGAAGGCAAAGGCCTGCACTTAGAAAAGCACTGGAATGCCTGCAGCCCCAGCTGCTCCTTCCACAGCACCTTCAGCTGGGCCAGCCCTTGGTTCAGGGGTACAAATGCATAAAAACAGTGGCAAAAGCCAGTTTTGTAATTTGAGTTTCCTTACCATCAGGATTTTAGAACTACATGGGAAATATTTCTGAGTGGGTCTCAGTTTTGGGAGTGCTGATGGTTCTGGCCAGAAGGGAGTGGGTTTGTAGGCACAACTGGCATTCAGACTTTGGCTCTGCAGAGCAGCACAAGAGGAATTGGTGTTTTGGGGAAGGGAGATTTCTCTTGCAGTCTTCTAGTGGCTGTGGAAGCAAAAGAAAACAGTGCCTTGTTTTTCATAGCGTGATGGTTGCTACCAGAGCCTCGGTGCTACTTCACCATTGTTGCTGAATTTCTCAGTCATATGTCAGGAGAAATCAGGAATGTAAAAGTCAACAAGTAAGATCAAGTTCACTGAGTAAATAAAAAGTATGTGCTTATCAGCAGAGATCTTCCACAAGTATGTACAGCTCAAAGCACGGGCAGGATGTCTCACCAAGTGACAGCTGTAATAAAAGGAAAATTAAAAAATTCACATCATTCTCTATTCATCTGTTGCTGATAAATTTGTCAGTCTCTCACAACATACTCTTTGTTGTCACTTCATCACTTTAAAAGCTATAAAGTTGTATAATGGACATCATTGTAAGCGGGGATGATAAGAAGGAGGAAGGAAAACAACTTTGTTTCTGAACTGGAGCCAGTGGAAGTGTTAGGCAAAGTCTGTGTGTATATTAGCTGAGGTTTGAGGTGGCCTCAGAGAAGGTCCTGGATTTCTGAGAGCTGGAGAAATCTGGCTTTCCACAAAGTGTCCTTGGAAAAGAATTGATGGAAGGGGCTTTGAGATGCTCCTGGAAGTTTTGATCTGACAGAGGCGAAAATGGTATGTGAGAATGGATTCATTTGCCTTTAAAGGTTTGAGCTTGGAACAATAATCTGTCTTTGCCACAAACAGAAAACACATCCTTGAAACACTGGCAGAGAGGAAGGGCTGTGTAAAAGTGCTTTGGGATGGAGTTGAGGGGGTTGAATTTGATTAAACCAGTTGGGCTGCAGACTTTTGACAAATGCTGGGTGCATTTGGTGCTTATTTAGTTCAGGTACCTCTAGCACAGCCTCAGTTAAAGGATCAGGGAGATGTAAAGGTGGTGCCTGGTGCTTACTTGCTGTGCAAGATGAAGCTTCAGATTTTAGTCACATACCACAATGAAAAAGGGAAGCATGAAGTAATTTTTCATTGCTCATTAAAACAATCTCTCAGAAAATGACAAAGCAGTCTTCCCATTTCTCCCCTGACACCTCTGATAATACAATGAGATCACCACTTTATCTTTTTTTTCCTGTTATCCTTTTGGATAATAGTTGCAGTTGTAGAGTTACAGCAAGCTTGGAGGAAAATTCAAGGGGAAAAAAGAGATCCTGTGGGGGTTGGCATGATTTAACATAATAAAACTCCAGCAAACAAGGCCAGTATTTTCAAGCTGAGTTACCTACAATTCTATTTTACTTTTTTTTTTTTAATGTATAAATTGTCATCCTAATTAGGAATTCTTCCTGAGATGCAGAGTATCTTTTGAATATTTGAAAAAGATTTGAAATAATCTTTGGAAGTTGGTGCTCATCATTTCTGCAAAACAGACTGTTCATCAAGGGTTTTTAATAAGGGATAAGATAATTAACTATTCCTGGGATCAAAGAGGCCTGAGTTTAGTGAAGAGCTAACAAGGGAGGGGCACTGTAACTGTCTGGAAGCAGTTGTAGAAGTAGGAGATAAAAATATATTTTAGTGTATTGCAAAGGTACAGAAAGAAATTAGGCTACAAGTGGAGCCAGTGATTGAAGTACCATTGTTGGAGATCTTTTAATGAGGCTGGAGGATGCATTTTAAGCAGTTGCTTTATTTAGGAGAGCCAAAAAAGGAGGGGGAGGAGAGAGCAGATGACTTCGAGCCCCTTCCTGCTGTGGGCACTGAGGGGTCCCTGTACAGCCTGGGAATTGCTGTCCCAGCCATTCCAGAGCTTCACATGGCTCTGGAACAACACAGAGCCCCTGTGATAACCTCTCTCCCAAAAATCCCTGCTGGGCATTGCCTGCCTTCGGAACTGAGGGCTGTGATTTTAGGAACTCCTGATATTCCCTCTGCTCTTTTTCAAGTTTGGAGCTTCAGCTTTGTTTGGTGCCACAAATGGACTTACATGAAGAAATCATGGAATCACAGACAGGTTTGGGGTGGAAGGGATTTTAAATCCCATCCAGTGCCACCCCTGCCCTGGCAGGGACACCTCCCACTGTCCCAGGCTGCTCCCAGCCCCAGTGCCCAGCCTGGCCTTGGGCACTGCCAGGGATCCAGGGGCAGCCACAGCTGCTCTGGGCACCCTGTGCCAGGGCCTGCCCACCCTCCCAGGGAACAATTCCTTCCCAATATCCCATCCAGCCCTGCCCTCTGGCAGTGGGAAGCCATTCCCTGTGCCCTGTCTCTCCAAAATATCACTGGGTTTGCCTAGAATCATCATTCTGAGTTTTGGAGGATATTTTATTGAAGTTAATTTTATTTTCAATACACCTCTCTTTCTTTTTTTGACTTTTTAGGATGTGAAATGTAAAGCTGACACACCAGTGGTGGCAGATCAGCAGCAGACAGAGGAGCAGCTCCCAGAAAATGTACGTGTGTTTAGGAAAATGTTTGTGTGTTTCTGTTAACCAGTAAGGGAGGGTCCTGAGGGCTTGATTTGGTTGAAGATTGAGTGATTTAGGGGGTGAAGGGATTAACTGGGGAGACATTAAAATAATTTAATTGATGGAAACGTAAAAAATTACTGGCTCCTCTTTAAATGTGTGGAAATTGCTCGTTTTCCTTGTATTGATTTTGAGGATTTAGTGAGGCACAATAATCAACAGCCAATGCTAATGACCTCATCATATCACCCTTTTTGTGACCGATCACTGATCTCTCTTGCTTCTGCTTTGCTTTTAGGTTCTCAACCAGATCAAACAGTCCAGATCTTCCACGAAAGCCCCCGTGAGCTCACAGGAGATACCCCTGGAGCCAGCACCCACTTACCTTTCTCCGGAGGCAGAAGTCCCCAGCCGCAGTAGGAACCAGTGATTTTTCCACAATATAATGTATTTTTAGTACCCTTACCCAAGATGGATGTTTCCATGTTGTTTTCCAGATAACTTTGCTGAGGTTTTGTTTCTTTGAACATCCAATGACCTGTTAGAAGTTATTTTATAAAGTGTTTGTATTTTTCTCTGCTTTCACAGTTTTTGAGAGATTGAAGGTGTCTCCACTTGTTTTTCTTGACTTCTACATACAAAGATGATCTTGTTTTTTATAGAAATAGAAGGAAAGACAATTTGGGACATGCTGTCCATTCCATGGTGCTGGAATATGGCCTTATCTGTCCTGTATGGAATAGCCCTTGCCATCATGATCTGAATTGTATAGGTTAAAACTGAATTAGGTGTCCTCACAGGCATTTCCTGTAAGGATTTACTCCTAGAACTCAAGTCACTCTGGTTTAGAGACTTCAGAAGTGACTCAGAGTGGTTCTCTAGTTCCATTTTACTGAAGTGAAGAGCAAAAAAAAAGCTTAATAACTTGTCGCACGATTCCTTTGGTGATTCTCATTTTCTTATTGTATTGTGTGACTTATTTCTTTCCCTTTTTCTGTTCTCAGGTGTCTTCCCAGCTCCACTGCCTGTGGATCCAGCAACGTGTCCCATAATTCCAGGGCAGGAAATGACCATTGAGATCTCCAAGGGTCGCTCAGGCCTCGGGCTCAGCATCGTCGGTGGCAAAGACACTCCACTGGTGAGTTTCTGTTAAAATAATGTTTACTGCAGACAAAGACAAAGAAAACAAGGAAAATAATAATGCCCCTAATGTGTAATTGCTTTAATAAATTGTTCAGGACAGGGAGGACAAGCCAACTATAACCTCCATTAAAAAATGGGTAATTTTGCCTTGTGTCAGATCAGACAATGCTCCTGTTTAAATTGTGTTCCAGTAGTTTTTCTGCTGTGGTCAGAGGTTGCAAATGTGTTTTCTTTTATTTAAGCATTGTGAATCAGGGGTTGCAAGCAGGTAAGTTACCAGAATGGCTGGAGTAGAAATTAATGTTGCAGAGGTAGAGCTGTCTCAGCAAGGATAACACCTCTGTCTTGAGAGCAGAAATGCTCAGTAGCTGTTTAAACAAACTGTGATTTATCTGCCTGCCAGCAAAAGCCCTTGCAGAACAGAGGTAAACCAAAGGTAATCTTTTATTGTTTTCTGTGTCTTTTGGCTTACTCTGCCTCTTGGATTTGCTGGGGTTTTTTTTAAATTATCTTCAGATGAATTAAAATGTATCAGTTCAAGCATGAGCTCAGCAAATCAGTGATGCTAAAGCCCTCTCTGCTTCTGCTCTTGCTGCCTCCTCTCCACTTTTCCATTTGAGAGGTGCTTTGCTACAGTGTGAGAGAAGCCAGATTGGGTTTTTTAAATGTCAAATTCAGTTCTTTCAGTAAACAAGTCTGTTGCAGAGGTGTCTTTGCTGAGTTCTCCTGAATTCCCTGACACAGAGACTCTTCAGGCAGTGGAGCTGCTCTGGTACGTGCAGTTACTGCCCAAAATATCACAGTGGTGCATCATTAATCATCAAAGTGCAGTGAGTGTCAGCAGGTACAGACAGTTGCAATGTAGTAGTCTTCTTCCAGACCAAAAAAAAGAAGGAAAAAAATTGAAAGGAAAGAAGAAAGGAAGTCAAAAGGAAAAGGAAAGTTTTGTTTTGCAGGCTGTTTACAGCATTAAAGCTGAAAATGGAAAAAGTTCAGGTTTTGTTCCCATTTATCCCCATCTCCAGTTATGTAGAGCTGGGATGAATTGCTCTGTGTCCCTTGGAGATGGAGCTCAGTTAGTTTTCACTCTCTCCAGCCATGCACAGTTTTGTCCCCAGTCCTCTTTTTTTGTCAAGCTCCTCAGTGTTGAGTAAATTCAAATAAGTTGCTCAGTGTTAGTCATCTCCCTGCTTTTTCATTTAGCTGGAATTTGGAAATAATACATGGCAGTCTGTCAGATGCAATATGGTGTGTGTCTTTCATGAGATTTTAATATAAATAAATGAAAATTGTAAATAACTGCTTTACAGAGCAGATGAGAAAAATGCAAAGGGTTTTATTCTTTAAATTGAGTAAATGGTTTTGGTTAAGTATTACGCTTTCATTAGTTTATTCATTAAAGTGTCCTCCTAGGAGTTAATTTTAAAAGTCTTTGCACTGGAGTGCAGTAACTGAAACCATGAAGGGAGGGAGGTCCAACTCCCCGCTTTTCAGATCCTCAACTTACAGGACTTACCAAAATGAGTCCCTGTTTCTTTTCATAACTCTGAATCTGCTCACTGAAAGGCAAGAAATGGTGTTTCATAGGAAACAAGGTGCTTTTGGGAAACCACAGTCGAACCTGATCGTTTGCCATGTGCAGAGAGCCTCTCTGGGATTCTCCATCACTTCCTTCTCCAAAGCAGCCTGAGCAAACCCTTCTCCTCAAGGCAGGAACTCAGGGCTGTGGCCGCAGCTGGTGGGATCACAGAATCCTGCAACAGTTTGGGTTGGAAGGGACCTTAAAGATCCTCCAGTGGCAACCCCTTGCCATGGGCAGGGAACCTCCCAATTTTCTGTCTACTTTGTGCTTCTGATCTTCTCCGAATTATTTTGATGCCTTTTTT
>VZRO01006619.1:407073-450496 GCA_013397915.1 Daphoenositta chrysoptera
CTTTTGTAAAGAGTTGAAACGAAGTTCACGTGACATAATGAGGAGTAAAAGCAAATACTGCTCAGGGCTGTAGGAAAGTTTCTGTCTTTCTGAGTTTCGAGAGAAAATATACCAAAACAGGTCCGTGGAGCTGAGTGATGTATCTGTCTTTCTCTCTGTCATTTGGTTTTAACTCAGTTACACAGATGGACATCTTTTGTATTTTAAAAAAGGCCAAACCAAAGGAGTTCATCAGTTCTGAAGGTCTCATTTGGCAGAAATTGCGTGTCCAAGACCCACTGTTTGCTGCAGTGCAGAGAAATTAGAATGAATTATAATTGGCTTCAGCAGAAGTGCCTACAAACCCCTGAAGGACATGAATCTAGGATCTCAGAAGTAATTTATCAGCATGGGGGAAGCCAGGAATGCTGCTCAGAACGTGTCAAGTCTAAAATGGACATGGCAAGACTATAAGGGCCTCACCCATGTGATACTAAAATGCTCTTGATCTAAAAATGCTGAGCTGGGGGTACTCAGCAGCTCACATGGGATGGGAAAGCTCTCTCAGAATATTTTATATCTTCCTTGAGCACAAGATGTACAGGCCCAGCTTTTGGAATAATAAATCTGGCAGCCAGGGACAGGCTGCCTCAAAATGAAATACAGAGTGTAACTTTTAAGTCATAACCTCAGGAATCTCATCAGGAATCACCAAGTAGAGACTTGAAAAATACAGTCTGCGAGCAGGGAGGTTAATTTGTTCAGGAGGTTGGGAAGTGATGCCTTAACCCCTGTGCAATGCTTTTTGGTGAGGAGATGTCCATCCCATTAAACTCCAAACCCTTCCCAGTGATGTATTATAAGCCAGGACTGGGGCTCTGTGCTCGGGGAGCAGCTGGAAAGATGTGCTTGCAGGAAAGGCATGGGAAGGAAGGGTTGTCCTTGGGAGTTGTCTTCATGTTGTTGATCTTCAGGCTGCTCTAGCCCTGGAGCAGTTCTATTTCATTTCCCTCTAAGTGTTGATTTTTTATAAGTATTTTTTTTCCTTCACTCACTTTCATTTCACCTTCCCATGTACCCCTGAGAGAACACAACACATGGCCTCTGCTTTAAAGCAATTAAAGTGCAGAGTGGAGCTGGCTGAAGCACAGGGCTTTCAGTTTGTGATTTTTATTTTTTTTTGGTTGTAGTCCAATCAAACTTGTAAAAGTAACCTCAGAGTGGGAATTTAAAACGGGGGAAAAAAAAGAAGTGTTTTCAGAAACATCCCCAAAATGAGGTTTGAGGCTGTAACGCTGCTCCCCAGGACATCCATGAGATTTGCAAATGAAATCCTCAGAGGACAGGGCATCAAGGAATTGTTTTAAATTGTACTCATCCTGGTGGCACGTGGGGTTTGTCCAGAGAGGTGGTGGGTGTTGAACAGGGTGTTGAACCTGGCCTTGTGGAAGGTGTCCCATGGCTGGAGATGGAATGAGATGGGCTTCGAGGTCCCTCCCAACCCAAACCATTCCACAATTCTCTGAAATCCCAGCCCCGTGATCCCCCCAGAGTGGTTGAATGCTGCCATGTCTTGTCCAGTTAACAACTTGCAATGATTTTCTGTGATCCAGGATAGTCAATTTTGAAGGATTTGATTTCTGGCAGTACATGGAAAAAGCACTGCTCTAAGGTACAAACATTGTTTTTGCAGGATGGGGGCACTGCTCTGCTGCCAGCTGAATAATTTAGTAATGGTCCAGTTGATTACTGGTAGTTATTGACTCTGTCTTTGCTGCCTGGGTGATTAAGAAACTCAGACGTGCCAGAGGGGATTCAGCAGTTTCAAGGCTGGTCTGGGGATGTTCCTCCAGGCAGGGTTAGAGAACCTGGGAGGGAGGAGGGCTCAGAGGCTCAGCTGGGGCTTGAAATCACAGCTAATTGCTGAAGAGGCACCTCTGATATAAAAGAAGATTGCAGGGGCTGTAACTTTGGGCTCTCTGGAGGTGGAGTAGGTGGGGGGTGCTCATTATCTCAACCTTACACAGAAAGGAAGAAAAACACTTTATCCTGTGTGGTTTTTGTTGTAAACAACATCAGATTCTTATGCAGGATTTTTTATTCTGGGTTGTCTACTTTGAATGTGGTAAATTTTCTTCTTGTACTTTTGCTTTCAGCTGACTTTAATAAAAAACATTTTTAAGGCAATTAACAAACTTTAAGGTACTCCATCTGTAAAATAAAGTGATCCACAAGGCCAGGGAACTGGAACACAAAAAATAACAGAATGTGCCTGTGCTCAGCTAACACGAGTTGGTGTGAGAGCTGGTAACACTGGAGCTGGGGAGGAAAAACTCCCCTGATCACCTGGCTTAGCCCAGAAGGTTTTCTGGGAGCTTCCCGAGGGTGGGATGCAGTTTGACAGAAGAATATTTAGACTCATTCTGTCAGTCCAGGTGAGTCATCCCTTGAATAAACCCCATCTGTTACAGCAGGGCAAGGGAATAATCAGGAAAACTGTGACTTGAAACTGCAGCTGCTCGAGGCCCGGTGTTCGCCCCTGGAGCTGCGAGGGATAATTACCCTGTGAGGGCTCCATGCTGCCAAAATCAGGCTGTTCCTGCTCCAAAGCCAAGCCTGAGAGCTCTGCTTTGTGCCCACTGTCAGCAGTGGGGACCTACCTAAGCAGGAGGGCTCTGTGACTCCTGTGGTACCGAGCAGGTTCTCCCTTGGCTGGGCTTTCATCCCACCCTCCCCACTTCAGTTATATTTAAATCCAGGCAAAAAATATCTTTATCAGGTTTAGACAGACAACATCTGAGTGGTTCCAGAACAGACATCCAGAGCAGCTAAGACTGAGAGGGTTCCAGTGAAATATGCTTACCTTATAACTACAAATGAAAAGGGAGATATTGGCCTCTGGGGGGTTCCAGCAATATATGGGCTATAGATGTTGCTGCTGTTAAATCCACCACACAATGAATGGAACAATGGAATGAAAAACGGGAATGGGAGCCCTGAGTTTTTAATCGGGGCTCGGGTATCGTGGAGGGAGAGTCTGTGGTTGGGAGAGGGAAAAAATGCAATCCCTCCTAAACCCTCGCCCACATTTATAAACCAAAAGGCAATTTAATGACAGGCTGGTAAATGCAGTTAGCTCGAAATTGTGAGGAATGGCTTTGACTCCTGCTTGGATAATGCTAAGATGGAGTTGGTGGATTCATCATCATTCCAGGAGGACGTTGGCTTGCAGGAGCATGACAAACCCAAGCTGCTTTGTACATGAGTTGTCACAAAAGGGAATTAGGGCAGTAAGTTTTGCAAATCATGTCTTTGATGGGTCTTTGGCAAGGGTTTAGCTGATGGTAGGGCTTGCTTGCGTAGCAGGGCCTTGCTTGAAGGAGCTGGTGTCTTCCAGGAATGTAAACCAGCCGTAAAATTTAAGTTAACAATATACAAAAGCAGCAGGACCTGTCAGGATGGACCTCAGGAGGATCCTGGCTGCTGCTGGTTGAAACCCCTGGCTTTTGGCTTCCTGTGTCACACACATCCAGCCCTTCATGCATTCTTTATAACCTGTGCTATGCTCTGTACACTGCAAACTTTCTTTTTTTTTTTTTAACTTAATAAAATAACGAGAGTGAGAGAGTTAAGGTTTTAATATGTCATTCTGTGTTTTATTATTCCCTCTAAAATGAGCATGTATACTTTTTGAAAAACTTTGGTTTGCTTTGGCACGTGATTCACAGGAACATAGCTCCTTCTATCATTCTGACTTAAGTCATATATTTTTACACTAAACATCTTATTACCTTAGTTTTATTATTTCAGAATCAAAGGAGAGCTTGCAAATGTCTATGACTGCAGAGCGAAGGAATGTTAATGAATAGTGCCATTGAATTTTCAGGTTTTAGCTTTTCTGATCTTAGAGAATATAACTGTAAGCAAAAATATTATGCAAGCTGAATAAAATTTAAATAAATAAGGACCAGATGTAACTATAGGGGCCTATAAAATGTAATACAAATACTATCCACTTCCTTAAAATAAATCCGTATTTTAGTATGAAAAATTATATTCATATCGATATTGTGGATTAATCTTTTTTATGAAAGCTGGCAAGTGAACACCATCTCTTGCAAGGGCTCGTTCTTAAATGGGAAACAGACCTTTTGTTTTGACCTTGAGCAGGGCAGTTTCTGGGTCTCGTGCAATGTGAAGCATTTCTGCATTAACACGGTGATACATTTTTACGTTCTGCAGCCTGTTTTACTGCAGCAGCGTTTGGCTGAGGATTTGGGGTGCCTGCTAATGGTTTGTGAACTCCAGCAGTGGCAAAATCCTGCAGTGCCAGAAGGAGGCATTTGCAGCATTGATGCATGAGATAAAACCCTCTGAGCAGTCGAGTGATTTGCTGGGGCTTGACCTTCACCCTCCCTTGCTGAAAAGTTATCTTGGAGATTCCATTTGGGTCTGCAAATGGAAGATCAGAGATCAGAACTGTTGTCATTTCCTCTGCCTACAAGTAACCAGCAGCTGGGTTTATTTTAACTACTGAGAGATTCCTGCGTGGGGCTAATTCTCCAGTGAAACTCACTGTGCAACCGGTTGATTTCTGCTTTTATCTGTGAACCAGCCTGTAAAAATGAAATTTTTACGATTTTACTACTCTGGACAAAGTATTATAGAAGTTGAAAAGGAAATAACTAATGGTATTGTGTTTGCCCTGGGAAAGAGATAAATAAATCCCTGATCCTGCAGTCAGCAAAACCCCTTGCAGTGTTATTATCCTTAATAATGCTCATTTAGTGTAACATTTGTAGCTGTGTAGGAAATTAGGTGGAAATGTGTAATGTTAGCTTAGGAAAACACAACTTGTCAACTAAATCAGGAAACATCTTTTCCAGAGCCTGGTTTTATATGTAGTTTATATTTTGTCTTCCTCGGGAAAAGTGCTCGAATCCATGCAGAAAGCTTCATTCCCTGCACCAAATATGTGATTATGGTTGGTGGCAGGATTCATTCTCAGTCGTTCTGTGCTGATTATTGCAGCCCTTGGTGGGAGTGGTTCACCTTCCTTCTGTGAGGTGCCTTTGATCCTGTCCAATACTGGCTGGAGCTCATGGACTCAAACAGCTCAACAAAGACAAACTCAAAGTTCAGCTCAGTTAAAGCAGCAGGATTTGCAGCAGTGCAGGACTGGTCAGCACTGTGCAGGAAGCTTCTTTACCACAATCTGTACCTTTTTCCCTGTCAAATCCAGCCAACACCAGGAATATGGAGATTCCTCTGCTCCACTTCCTTTGAAATCACCCCTTTTGCATACTGATCCACCTTTATCACAGGATACAACTTCATCAAAGTACCCTTGGTACTAAATATTTGTGCCTTCTTCGTGTCTTGTGTCCTTTCCCTCCCTCACCCTCTATTCCCAGCATTCCCAGTAACAGCCCGGGGGGTGTTTTGCAGTGGCTTTTCAGTGGAAAGCTGCTGCTTGTCCTGCTGAGGAACAGCTGCACGGTAGAAAAGAAACACTGGAGAGACTGGCTCAGGAGCTGTAAACTTTCAGGAAACATGTGAGCAGTCCAAGCCCAATGCCAGCAGCTTGTGAGACTTTCTCACCATGGTTTATGCTCCTGCAGCCTTTCAAGGATCACTTGGTCAGTGATTTTCCTGAGTAGGATGCTGACTTGACCACCTTTCTCCCAAAGGCTCCGTCAGGGCAGTGCTCTGTGTCCTTGCCTGGGGTCTCTGCCATACCAGTTCCTGACATTTAAGATACAAAGATTAAGCTGTCAATCTGCCTGAATTTAATTCTCAGAGTTAACATGTCTGTTTGTGCCCTTTGCTGCGGGGTGAGTGCAGTGCTCTTCCCCTCACGGGTCTCTGAATTGTTATAAATCAAGCAGAAAAATATCCACAGCCTGGGAGGGAGTTGAGATCCAACTCCCTGGGAGTTCAGGGTTCTTCCCTCCTCAGTTGAAGGGCAGTGCAGTGCATGTTGTACCAGCTTTATTTTCCAGAGGTGGGTGCTAATTTCTGTCAGGAACTTTGCCCTCACTGTTCACTGTTCACGCTGCACCAGCTTTGAGGTGCTGACCAAGAGGCTCCGTGAGCTCTCCTGCTTCTCTGCCTTTGCTTCCACTGCCAAACCCTCATTTTCTCGCTCCTGTGCCTTCCCTTTGCTCCTCAGCTGTGCAGTCACAGTGATATTCTCAGTCAGAGCAGTAATCTCCTGGTGAGGGGTGTGGCTGTCCCTCAGCTCAGGTCTGAACCATACAAAATACCTTCTCTTTGTGGCAGGTTTGGTGACCATTTCTGCTTCTCAACAGGTTTGGGGCACATCATATCCCAAGCAGGTGTGCTTTTGCCATGTTTGAGAACTATTCTGGCTTGCAGGTGACTTTTGTGGCCGTGCAGTGCTGTCAGTGCCTTCAGCTTCCTTTCCTTGGACTGCAGGCCCTTCAGTACAAACATTTTTGAGCTTAAGATGGCAATCTCAGCAGTAGCAGAGAAATTCCCTTAAGTCTGTGTTTCTTTCAGTGTTTTCATGGTTGGACAGTCTCAGTTTGCACCTGCCAGTGTGGACTTTGTTTAGCATGCAGAAATACTGTTTTCATGGCCCAGCTCATACTCCACATCCCTCCGTCCCGGGCAAGAACTGCTCAGCTCTGCCTTGATTCCCCATTTGTGTAATGGTCTCAGACTGTTCTTTGTCAAAATATACAAAGATTAAAGCCCCAGTTTGTTGAATGGATTTGTAAACTTTATGAAGTATGTGCTTTCAGCAGCTGGGTATCTTTTTTTAAACAAGTGTGCTCTTGATACGGGAGTGTTTTTATTTCCCCTTCTGCACGAACAGTTTTTGTGACTCTGCCAAGCTCGACCATGGAGAGCCATAATCTGTATGAAACTGGTGGTGAAAGGAGGTGGGGAGGGATGGGAAAATCTGTCCAGAGCCACCATGAATTCACAACCTCTAGCTGAACATTGACACCACTTTCTCTTCGTCCCTCTTGATTGATTGATTTTGAACTATGTAGCCTTTGATATCAAGTGCACATTTAATTTGAACAGGAGCTGCAGATGTCCAGAAACCAACAGCTATCCTTTAAATAAATGCATTGTTTTAGTCGTAATAGATCCTATTTTTTTCCTGAGGCACTGAGAGGGGTGTTCCAGCTTCAATCCATGCCTGTTGATAGAGTCATTCCAGCTTGGGGCTTGGTTAGATGGCTGGAGTGTGACATCTCATCACTGCGTAAACTTCTTTAAAATATTGAGATGATTAAAAATGTTCACTAACATCAGTAGTTTAGTTTTAGTGATTTGTCATGGATGATCAAAACTAACAGAGTCTTACCCAGATCCCACTAGATCCAGTGGAAAAAAATTACTTCTGGGTTAAGTACTTCGAGCTGATCCCAGGAGTATCAGAGGAAAGAGATGTTTGCCATGGTTCGTAAGCTAAGGAAAACTAAAACTGATATTTATGCTTATGGACTATTTAGAAATCTTTACAGTGCATCATGGACACGTTGCTCTGTTCTGTTTTTAATCGATTTGATAAGCCTGGTTCAGCTACACTACTTTAAAAAAAACCTGCTTAAGAAAAACAGTGTTTTGGCAGGTCAGCGAGATGTTTCCTTCTGCAGGGTAGGCACAGAGCGAGCAGGAATGTACCTTTTCATGCCATGTGTATTTTTAGTCCTAGGTCTGGCTTCTCACACATGCAGGAACTGCAGTGTAACACTGAAGTGTTGCCTTTTCAAATAGATGATGCAGATTATCCAAACTGATAACATTTGGTGGTTCCTGGGTCTGAGCCTTCGGTATGTGCAGTTTTACATTTAATAAAGCAGTGCTGGGAAAAGCTGGTAATTCCAGATTGGTGGATGTTTTCAAAGGAACCACAGATGAAAAACAAACTTAAAGAAATGTGATTGAAAGGTCCTTGCTCTGAGGTTAGGAAATATGAGATTAAATCCAGTCTGAAAAGGTTTAATTTGACCATCCTGTGTACGTGCCTAGTGTGCTGTTCCACGGTCACACTGCCAGTTTTCTACCAAACCTCCTGGTCACCCACTGCCCTGGTGTGTCCCAGGTGAATGATGCTGCCTTCACAAGCTGGTCAGTATTTTGTGTTCTCTCACTGGTAAAAGTCTCTTGTGTTGATTTGGAGTAACACCAGCATTTGTAAAACAAAGGTAAAAAGTACCCCAAACCAACCAACCAAACCCCACAACAGGGAGGAGATCTGAGACACATAACAGAGGCTGCTGAGATGGACATGCCCATGTTGCTCTGTTCTGTTAGTATTTGTTGCTTCAGTTATTGCAAATAAACCCTGTGGTTCCCAGTGGTGCGTATATATCTGTATTTTATTTTATTTTTTAATCAAACCACTCTTTTGATTTCCTTAATTACTTTGTACACAGCTCACAATGCTTCCCCTTCATTTATGCAGATTGAAATCTCTTTTCCCCCATCTGGGACTCTCGTATGAGCTGTAATCCATTTGTGGTGTGTCCTCCAGGCTTTTTTCAGGGACTGGTGTCCATGTATCAGAGGGACCCTGTGGCAGTGGTGCCGTGCTCCAGCAAGTCCACATCATGAATAAGCTGTGGTGGGAATGAAAGGGAATTGTGCTCTCGGATTTGTCGGGATCTGAGTGTTACCTGAAGGGAATTTGAGTTTTCTTTCTGTTCAGCATGTGCTGGGGAAGGATCCTGAGGCAGCACGGGCAGGGGTGGATTGAGGATGAGAGATGTGGTATCCAACAGTGTTTTCCAAACACGGAGGGACCTTTTCCCACCCCAGCAGCAATTCCCTGCCCCTGCTCCGAGAAGCCACCACACAGCAAGGTTTGCACGCTCCAACCTCACCACCTTTTCTTGGGAGCACTGTGGGAAGGCTCCTCTTTGGCTTGTACATCCAGTTGGTGGGGGAGCTTCACACCAGCAGTTCTGGAGGGTGTATTTGAGGATGGGTTATCCAAAACCTACGTGTGTAATTAAAAATCACTGCCTGCTTGCCCAGAGCCAGCGCTGGTGGCTCAGCTCTGAGGCCGAGGGTTTGCTGGTGATGCTGAGGAGAGGAGCAGGTTTTCCACACTGGAGCATCCCATCCTGCAGGCTGAAGCACTGTAGCAGGATGTTCACCTATATTTTGTTTTAAGGAAAAAGAAAAAAACCACAAAGAAACAACCCAGAACAATGCAAAGGGAAAGCACCAGCAAGAGAACAGTATGTTCTTTGTAATGCTTTTTCTTCAGGGACATCTATTGCTGGCAATAAGATTAAATCACTGGAACCTTCCCTGAAGCTACATCTGCCACTGCCTACATTTTCCAACCTCAGTAATAAACTAACATTTGCCATTGTTCCTTTCTTCTGGATTTCATTTCTTACAGATTTAACCAGCACTATTTACCACAAGGCATTCAGCTCTTGCTTAAAGCCGAGGTCTATGCCAAGTCCCTAAAAATATTCATAGCTCCAAAGAATCTGGTTTTAAATAATGCCATTAAAAGTAGACTATATTAATACAACAGTTCACACTGAGTTCACGTGCTGCTGATTCCAATGCATAAAAATGATGGAAGAAGCTCTAGACAAGACTACCCTGAAGTGGGGAACAAAATCCTTTGTACCTTTTTACCAGCTTTTGATTATAGGAGTCATTTTCTTGTCCCTAAATACTGAAAATTTTAGAAATCTGTTACAGTCTTGCTTCTGCTGACTTGGAGTGCTGTATTTTTTAACTGTGGAGCTGGTGGGGAGTGTGGGGTGGGTCGTGGTGGCTGGTTTGGGGTGTTTGGGAACAGGATTCATGCCACTGCCTTCTTCCCACAGGACGCCATAGTGATCCACGAAGTTTATGAGGAAGGGGCAGCAGCCCGAGATGGCAGACTTTGGGCTGGTGATCAGATTCTGGAGGTAAATTACTTTCTCTGTGCCTATGCCTGGTTGTGGAGACTTGTTTTCAATTCAACAGAGGTCCCTTGTAGGTTGAATAGGATCCATTCTCAAGGCTTCCCTTCTGTCACTAAGAACATCCTGAAAAATTCATATTTCCTTACATATTCATATAAACTGAAGGTACAAATTGAGAATACATTAAATTTAATTGAGCAAGGCAGTTCTTGAATTACATAGTTCAGCTGTCATGTCCAATAGCTTAGTATTATTCATCTCTTTAATCTTTCATTCGGAGGCCGGCGCTCCCGACGCACCCTCCAGTATCTCTGCTCTGCCTGAAATCCAAATATTGAGCTGGGATAATGTGGGGTGAGGAGGAGAGGGTGGCTCTAGCATCCCTGCCAGCATCCCTGTCAGCATTCCTGCCAGCATCTCTCCCAGTATCCCTGTGAGCATCCCTCCCAGCATCAGGATGTGAGCTACCAGCTCCCCCAGGCCACACTTCATCCCGCTGGGGAAAGGTTGCTGTGAATAAATGTGGTGTTTTTCCCCCAGACAAGCACAGAAAAGGTGGAGGGAAAGGGTTAAGAGAGAAGTGTTGGTCTGCAAATGAAACTTGCGTCAGGCAGGGGCTCAGCACAGCTGCTTTGCAGCTCTGCTGTCAGCTCAGGACAAATTCCCAGCATGGCCATTAAGGCCTCGGTGTGTAGGGTTAGGAAAATAGCACGGGGTACTTGGGGAGTTGTCTTTACAGCTCTTGCACTGCAAATATTTTCGTTAGCGTTGAGGCTGAATGTTGTTTTGGTTTTATAAATAACGGTGTATTAACAGAGCACGATAATTAGGGGGTAAAAATGGGGCAGGTTAATTAATTCTTCTCTGGCCAAACAGGAAAGTGCTGATGTTTGTGGGCCATAATATTGTTATTATTTCAGCTTTTAAAAGCTGTATTAATCAAGAAGACGACTGAATTAGTTTCAGATTAGTGTGATAAAGCACATGTAGATGCCTGTGTTGAGGAAAGAGTATCGATGCATTTATAAATAAATGTGTGCAGAATTGGGACAAAAGAATCTAATTGCTGTAGATTAGGCTTGATTATCTTAGTGTAAAATTAAGTGTGATTGTAACTTTGCATATGTCTTAATGTAAAATTAAGTATGATTGTAGTTTTGCATATCTAGAAATTCTGAGAAATATTTTCATGGCCTTAAAACTTCTGGAAGTGGATTAGCATTTGTGGTTATTCCGTTCCAGTTCATGCTACTTCCTAAAGAGACTTCAAAAATGCCTAAGTATTGATATGTTTTGGTATGAAGAAATGAAAGATGATTTTGTTGACAGAATATTGGCAAACACCTTAAAGGGCACCTGTGGATCAGGCTTGGCAAAATTAGATTAAGTTTCAAGTTGCAATAGGGTTTTTTTAATGGACCATTTAAGCAGAACTTCTTGTTCTGTCTGACATTACTAAAATGCTGAAACCTTCTCAGGTTGTGGTAAGAGAAGTGTAGCTGGGTGCTCCAGGAGCGGTCTGGTGTGCCATCTATTGGAAAAACAGGAAAATCACCATTTAATACATCCTGCCTGGGAGTCTCTGTGGCCATTTATTTGTTGGTGTCTCTGATTCCTTCAGGTTTCACCTTGATGATGTTGGGGAGCTGGGGGAACAGGAACCTGAGTGCTGAGGTACACAGGGACCTCAAAGGAGCATGTCCCACTTTGTGTAGTTGTAGAAAAAAGCATTGCTCGAGGCTCCAAAGGTTTGAGATTTAAAAAGAAGGGAAGAACACCCAAAACCTCCAAGCCCAAATGTTCTGGTTGTTGGGATTCGCTCCAGGCAGCAGCACAAAGCTCCGAGCTCACACTCCATAGGAGACCCACGAGCTCGGCCCTCTGGGAATGGGAGCACTCAATTAGAACACCAAGGGGTGTCAGATTGATAAATCTGTGCTGTCACCCACGGGTAGGGTGTGATGAACAGATCATTTATCCGTGTCATTTGGAAAGCAAACACTGATGATTCCAGGTGAACGGCATCGATCTGCGGAGCGCCAGCCACGAGGAAGCCATCACTGCCCTCCGGCAGACGCCCCAGAAGGTGCAGCTGGTGGTTTATAGGAATGAAGCACATTACAAGGATGAGGAAAACCTGGAGATTTTCTCTGTAGATATCCAAAAGAAAACGGGCCGAGGACTGGGGCTCAGCATAGCTGGGAAACGGTAAGAGCGTCTGTGATCTGGCAGCGCTTCCAATGGGAGATGTTTGGGATTTTGATGTATGAACGACTGTAACCATTAAATGGAATATGAAATAAAGGGGAAACTCCATAAGGAGCAGAATTTTGTATCTAAATATCTTCCAGGATGCAGTGGGGCCGTGGTTCTGGCTCCTGTGTCAGAACAACAGACCTGAGCAGTGGAGGCTCAGGAGAACTCCGGGCTTGGAGCGGGAATCCCACCTGGAGGGAGTGTGGGACATGCAGAACTGGGGCTCACTCTTCTGTGGCATCAGTTTAGCTGTGTCTCAGCCTAACCATGGCTTTTCTTGTTTCTAAACTGGGGGATAAACCTACCCAGCCTCTTACCCAGGATGTGCCTTTGCAGATGGATTTGTGAGTTAGATTGAGCTCGTGCTCAGTTCACAGGGACCGAGGTCAGTGGAAGGTGGGAGGCTGAGTTAGACCCAAACCCTGAGCAGTTCAAAGTGACTGGTGCCACACTGCAGAGAGCACTTTACAGAGCAGAACCCGAGATACAGAATCACTGAGACTGGGAAAGCCCTCCAAGGCCACCGAGTCCAACTTGTGACCGATGTCAGCCAGCCCAGAGCTCCGAGTGCCACGTCCGGTCCTTCTCTGGACACCTCCAGGGATGGGAACTCCACCACTCCCTGGGCAGCCCCTTTCAATGTCTGACCATCCTTTCCGTGAAGAAATTCTTCCTGATATCCAACCCAAACCTCCCCTGGCACAACCTGAGGCCATTTCCTCTTGTCCTGTCCCAGCTCCACCCTCCTGTCAGGGAGTAATACAGTGGGAGGTAACAGCAGCCTAATAAAATGTGACTTTTTTCTGATACATCTCTAAACCACTGCTATTAGATCACTCAAACCAGAGCACTGATAGTTTTAATCTTCCTTTGCTAAAAGAGATTTATGGCATAACACTTGTTCAGTGTTGGAGTTGCCCTCCTGTATTGCCAAAAATAATTTACTTTTGCAATTACAAAGCACCGTGTCATTATCCTGACTGCCTATGGTCAGGCGAGTTTCTGCAGCAGTTTTTGGGTGGCAATGTTTAACCCAGGTGTTGTGAGCAGATTGTGGGCTGGGTAATTAATTTAGATTATGTAAATTACCCTGCAGATGGTAATCACAGTCTCCAGCCCTCCTGCCTTTGCTTCTGTGCTGAACTTCCTGGGCTGTTCCTGAATCCTTCAGAGTGGGGATCCCCTCCTTAGGGGGACCCCAGTTTCTGGGGTCTGTTAAATGATACCCAGGTATCATTCAGGGTGGGAAGTGTTGTGTCCTCCAGGTGAAGGATAAAAGCCCCCAGATCTCAGCATTGCAGCTGGCACCAGCTCCCACCACAGAATCACAGAATCATTTAGGCTGGAAAAGCCCTCCAAGATCATTGAGTCCAGCCTTTAACCTAACACTGCCAGGTCCACCACTAACCCATGTCCCACCAGGAGATAGTTTAACTCCATCATAGACCAAACCTTGGACTTCTATTCATGTAAAGACTGTTTTCCATAAATCTTTATGTATCACACAGTCAGAACTAGTAGTTCAAGGGGAAAGACAGCATTAAATATTAGCAAAACATGCTGTGGTTTTAAAACTCATCGGTTTTTTACACAGCTGAATGGGGTGTAAAACTGGTTCTTCCTCTGCTCACAGGTTTCTTTTAATGTCTCTTAAACGCAAGTAATCTAAATTGGTCTCCCACAGAATATTGGATTGTGTAATTAGCCATATGCTTCTTGCATTGTTAGAAATGGAAGTGGAGTGTTTATCTCTGACATTGTTAAAGGAGGAGCTGCAGACCTAGATGGAAGATTAATTCAAGGAGATCAGATTTTGTCTGTAAATGGGGAGGATATGAGAAATGCCTCACAAGAGACTGTTGCCACTATACTTAAGGTGAGTACAGAATACATTCTGAGATATTGAATTGCAGTTACTGACACTGTGCAAGGTAATTATCCTGAAGTGCTATTTGCCATACACAGGACAGCTCCAGCTGATTACTGAGGCAAGAATTTCATTTGAAATAACTGGGAGGTTCATTTAAAGTCTCTTCTCTGTGTATTTCTAGGAATTGGATGATCTGAAGCAGGAACACAAAGACACATTCGGTATTTAGGCATTTATTTGAAAATGCAGTTGTGTATCTCATGTGTTAGAAAAATACTTGGAAACAGGAGAGGCAACACAGACCAGAACTGAAATAAATCTTTGGCTTTGCTGTACTGACCTGCAGGGATAAAAAGACAGCTTAAATCTGTTCCTGCACATCTTTACATCTTCCAGCAGTGATTTTACTCTGAAATTCTGGGAGAAATTGCCTTTTTCCATGGCAGATCAGGCTGGGGGAGAGGGCAGGGGTGGGATGGCCACGAGTGCCTGTGGATGCTGAAGACCCATTTCTGTTCCCAGCTGCATCTGGTTCCAGGGCTTTCCCCCTGCCATCCCCACCAGTGTTTCTGCACGATTTCTTTCATTCTTGAAGGGAAAGGTTAATTATTTCCTTGCTTTTTCCATTCAGGGTTGGTACTTTGCCAAAAGTTTACCTATTTAAGAATTGGGAATCGGCGGTACGAGGGTATTTTGTTAAGTTGGATCCATATGGGTTAAATTCACCCTTTTCTGCAGCATTTTTCCTCTGAAGGGTTTTTCAAGTGTCTGCTAAAGAGTTTGGGTCTTTTTGTTTGTTTTTCCTGAGTAAATTGGCCGTCAGTTTGCAAGGAGGAGACTCATACTAAATTCAGCAACCAGGAGAAACCTTCAGGACAAGCCTAAATCCACTTTTTGTATTGTCTAAATACAAATGTTCATGTTTTGAGCATTCCTTGTGGCTTTCTTCACGGACTTGTGGTGCTGAATATAAACATAATTCTCTCCAGGAGAGCATGAAATATTATATGTCTACTTAAACTGTACATTGTGGGTTGTTTTTTCTTTTTTCAAGTGTGCCCAAGGCCTGGTGCATCTTGAGCTTGGGAGATTGCGAGCTGGGTCATGGCTGTCATCACGGAAAACATCCCAAAACAGTCAGGTTAGTGACAAATTCCTCTGTTTAAAGTGGAGCTGTGAAGGGCAGAGCACGGGGATGGTGCACAGATGTGCACATGAAGCTCATCCTTCCACAGACACTGCCGAGGGTGGGGAACAAAATATTTTATCCCCATAATTTTCTGTGCTGAACTGCAGCTGAAATGCTGATTGAGCAGAAGAGCTGGTTAATGTATTTATTGTTGAAGGAGTGTCTTCCCAAGACACACCAAAAATCTGTAAAATCTTCCTCAAATGACGATGCCCAGAAATTTTTGGTTTTCAGACCTGCAAAAACTGCTTGAATGTATTTTCTGCAGCTGTTTTGTCTATCAAAATGAGCTCATGAAACCACACTGTATCTCTGCCTATCTTACAGCAGAACCACAGGAGAGCTGCTTTCCTCTCCAAGAAAACACAGAGCAATTTCCTGCTTCACTTGCTTTTCACCTGAAGCGAGGACAACAATTCATTTTCCAGTCCGAGCAGGGCCTTTCCCCTCTCCCTGTGCCCCCCAGTCTGCTCAGACACCAACTCTGGCTGTTCAGCTGGAGGGCTGCAGGGACAAAAACAAGGCACAGTGACTTAGAAAACTTTTCCTTAATGGGTTTTCCTTCTTAAAATCGACTGCTCTGCCATTACATTTGAGGTGCCAGTGTCTCTGAGAGTGGATCACAGCACGGTGATGCTGTGAGGGGTTTTGGCCCCTTTCTGCCATGGGGGAGCTGCACATGAGGGGATCCAGCACTGCTAACAGAAGGGTTTGTTTCTTGGAAATGGAGAGGAGGAGCCATAGGAGGCTTAGGGGAGATGTGAGTTAAAGCAGGAATGTTTTTAAGGAGGTCTGTAAGAGGCCTGTCCATGAACAACCCAAAAAGGTGCCAAAATTATCACAGCGTGGTGTGATTTCTTCACTTCCTAAAGGCCAGCAGTGGTCCTGGCTGGCTGGAGGTGGTGAGGTACCAGGAAGGGCTAAAGTCATGTGGGAACAGCTGGGCTAAGCCCAGCTTTAAAAACAATGGCTTTGGAGAAACATCTGCAGTGCATGCAGCAGGCAAGGAGAAGTGAAGGAACAGAGGGAAATTGCACTGATTGCATTAAGTCAGCAGTCAAGTATTACATTTTGATTGGCCATTGTATCAACATGAAGCCTAAGCAAGAGCAAGGTAATCAAAAAGTGACAGCTAAAAATGATCCACCTGGTTTTACCAAGTAAAGCTCAAGCTGAAAGGGAAGCAAAATGCCATAATGTCTAACATGCTTCTGGGTCAAAATTCAGATCAAATGACATCATCCCTCTTTTTTGTAGCCTAAGAGGCTTTTGCAGGAACCTGGTAATTCCTGCATTTCTTTTAATGCAAGAAATCCTAATCTCCTTGATGCTGAGTCGTTTGAGAGCCTTCATCTCAAATCTCCGAAGTGACTTGGTGATTTTGAAAACCGAATAAATATTTCTCACCAAAGCCCTTCCAAGAGCTATAAAAATCTTGGCAGATGATGCAGCAAATCAGCTTGAATGGTTTGCACAACTGCAAGCACTGCTTTAGAAGGTGCTGGCCAAGAGCATCCAGAACTTTTGTCCTCACTTGGCTTTTTCCTGGGTCCACTGCATCCCCTGAGCAGCAGAAATCGAAGCCTTGTGGTGCAGGACAGGGGTTTCTTTCACGTGCATTGCAAATGTTGTTAACTGGGCCATGAATTGGCACCCAGGAGTGGAAATGGTGCTGTGCCTGGTGTTTGTCACTGACAGCTGCACCCTGGCCAGTGGGATAAACGTGTCAGGGCTTTTGAGTCACCAACTGATGCCTTTGTGGGGAGAAATCTCTGCTGTGCGTGGACAAGGATGGACCAGATCTTTATGTTGAACAAGGCAGCCCAGTTGGAAAGGTCTGGCCCTCGGTGGAACCCTCATGCACTTCATGAACTGATAATTGTGTTTCCTTGAGGGGCAGAGTCTGAAGATAAAAACCAGATAAGGAGAGAAGGAAAAGGAGGGGAATGGAAAGGGCAACAGGAGTGAGCAGCTGCCTTTGGAGACTCTCCCTGTGTCAGCTTCCATGTTCTACTGGAAATGGGAGGAGGTTCTTGGGCAAAGAGAAGGAACAGGGGCAATTACAGTATATTCAGCTAAAACAGCAAAGATTCCTGCCAGGTGACAGGATGGGTGTCCCTGTTATCCCCTCCTCGTGTGAGAGAGCAGCTGTTTGGTGTCCTCCTGGGTGCCTCGTGCATGCGGGGGCATCACAGGGAAGGTGCCCATCATGTCCCCTTCTGCTGAGGTGTGGAGACACCCTGGGAGCAAGTGAGAGAAGGGAACACTGTCTAGAGCTGACCTGAGCAACACAGAAGTGTGCACATAGGGCTCTGTACTACTGTGAGCAGCACCACAGAACCACTGAGGCTGGAAAATCCCTCTGAGACCATCAAATCCAAGCATTCCCCAGCACTGCCAAGCCCACCACTAACCCCTGTCCCAAGTGCCACGTCCACACATCTGTTAAATCCCTCCAGGAATGGTGACTTCACCTCCATGGGGAGGTTTTGCTTGGTTTCCCTCCCAGAGGGGTTTGCACTTGCGTGGCCAATGTGGCATTTCCAGTGTGGCTGGCACGGAGCACAGCTGTGCCCGTCTGTCACAGGGTCTGGTTTAGAGTTCACTTTTGGGTTTCACTCACAGGTTTTTATTTATTTTTACCCTCAGGCAGGCCAACAGAGTGTCCACAGCCACTTCCACCCCGCGCTTGCTCCCGTCCTCTCCACCTTGCAGAACTTTGTCAGCACAAAAAGATCCTCAGCAGACACATCCCAGAGAAACTCAGGTACAAACTGGGCAGCTGTCAGAACAGCTGAGTGTGATTTGCTTTATATGTGGGCTGCTTTGAAAGCCAAACTGAAGGCTTGAATCTGGTTTTCCTGCCCAGCCTCCAAGGAGACGCCCCACGGATGTTTTTAAGACCCGAACACTTTCCAGCAGATGACATGATTTTTATGTCTGCTGGAGGAGTAATGGCTCCTCTATTTTAAGTGCAGAATTCCTGTGCCCTGCTATTCCCTGACACCCTTGTCAGAGGCTTAGCACAGGCATGGTTCTCGCATTAGAAACAGTTTTCTCAGGGAATAAAGCTGCCACCACTTCATTTATATCCTTGTTGCTCTTGAGTGCATGAAGGGGTGTTTTGTAATGAGAAAGTCACAATGCCCAGTGTGCAATTTGCAGGTTTAGAGAGCGTTAAATCCAGCCTGGGGAGAGTTGCTCCAGGAGCTGGGAATCTTTGCTCACGTCTGACCGTGGGCAGGAGGAGAAGACATTTCTTCTCCCAGTTTGCAGGCACTGGTGGCTTTTGGGCAGCCTTCCTTGGGCTGTGTGGACAGGCCCTTCAGCACTGGGAGGGGTTGTCCTGACCCTGATTTGGGGTCCCCAGGGCTGGGCTTCCCAGTGCCACAGACCTCAGCTGTCCTGGTCCTGCTGCACAGGCACACCTGCGTGGATGTGGGGACTGCTGGTGTTGGGGAGGTAGGAATTGTGGGATTTTGGAAGAGAGTGATTCTGCCAGACTTCGGAAAGGCTCTTAAATTAGGTTCATTAAAGCTGATACAATTAGGATTAGATGTAGCAGAGCCTGGGACCTCACTACACCATCAGCTTGTTGGGCTGAAAAAGTCGCAGTTTGAACAGTGCCTCTGAAGTCTTTCTTTCCCCTTCCCCTTCCCCTTCCCCTTCCNATCCCCATTCCTTTTTCCTCTTCCCCCTTGCTCCTTTCCCTCTCACCCTTATTCCCTTCCCCTTTTCTTTCCCCTTTTCCTCCCCCTTTCCTTTCCCTTTTTCCTCCCCTTTTCCAATATTCTGAGTACTTTTTCATGCCCTGTGACTGGATCCACACCAGCCTCACTTCCTGCCTGTCCATTATTTACCAGCACAGCACAAACGGGAAGAGGAAATCCCTGGAACCGCAGCATTCCCAGAGCCCTTTGTGCAGGGACGCTGTGATTTAGGAATAATGAGCCAATCTGTAATTGAGTGGAGGCACAATAGGGCTGTTCTCCAGGCTGGCAGAGTGCTGCTGTTGCACAGATTGTGGCTGGGCTACAACGGGAGTCACGGTGACATCGAGAGCCAGAGGGATTGCCCTGTGTTCATCCTTCCTCCTCCTCCTCCTCCTCACGTGAGCAGCACTGCCTGCCTTGGCACAGGGAGGCTCCACTCCTGCTTGGTGATAACTCTGCCTAGGCAGCAAGGGACTGTTGTCACCTGACAGCGTTATCTCTTAATTATATTATCTCTTAATTACAGAAGCTAATTGTTTGTTTCTTTATTAGGAGGAGCCGATATGGGCCCAAGGACTGTGGAGATAACGAGGGTCAGTGAGTTATTTTCTACCCATTCATAAAGCTGACTCCTTTCACTGAAGTTGTTCATTTTTGGGGCATTTCTCACAAGTCAAACTGCATGATTTGTGTTTGCAGTCGGATGCTGGATGTGTGCCTGTGCTTTGGGTGAGGAAATGCGTGTGTCAAACCCATTTTCTCCCTGTTCCACAAATCAGAGGAGTCACTTATTGCCATACCCTGAGCACGGACCTCTGCGAGTTTGGTTTTGCTTTGTTTCAGGGCCCAAATGATGCACTGGGTGTCAGCATAGCAGGAGGGAAGGGCAGTCCCTTGGGAGACATTCCCATCTTCATTGCCATGATCCAGGCCAGCGGAGTGGCTGCTCGGACACAAAGGCTCAGAGTGAGTGCTGGGGTCCTCAGTGTTCCCTGTTTCACCTTCCACGTGTCCCTTGAAGCCTCAAGCACTTCTGTATCTGCTGTCACTGATCATTTCCCACAAACTACTCTGCCTTTATTTGTGTAAAAGCAAAACAAACAAAAACCACCCCAAAAGCCAAATCTGCCCTTCTCTTCCCATCCTGGGAATAATGGCAATTGCTGCCCATATCGGAAAAGTGATGTTAAGAGAAAGAACTTAAATGCATTTGCAGTGGTCTTGGAATGTCTGTGTTCATCCAGACCCCGGCAGGGCATCATTCCAGGCTCTCTGGAAACCACAGGTATTTTGGGAACTCCAGGCTGGGCATCATTTAGAGCTCAAACCAGGTAGAAACCAGATCAGAAATGAGTTGTTTGATCTTAAGGCACCTATAAAGAAACAGCAAAATTAGGCACTTGTATCAGACCCACAGCATGTGTGGGTTTCCAGGGATGGCCATGGTGAACATTTCCAGTTTCAGAGAGAGTTCCAAGGAATCATGAGGAGTGAAAAGAACTTATTATGCAGATCCACATGCTTTGGCCCATGAGATTCATTAGGACATGCTGCTACACTCATGTCTTGTCTCTAATGGAATTAAACAGTGGCAGGGTGGAGGTCATTTCTGTGTGTAGGAAGAAGAAATCATCCAGGTTAATTGGATTAATATCAGAAGTTCCTCGTCTCCTATACAACATTCAGCATGTGCTTACATGGTCTGGAAGAATATGAACTTGTCTGCACATTCAGACACAAATGAATCCTTTCTGGATGTGAGAAGAGCAGTGAAAATCTCCCTCTCTCTCTCTGCTTGCAAATAGAAAGAGTAAAATACAACCCATCTTTGTTTCTCTGATCGTATTGTTCGTGGTAAAAAAATCCGTATTGTCCTTGCTCTGAAGAATGGGAAATGATCACTGGCAGTGCAGAATCCTCACAAAAGGGATCCTGCAAAAGAGAAGCATGACTGTGCAGTGCCAAGTTCACCAGGAATTTTAAGCATTCCTTATTTTAATTTTCCCTAATGCTGGTAATTTTCCATTACTGTTGTACTTTCAGGTTGGAGATCGGATTGTCAGCATTAATGGGCAACCTTTGGATGGGCTGTCTCATGCAGATGCAGTTAATCTACTAAAGAATGCTTATGGGAGCATTATCCTGCAGGTATGGTGATAAATTGAACATGCAGCTGCATCAGGGTAGATAAATGGCATTCAGGAATAAAAAAACACCCTGAGCATCCCTGGCACGAGGCATCACAGAATTGCAGGGTGCTTTGCTGGTGGGAATTACACAGAACGGGAGCAAGAAATCATTTCCATTCAAAAAGTCTTTATTGCCATTCATACAGGCTGTGAGCATGGTTCTATAAAAGCAGAACAAAGAGAACAAAATAACTTGTTGCCACACGTGATAAACCAACAAGCTTCCAAGTTGTGGGTTGTTTTTTTTTTTTTTAATTGGAAGTTAACTAGGAACAAGAAAATGTGTGTGTGTGCTTGTGAGGTAACGAGACAGAGACCCACAGGGTGGTTTCCTTGGCCTTGAAAGAAATTCTCGCAGAATTTAGGAGAAATGATGGCATTATCACTAAGGCAGAGCTGCCTGGAATTGATTATTCTACAGGTAAAGGATAAAAACACTCAAGAGAGAAAACAGTGCTGTCACTGCTCTGTTTCTCTGGTAGCTAAAAGGGACATCTTCTGCCACATTGCTTCTAATTGCTGCCTGCCACTGTGTTGATCCATAGTTTATTTTTATGTTTACACAAAGAAGTGGGGAAAATACTTGCCAGATAGAATTCAAAATTCTACTCGTTTGCAGAATTATTGCAACAATTGGAAAACAAGCTGAAGGCACCACTAAAATGTACTCTTAACTCTCTTTATCATCGCAGCATTTTGGATTGGAACACATCCTGAGGGATTTTTGCAGGCTTCTTGCTTGTATTATGACACAAATGTGACTATAAAAAAGAGGGGGGAAAAAGAAAAAAGGGAAAAAAGAGGCAATGAAATGATAATAAACTTAGTTTTAGACTTGCTTATTCTTTGTTTTGTCTGTCCATGAACTGCTGACCCGGTAAGTGATGAGCCAGTTCCAGAGCAGATGGTGTTTTGTGTAGTTCCATTGAAGTCAGAGGAAACACACAGATTTACACCAGCTGAGGATTCTCTGTTAAATTATAGTTATCATATTGTTACTAACGTTGAGTAATTTCACTTTTCATGTCAACAGTGCTCCCTGAATAGAAAATGAAAAGCTTGCTGCAGAACCCAAAATTGCTCATCTTGAAAGCTGTAATACAGCTCAACACTGCACCTCATCATGGATTTAAAAATATTCCTGATGGAGCACTTTGTCACTGGGTCGCTCACACAAACAAAGAGGTTCTTTTAGAAATGACACTGGGTTAAAGAGCTTCTTCTGGAAGAGTCTTTGGGTTTGTCAGTTGGCTGTTTCTCTTCCACATTTTGGCTCTCTGAGCATTCTGTCTCATTAAAATGAGCTTGATGCTCTTTACAGATTATACAGGTTTATTGGGATGGAATAGAGTCTGCTTTCCTCTATTAAAAATCTGTTCTGGGAAGGTGGGATGTTGTATTTTAACACCTGGAGCAGTGTCAAAGCCTGGTGATGGTTCCCTTCCCCACCAGCCACGGGTTCCACTCCACCACCAAACTGCTCTTTTTTCCTTAAAACAATCCAAATGGAATAATCCTATCGCTGTGATAATCATGACTGATGTGCCATTAAGTAATTCTGTTTATTATCAGGGTAGACCACTTCATGGCAAACTGCTCTGAAAGGTCAGATAATTGTGTGCAGTGGGGTGGAAAGGCTTATTATGGGAACGTCCTGGGAAGGAGTTTGCAAATGCTGTTTGCAAATGGGAGATTAAGGTCTCAGGGGAACAATCATCCCTCTCGGCTGTTTTGATGCCTTGCTTTAATTTAATTTCTTTTCTGCAGGTGTAGTAATGAGATAAGGGGGAGCTTTTTTTACAAGGTTGTTGAACTCTGATACGTTCTTGCTGCCAGCTGAAGATTTTTGAATATAGATTTACTTTTGTTTTATTGAACAACAAAAAAACACGACAAATCCTGGCTGGAATTCCTTACCCTGATGCCAAAGGAAGGGAACCTTGGTGGGGTCTTTGCTGGCTGAGCCAGGTGCTGCTCTCATCTGCTGGACCCCTGCCTTTGGGGCATCCTGGAACCCCAGTCCTGGGATGCAAAATTTGCATGGAAACCCCTTGGCTTGATCACCCTCTTGGCGCCAGATGATTGGGAAGAGGGAAATACTGCTATGGAAGAATTGTGAGCACTCATTTAAAACAGATTTATATAACAATTTTTTTCACTTTGAAAAGGGATGTTTTCTTTAAGCCATGTTCACAGCAACGAGTGGAAGAAGTACCTGCTCACTTTGATAAACTAAGGCCATAGCCAGAGGAAATATTGGAATTATGCTTCCTGGCTGTTTTTCACTGTGTCTGAGCTGAACTCCCGTGCTGCAGTAAACGTCAGGAAGAGAAGAATATCTCCTCAGAGGGAGATGGAGTTAGGGGATAACCACAGCGTGTACTTGTTGGGAAATTGATGTCCTTTCAGCTCTAAATACTTCAAATCCAAACCACTTCGTGGTGGTTTCTTTGAAATTTTTTCAGAAAAAAAAAAAGCAAATAAAAAATTGGCATCAGTGAAAAAAAAATAAAGTTTGTGCCAGGGCCCTCACTACTCTCACAGAAGGAATTCCTTCCCAATATCCCATCCAGCCCTGCCCTCTGGCAGTGGAAGCCATTCCCTGTGTCCTGGCCCTCCATCCCTTGTCCCCAGTCCCTCTCCAGCTCTCCTGGAGCCCCTTCAGGCCCTGCCAGGGGCTCTGAGCTCTCCCTGGAGCCTTCTCCTCTCCAGGTGAGCACCCCCAGCTCTCCCAGCCTGTTTCCACAGAAAGGTGCTCCAGCCCTCAGAGCATTATTCAGGATGGTTTCAGAGTAATAGAGGACCCAGGACTGGGAAGTTGAACAATCCAGTTTGTTTTCATGATAAAAATTCAGAAGAGTCAAAACCAAGGGTTAATTTGTTCCTTACTCATCAGACAAACCAGTCTGAGCTATTTCAGGGTATTTGCCTAACAGTCTTTTGGATCTTGGTGTTCTCTCAAAGGTCTTGGTGGTTTCTTTCCAGACCCATCCCAGACCCCTTATTTCCTTGGAAAAGTAATATTTTTCTCCAGATTATCCCGAAAGATTCTTCCCCTTTGCTCAGTGCCAGAGTGATGGTCCTGTGAGGGCAAGAGAAAGCTTCAGAGTTTGCATGGAACCCCCAGAACGCTGGCTGCTCTTCCTTGAACGCGTGGAATTAGTAGGAGATTCAAGAGAGTAGGACCTGGTTTTAGAACTTGCTTGGGGAGAAAAGTCAACAGCTGATTTTCCCAACAGTATTTCCTTGCATCCCCCTTGCCCAGGTGGTGGCTGACACCAACATCAGTGCCATTGCCAGCCAGCTGGAGAGCATGTCCACGGGCTGCAGCCTGAGCGCGCCCTGCGAGCACCCCGCCGAGGACCCCGAGTGAGTTCCTGCCCCCCTGCACAGCTGGGCTGGGTTTCTGGGCACGGGAAAGGGTGCAAGGAGGTCTCTCCCATTGCTTCTCTCTCTAATTCTCCATCACCTTCCAAATGAAAACTCTGTGACCTTCCCCAAGCTGATGATGGGCTCGCGTCTGTCTTTGCCTGCTGACAGAAGTTGCTTGAGTGAATTAGCACAAAAGGTGTTTCCAAGCACTGTTTCTGGGTGTTTTTCAAGGAAAAAGTATCCCCTTTCTTCCCTAATGTTGTGCTGACATGGTAGTTCTGCCCTTGTCCTTCCCCATCTGGAAGGTGTTCTGATCACAGCAATTTAAAATAATTTGGTATTGGCAGGCTGATGCCAGAGGTGTTAAAAACACCTTTTAAAACAAGTAACGTGGACTTTGTCTATTCAATCTTTTTAGCTTTAAAATTTGAAAAAATCCAATTAAAATAATTCCTGCTTGCAGCACTTTGTGGTGATGGAAGTTGGAGCTCCAGCCCTGCCATGCATCATTCTCCATCGTGTGCTTTTCACACTGTAGCATCCCAGTTACCATTTTGAAATTCATTTTGTCTCCATTTCAGCTCATCATCTTCATTATGTTCTTCATTTTCATTCTGTGGTTCATTCTATTTATTTTGAGAAGTTGCTGCCCTACCTCAGGGGGGTTGAGTGTAAAAGTTGAGCTATTTGTGCTGCATTCTGTGGTCTTATAATGTGAGATGCTGGTTTTATTGCTGCTCTCAAAGGAGAACTGCTTGCTTTACAAAAGGATTTGTATTCTTTTTTTCATATCAAAGCAGTAGGGAAATTTGGAAGTGGAAATATGAAGCAGAAGTGGGTAGGTCCTAAAAAATGCATAGATATTATTCAGCTTGGGCTGCACCTTTAGATAGGTGGAAGATGCCAAACAACTTTCAGAGAATCATGGAATGGTTTAGGCTGGAAAAGCCCTCTCAGATCATCAAGTCCAACTGCCAAGGCCACCACTGACCCAAGTCTCCAAGTGCCACATCCACACAGGGATGGGTACTCCACCCCTGCCCTGGGCAGCTGTGCCAATTCCTGACCACCTTCTGTCCACAGCAGTTCTTTCTGCATACACAGAAATTACTAATTTCACATTTGAGATGGATAAACTCATATGAGTGGTCTAAATTCCACCAAAAAATCTTCCTTTGCTCAGTGTAGGCAGAGAAAACCCCCAAAGAGTTCAGGCTCAAAGTGATGAGCTCTGGAGTTCTGAGCACGGGGATGTGGGTATAATATAATAATGCAGTAATTAAAAATAATCTTTTCCAAGTGAGGAGCTGGAGCACACGGGAGCAGCCTTTGAACTCTGGGCTTTGCAGGAATGTTCCAGTGCCAGGGTCATGGTTTGTGACTGTGTAAAAAATCTCATGATAGATAAATGTCTCTGTAAGTGTTCCTTCTGCATAAAGTCCCCAGAGACAGACATTGCTTATCTAAGTGATATTTATTGTGTTTTCAGAGCACCTCAACCTAAGATTATTACTTTGGAGAAAGGCTCTGATGGACTGGGATTTAGTATTGTAGGGGGGTATGGAAGTCCCCATGGAGACCTGCCCATTTATGTCAAGACTATATTTGCCAAGGTATCTTTTATTTTTTTGTTTTCTCCCCCTTTTTTCTGTATTATCTTTCAAAATAAACCTAAGATTGGGCTTGGATAATATTTTATGTGGCAGAAAGCAAAATGTACTGAGTACATTGCTGTGAGTTAGGGGACTCAGAACTGATAGCTGGCTTCTCAGTTTATATTTCATATTACTGATGGCTGAAACAAGACACTTTGTCTCAGCAAAATTGCTCTGTGTACTTGGGAAACTTGGGTTTGCACATTAAAATATTTATAAGGCAGTTTTCTATCTGTAAATCTCCGAGAGATTTCCAGGAGGTGTCGAAGGCATCCTTTTTCCCGCTGTGCAGGAGGGAGGCAGTTGCAGAGGTGCTGTATCCTGGTGAAAAAACAGGAATTAGCCCATCTCTGATCCCAGCCCTGAGTGTCTGGGGGGTTGGGGGTCCCTGCCAGAGAGCTCCAGCCTCTGAGGCTGGGGAAGAATCATAATACAGCATATGGAGGAGGGAGAAATGCCCCTTTTCCCACCCATCTCCTGCTAGAAATGAGCTCAGTGTGGGCCAGCAAGACACGTCAGGCATGGCCACATGAGGGAAGTTTTGGAAGTGGAAGGGGAGGGAAGAAGAACAGTGGGAATCAGGGATACTTTCTATAAAATAATTTTAAAGTCAGTCACATGCAGTTGCTTGCCCTGTGCCTACTTGGTGTCACTTTTGGCAGGTGATTAGTTGAGAAAACTTTGAAGGTAGAATAGGAGTCATATCTCCTGCTCCTGCTGTTCCGGGGCTCAAACCATAAATATCTGGTCTTTTTAAAATTTACAATTATTAAAATATTGTGCCTTTCAGCTGATGCTTAGGGTTAAAAGTTTCTAGATGTGAGCATGGCTGAGAAACCCTAAATGGAACCTAAAGTTCCTGCAGTCAGTGGTGGGGCAGAAAGAGACACCGTGAGCCAGCCTCTGGGCAAATAGGGCTTGGGGTTTTGGTGAAAGAATTTCCCTGAGGCCTCTGGAGGAGAAGAGCCATTTCTAAAGCTCTCTGGAAGCTTTTCAGGTCTGTCATAGAACTTTTTTAGGTTGGAAAAACCTTCTGAGATCACAGAGTCCAGCCATTCCCCCAGCACTGCCAAACCATGTCCCCAAGTGCCACATCCACATGGCTTTTAAATCCCTCCAGGGATGGGGACTCCACTGGGCAGTCTGCTCCAATGCTTGGCGCCTTTTGGTGAACAAAATTTTCCTGATGTTCAATCTAAACAACTCGAGGCCATTTCTTCAGCTCTGTCTGGGGTCCAGGGCAGTGCCCAGGTTGTTTCCTCTCTCTCCCCTCTTTTTTAGCTGTTTCTCAGCCCTGAGGCATGAAGTACATTTAAATCCTGCTTTAACAACCCTCTCCATGATCATAAAATCCAGAGCCAATCTTTCCCTGTGCCTTTTTTGAGGGAAGAGCCAATTCCCTTCTTCCTGAGGGTGTACCCTGGCAGGGTGGGGAGCGCGCCGGGCGATGGTGGAGGCACTCAGGGAAAGCTCAGCGCTGCCGTTTCTCCCGTGAGGCCAGGAGGGATTCCCAGTGCTCCATCCCTGGTTGCAGGCAGCATTCCGGGCTCCAGGAGGCCCGGTGTGCCGCGGCTGATCCCCGGTTTGCCGTTGCAGGGCGCGGCGGCCGACGACGGACGGCTGAAGCGCGGGGACCAGATCGTGGCCGTCAACGGGGAGGCCCTGGAAGGCGTCACCCACGAGCAGGCCGTGGCCATCCTGAAGCGCCAGAGGGGGACAGTGACACTGACAGTGCTGTCCTGAGCGTCACAGAAATAAACAGAGTTATTTTAGGCCATCAGTAGAGCTGTCAAACACTGCCCAGCCCCCAGCAGAGCCTGGCAAACGTGGCTCGGCTTTCCCGCCGCTGCCAGGCCGCGCAGCGCGCGTCTCCAGCTTCATCCGGCCTCCCACGTTTATCAGCCTTTCTCCCCGCCCTCCACGACTTCTGGTGGCTTTGGAGGTTTCTCTGGACAAGTTTAATTAAGGAACTTCAAAGGACGAGATTCGTTTTGCTTTATTTAAAGCGTCGGTTTGTCCCCGCTGGTCCGAACCCCGGTTGCGGCTGCTGAACCTGGAATCAATTCGCACACAAAAGAGAATTCAGATCATCAACTGATCTCATCTGATGAGCAGAAATAAATGCCGAGTGACTTGTCATCTCACTCATGATTTACTTATGCTAATTGTTCTTTCAAGTATGCCAGAAAACATTAGCAATGTAATTAAATTACCACTGTTCCAAATGATGAAATATCAAATTCTCCTCTGGGAAATTATTTGTGCTCGGCACAGTAAGTCTGATAGTCAAATGTGAACTTCTCATGTTTATCTCTTTGGGTAGGTCTATGGAAGTTAGTCAGAGGTAATTACTGTGATGTGTCAATTTGCAGCCTTTAGCATGAAAAATAAACGAGGGGAGAGGGAAATTTATTTTTTTAGGCTTTTAAAATGTTTGAGCCTTCTCAGATATTTAGGCAGCATGAACAACAACAGCGTAGCTCATTCTAGTCTAATTATATTTTTTGAGAAGAAATGTGCTGATATATGCCAGGCATGTCGCATACAAAGGCAGTTGTTGTCGTGCCAAGCTGCAGCATAATTGTTCATCCTGAAACTTTAATGAAGACAAAAAGTTTGCTTCGGGAATGTGATCCTGTAATTGTAGGAATGATGGTGAGCAGCCCCTCTGGCTCGATGGAGTTCATCCTATCCAGCAAACTGATTTACATTTCCAGGAGTCTCCCCAGGACCTGGTAGTGCAGGAAGAGGCTTTCATGGATCAGGGAGGATGCTCCTCTCTTGGGGCTGCCAGAGTCAATTCTGGGTAACGCCAGGCACTACCAGGCAGTGCTGGGATGATCTCCCACAGCCAGGTGCAGCAGTTTGGGATGGGGCTCCTCAACCCCCTCCAGCGAGTTGGGCAGCTCAGTTGAAACCCCCAGCCAGTTTTTTGGGGTCTGAAGCCCACAAGGAGCCTTCCCAAGGCCGGTCCCACTCCATTGTGGAAGTGGGGTGCAAGAACATTCAATCAAAAGTCCCCAACTTCATTCCATGTCCCAGCCATCCTGCAGTGATTCTGTGAGCGTGGCCTTGGTGATTTAGCAGATGAATTTGGCAGGCAGATTCCTGGCAGTGCAAGGCATTGTGGGTTAATCTTCCTATGCAGAGGAGCAGGAGGGGTTTGGAGGAAGCAGCCCAGTCTGATTGGGACTATTTGGCATAATTTATAATGACGATGTAGCTGGGAGAAATGAAAGGGGGGTGGGGTCAGAATTGGCTGCTCATTTTGTGTGAAAAATTCCAGGAATTAAATTGAAAGATGGTTCAAAATCTGCAGTATAATAACTGAGCAGTGCAGGGGGGTGTTAAAGGTACAGCTGTTCTGTGTAATTCAGTGGAATTTTCCCCATTTTACATACAGAAACAGGTCCTGGAGAGAGGTGAACTACACTGAGACAGGAACGCTGCAATTAGTTCTCATGGAAGAGGGTTTTCCTTATTTCCTTGGAAAGTTTTCCATAACTTTAGGTAACCACAAAGTGCATTTAGCCTGCTGGAACCATTGGTGGGTATTCCCTTAATAGTGCCTGGAAGAGACTTCTCGTTTTCAGTGGATTCCCAGTGTGCTGTTTGATTTGCCAAGTGAGGTGTGAGTGGAATCTTGATTGCAGACACACAGGAAAATCTCCAGATGTAGAAAACTGGAGAATTCTTAACAAACTGCTTGGGTTGCACAAGTATCCGAGGCATGCAGGAGTTCAAGGTGAGATGTGAGGAGGTGCCCTCAGTAACAGTGTGTGGAGTTTATCAACCAAAGGAAATGATTCCCCTGTCCTGTGTTTTTATAGCCGCTGCATTCCGACTCTGAGACGTTGCCACATTTAATCCATGAAGTTGTACACAGCTATTTATTAGCCTGTGATGCACATGCAGTTCATAGACATAAATAATAGAATTTATGGGCTGAGACATTTTGCACTTCTCGTTGCTCAGAAGGAGAGAACATTTTCTGCTTCTTGTAATTTGCACTTTGTGTGTCTGAATATATTACTGCCAAAAAATTATATTGCAACTAATCAATAAACCAGTGACCATGCTCCATGGGCAGGACCAAGGCAGAGAATTCAGTTTGCATCACGCTTGTCTGGGTGGAGGTGTTCTGGTTTGTTTAAAACTTTCTTTCTGCGCAAGGGAAAAAGCAATTAAGCCTCCTGATTGTATGTTTACGTATATCAGTAAAATGAGATGTTTTATGACTTCAAAGGTTCTAAATAAAGCTCGGTTGCATAAGTAGTTGTGCATTTGTTTTATTCTGTATTTTAATTTAGGACAGTGTTAAAAGCTGTCGCATGAGGTGTTGCCCTGATATCCAGTCTAAACCTCCTCTGGCACAACTTTTCCTCTGTTTCCTCTTGTCCTCAGGATTCTCCTGCCTTGGTTTGAGGACTCAGCTGTCAGAGCCTTTGCTTTAGAAGGGCCGTGTGCTGTTCACAGTCCCTCCATCAGCTTCCTCACCTGGAGAGACCTGGAATAACCTGCAGTTGGCAGTGACAGCATCAAGGACATCTTTGTCATCACCAGGAGCCAGCTCAGGGCTGTTGGCCTTTCTTGGCCAACTCATAACCAGGTTATGACGTGGTGGTGTTGGGTGGGCTGCTGGGGACAGCAGGTCAGCCTGCAGGGATGAGGGACTCATTATCCTCACAAGGAATCATTGTAATGCCCCTAAATTCCCTGTAATTAATCCCATGGTGATTACCACCCTGGAAGTGTGACATCCATAGAGCCTGTGGAGGTAATGTGATTATGCCAGGATGGAGCAGTTAATGTCCCTCTGCCTGAAAGAAGTGCAGTGAATTAATTTAACATCACACATGTATAAAACATCAGTTTTTACAGCTGTGCTGAGCGTTGATGCATAATTCCATTATCATCTTTCTCCACGGCTTCACACGTCTGTGTCAGGAATTGGGATGGATTGATGTCCTGGTTCAACTCTGCCATGGTCATTGCTACCCCTCGTAGCAGGGTTTGTTCCCTAACATGCACATTCCTGTGATAGCTGCACCTTCCAGGATGGCAGCAAATCAGAGAGATCCGTGTTCTGCAGCATCCCCAGTGGAACAGGAACAAGGGTCACCCTGACTTTGCTTTTAGCCTTTTCCAAGTGGGCTCTGAGGGGTCTCCTGCCTTCCCAAGTGTGGGGGTGAAGCAGAGTTTACTCCCAGTTCCTGCACAAAAAGGGAAAACATGCAGTGGTAGCATAAACTCTTTATTCCCTCTTAATTTCGGATCACAAATTCCCAGAATGGGTTGGGTTGGGGCAGACCTTAAAGCTCATCCCATCCCACCCCCTGCCATGGGGAGGGACACATTCCTCTGTCCCAGTCTGCTCCAAGCCTGATCCTACCTCAGGGATTCCTAAACAGTTAAAAAGCTCATAAGGAATGTTATGTTTTCCAGGGCAGATATTTCCATGTAAGGGTTTATAGTCCCCATTTTGAGAAGGATGAGACAAACAGGATAAAGATCCCTGGTTCTGGGTCTGCAAGGTAAGCAGTGGACCGGGGCTGGGTCCTGGCACATCCTCGTGGAACCTCTCCAGACACCAGGCAGGGAAAGCTGCCCAGGCCCCAGCACGGCTCCCAGTGTTGTGCTCCAGATGCTTTTTCTGCTGAAATGGCACTAGATGGAGCAGTTGACAAAATATTGCATTTCTGCAGCCTTCAGCCCAGGGCTGGAGGCCCAGCCACCCGAGCTGCCCCCAGGGATGCTCTGAGGCTGCTCCATCTTCTCAGCCCAGCCCGGGAAAGACAAACTCCCAAAGTGTGAGCTGGCTCTTCCCTGTGAACAGGGGCGTGCTGCAAAAAGGACACACCTGGCTGCAGCGACAGGTTTCTGGGGAAGGAAACCATGGCCCATCTCACTCCTGCTGGTAACTGCCTTCCATCCTGGAAAAATAGGGCAAATTGGCCCTTCCACACCGAGCTGTGGGGACGGAACAGGGGCCAGCCTGGCCCCACAGACCCCAAAGCAGAGGAGCAGTCGCTGTGCCCAACACGCTGCCCCTGCAGCAAATAAATCTGCCTTTGCTGCTGAGACATTTATCTCTTCTAAGGATATTAAATTCTGCTGAGAGTTGCTGCACTGACACCATCCAAGCTGCTGGTGGGGCAGGTTCTGGGGGATAACCATGTCAAGAGGAGATGTTTTTCTTTGAATGGATCCTGGAACGGTTTGGGTTGGAAGGGACCTTAAAAGATCATCCAGTTCCATCCCCTGCACGGGCAGGGACAATTTCCACTGTCCCAGGTTGTTCCAACCTGGCCTTGGACACTTCCAGGGATCCAGGGGCAGCCACAGCTGCTCTGTGCCAGGGCCTCCCCACCCTCACAGAGAATTTATCCCTGATCTCTAACCTAGCCCTGCCCTCTGGCAGTGGAAGCCATTCCCTGTGTCCTGTCCCTCCATCCCTTGTCCCAAGTCCCTCTCCAGCTCTCTCATCCTGTTGGTGCTGAGGATGATTGAGTGCCGTGGTTCCACTGAGGTGTCTCAGACGAGACCCTCAGAGTCCCCTCTCCTCTCCTCTCATCTCACAGCAAAAGAAAGGGATACACTAGAAATGCCCATAAGGAGAGTGGAAAATTCACGTTCAGCCGAGCTCCTCGTCATTCTTTCCCCTCATAGCTGATGGGCTGCTGGATGCTGAGCCTGTAAAGATCATTAGATTAATTCCTTTCCTTGCTGTGCCTTAATTGTCTCCATTTGTCCTGCGCAGTGCTCGCGCTGGGGGTGTGTTTCTCCTTGCCTATATTTAGTTTGATCTCTGCAGTGATATTGGAATATATAAATTAAAGCTGGCTCTGGCTCTCTGTGGCACTGAGATCCCACAGATGATTCTTTTGTGCAATATTGGTAATTTGACAGGAGGATTCTGGGCACTGGGAGATGCCAGGGGCAGCATCAACCCATCCGTGATCCCTCAGGGTCCCCATGAGCAGAGGAGCTGCTCCAGGGGATCACCCTGTGGGAGCTGCTCCTCCTTGGGGAGATGGTTTGAGGGGCAAAGAGGAAATATGAGGCAAAGGAATGAAAATAAACATCCTGGGGATGCAGTTAACCAGCCTGGGCTGCAGGGATGGGAACAGGAGGCAAAGGGGGATTGGAGGGGGGCAGGGGAAGGCAGCAAGTCTGTGGTGCCTCCCTGCAGAGCTGCAGCACACCCCAAAAACAACTTCCCTGTCCCCAAATCGAGGAGGAGGCAGGCACTTCCCAAAGCCACCCTGGTCCTTAGCAGAAAATCTCCCTCATTTATTCTGCTGAAGCCAGAACTTCCCACTTCCTCGGGGAAGCAGCAGGAGTCAGAGTGGAATTCCTCTCTGCAGGCATGGATCCAGAGCTGTCAGGAAAAAAACTCAGTGAAAACTGCCACAAAATGGTGTTATGGCTCTTTTTGTTTGCAGCTGGGGCCTGGCAGAGATGCCCATGCTGGCTTTTGAACACAAATTGGGGGAATTCTTGCAATAAATCTCCCACTCTGCCATGTCTGTGCAGGGAACTCCCTGGGGATGGAGAGGGGTCACTGATCCGAAGAAACACCTCAAAAATGGCTGGTTTGGTGCTGTGCAGGTGTGTGAAGTCACCCCAGAAAAGCCACAGCCATGGGACAGGAGCACACGCTGGGCCAGGTTTAACTCAGTTTATTTATACACAAAGGAGGCAACTGCATTTTGGGATATAAACTTTAAAAAGGCAGATAGAAGTTTGAGATAGCGAATGCTCTGGACTGGAAATGTGAAGAAAGGAAAGAAAACTGAGCAGATGGCAGATTTCCATGGAAAACAGAGGTCAGGGCTGTTCTCCCCTCCCTGCAAGGATGGGGGCTCAAGGCAGCTCAAGAGACATTTTGTCAGGATGTGAACTGACTTCACAACAACCAAAGTGGTCTGGAATTTACTTCTGCTTAGTTACAAAAATAAAAAAAGAGCAATTAGCTAATCAGGGAGATCTGGGCTTGCCACACACCAGCTCCACCAAAGCCAGGGGAGAGCATCCAGTGGGTCCTGATGCAACAAAATAAAGATGCTTGGAAAACTGGGGCCTGAGCCCTGCCTCCCTCTCTGTCAGAAGCAGAGGGATTTAAGAAAAACCCCTGATCTGAGGTGGTGCTGCACCCTGTGGCTGCTCCATCGTGGGGGAGACCCAATTCCAGCAGCTAAATCACAGCTTGGCTTTACAGGAGGAGTTTAGGATATTAAAATGGAGCAGAGGGAAAGCAGGGAGCAGACCCTGGTCCAAAAGGTATCTGCCAGCAAAGCCACTCCACGGAGCTCTTGGACAGCATTAACAAACCCTGTGGTGGGAATCTGCTGGGATCTTCCAGCCTGGAATGCCCTGCTCCTCCCTGCCGTGATGCAGAGCCTGTCAATGGGCTGAGCCTCCCCGTTAGCTCCAACTTAATTAGGGAAAAATAAGAGCCATATGGTAATTCCAAATCCAGGCAAAACAATGTCTGTGTGTTTGGGTCTGGCATACTCAAATATTTTCCTAGAGCATTAATTTTTAATTCTTACATCAGACCCGCATAAGCAAACATAAATGGGATTTTATGCTTTGCATAATCCATCCAGCTTGTGTTTGTTGTTACATACACTGAGTAATCGCTGCCTGCCACTACTTACAGAAGAGCTGATAATAAATATTAGGACACAAACTTACAAGTTAAATGAGATACAGTTAAGTAGTCGATTAAAAGGACACCCATAACCTCAGGTTACAAAAGACTAAGTATTGCTGTTCTAATGTGCTTTTCTCATTCCTTTTGGTTGCTCACCTGCCAAATCTACACCGGGAGGGGCGGATAGGAGAGCCTGGAGTTGTTTGTGGCACTGGGGGCAGATTAGGGGTGTGAGGGGGATGAAGGAGGAGAATCAGGCACAGGGAACATGACTCAGACAGTGCAGGGAGGTTCCTCCCCTGGGACCCCGCTGTTTTGGCCCTGCCAGAGCGGGGCTGTTCAGGGAGGAGCTGTTTGCTCCCAGCTCCCCGTCCTGGCTTCTCCTCCCTGCGGGTCACACCGAGAGGGACGGGCTGAGCTCGATGTGGGCTCGCAGGAGAGCTGCGATGTCCCCGTGTGCCAGTGACAGCGCCGAGTTACCGCCCTGCAGGACAGAGGAGGTGAGACATCGCTGCCTGAATCCCTGCTCCATCCCCAAAACCTCCCTCCCTCCCTGCTTTACAGTGTCACCGTCCCTCAAAACCTCCCTTTGGGCCTCCACCGCACCAAACCCAGCCCAGCTGTGCCTCTGCCTGGCCCCGGTGCCCTCCTGCACGTCTCAGATAAAATTATAGTTTAATTAGAAAACAGCTCCATAACTCCAAACGCAGCCCCGTGGCCCAGCAGGAGGAATTTCCAGCGGCCGTGCCGCTCCCAGCCCAGCCCCGTCCCACACGTCCCCAGGGAGAGGCTCCGTTCTAGGGCAGGAGTTAATCGCTGCTAATTTCTTGGATCTGAAGCTCTGCCGATTCCACATGTCCAGGATTTCATCTGGAATTTTTTAGAATTACACCGCTGCTCCTGCCCAAACTATGGCTGGGATGCAGGATGCTGTCACAGCCACCCCATCCATGGCACAGCAGCACCAAAAAAGGAGCTCCCTCCTAAAAGTGATGCCCTGATTAGAAAACGGACTGAAATCGCACTTCTTCACTTAAAACCCACCCCCTAGGGATTGCTGCCTGGAACACAGGATCCCAGCTGAGTTTGCCCCGGGGCTGGAGCCTCACCTTGTCGGTCAGCGTGACCTGGCAGCCGGGCTGGGCCAGCAGCAGCCGGACGATGTCGGCGTTGCCCTGGCGACAGGCCACCATCAGGGCCGTGGTGCCCTCCTCGTCCTGCAGGTTGACATCGGCCTGGCAGGACAGCAGGGCTCTCACCATGTCGTCCCGCTCGTGGCTGACCCCCAGCATCAGCGCGGTCTGGCCTCCCTGCGGGGGCACAGGGACAGGCTGAGCACCCCTGCCACCTCCTCCCTCTCCCTGCTCCCTCAGACTGCCAGAGATAACAAGAATAATAATAGTAATAATAGTGATAGTAATAATAATAATAATAATAGCATTTACAGAATCACAGAATCATTTAGATTGGCAAAGCCCTCTAAGATCACCATGTCCAGCCATTAACCCAGCACTGCCAAGTCACTAACCCACATCCCATAACCACCTATCACAACGTTGCATATTATTATTGCATGGTACATCTATAATAATAATTCCTATTAATAGTGCATCCTATTGCATGTTGTTATTAAATCACTCTGGGGCTCCTCAGCAGGTGTTGTGAGAGACACACGTTCACTGGAAGAAGGTCTGTGCAGCACCATGGCCAAACTGCCCATCTGCCCCCAAAATGAGGGTTCCCCAAACCCTCCTGGGCAGTTTAACTCAGATCTGGATGAACTTTAACTCCACTTTGGGAGCAGAGATGGATGAGGGCACTCTCATCCCTGAGAACAAAATGTGTGACTCTGATGAAGCTCACCAGCAAACCTGGGGCTCACCAGCAAACCTGGGGTTCATCCCCCACTGCTCCTCCCTGGTGCCACTTCTGATTTTTACCTCAGAAAAACTTGTTTGAAAGATTTTCAGTCTTTTTTGGTCTCCCCATTTCCCCCAGCTGCCACACCCCTCCCAAGGGAGCTGCTGGGTGACCACGCTGCATCTCGGCTGAGGTTGCTTTTGGAAGGTTTGGGAAGCAGCAGCTCCAACCCGCTGCCTGCTGCCGAGTCTCATCCTGGCGCCGCCATGGAGTGCAGGGAACCCAAATTACTCCCCCAGCTGCTTCCTGTCACACACCTGGGCAGCTCTGAGGTTGACATCCCCCTCCTTCAGCAGCCTCATCACCACCTCCATGTCCTGGCGGGTTTCGGGGGCCGCCAGCGGCGTGAGCATCACGGCCGTGTAGCCGGCGCGGTTCTGCAGGTCCAGGCAGCACACGCCTGGAGGGGATGGATCCAGCCCATGATGGATCACCCAGAGGGAACAGAGAGGAAAGAGGGAGTCATACAACGTGTGGCATCTTATATTCCCAGGAACAGGAGTTATTCCATAATGATACAGGACGGGGATTTATCTGTGTTAAATATCCAGGCTCCTGAGAGCAGCGTTAAACAGCCCCTGGTGCTACTGTTAATTACAACTGTTGAGGTCAACTCAATTAACTTTGAAGACCACAACAAACAAAAATTATAGGGGGATAATTAATGCCTCGAGCACATGCTGGTTGGAGCTGTGGGCTGTTTGCTTTGGCTCCCGTGGCAAGGGAGCAGCAGAGAGACGCCCGTCACCCAACGGGCGTGGAAAACATCCTGGCCCCGTTTCACTCATTTTTCACTTCAAAGAGCCCATTTCCAGCTCCACCATGAGGAATGAGCTGTGTCTGAGGGTGAAGGCTCCAGTCCAGCCTCGCCCTGGGGAACCAGCTGCCTCAAACCCTTCCCTCCCTGCGCCTCCGCGGCAACAATCGGGTTATAGATGTGTATGATAATCTGCCATTTCCCAAACATTTCATGGATTGTCTGGCCCATGAGAAAAGGCCAAAGTGCCTCTATTCTCTTGGAGCACGAGCACATTTTTGCCCTGTACAAGCTCAGCTGACATTTTTTTCTTTCATTGCAACACAAGCTGGAAGTTCAATAGTTTAACATGGGAGTTCTTCTGTGGCACTGGGCGGTTTCTTATGCTCTCAGGGGTCTGATCCTCCTGCCCCAAGCCATGATGTGGCTTTGGCTGCTGCAAGAAGCTGGGGAACCACCCCATCCCACCTGGACTGGAGCCATGGGGGGCATCCCTTTGGGTACAGGGACCCTGAGCCATCCCCAAAGTCAGGCTGCAAAGCCCTGAAATGTGTGAGGGCATTAATGAGCCTTAATGTCCCTGAGGAGCCTCAGCTGGGAGCCCTGACTGCACCCATGGGCCCAGGGCTGAGCTATGGGGGAGGATGGGGGTCTTGGGGTCAGCCAGGTCTCCTGGATAGACCTCGGCCCTGTCCCTGTATTTTGGATGGACCTTGGGCCCCTGTTTGTCTCCTGGATGGCCCTTGGCCCTACACTTGTCCCTCGGGTGGACCTTGGGCCCGTTTGTCTCCTGGATGGATGTTGACTCCATGTTTGTCTCCTGGATGGGTCCCTTGCAGGGAAGTGGCTGGAGATGCTCAGCCCCACCTCTGTGCCACCTCCTTTAGCTCCTGACTGAGCTCCCTGGGAGCTCCCTGGACCCCATTCCATGTTTGCCACGTCTGGCTGTCCATGTCCCCTGTTCCCTGTGCAGCCATCACTCATGGGCCCACAACCCACTGGCAAGAGCCATTCCCACCCCCTGCCCAGCAAAAGCCCTGGCTGGGCAGAGGGGCCGTTCCTACCCGTGTCCAGCAGGAGCTTTGCCACCGGGAAGTTGGAGTGGGACACGCTGTAGTGCAGAGCGGTGTTGCCGTTCCTGTCGGGAAGGTTCACCACCACCTCCAGCAGCCGGGGCTGGATGTCCCCCAGCGCCTCCAGGTACGCTGCCACCACCTCCGGGCTGGAAGACTTGTGGCTGGACACCTGGAACCACTCCTGGGAGACGGAGCCGAGGACGTGCCGCTGCAAACACCGAGGTGTCACCGTGACTGTCCCTGCAAAGTGGTGGCTGCCCCAGCCCCTGGCCCCGCGGGCTCTGGCACCACCCAGCCAGCACTTAGCTTGTGGGTTGGTGATTGCTGCTATAACTTGAGGGGGAAAGGAATTTCCTGTGGTAACTTGGATGAGTAACCAGACAAAGCCTTCATCTTCCTTTTTTCCCCCCTTTTCCTCCTGTTTTGGCTGTTCTAAAACTGACTCAGATGTCACCTCACCCCCCTCTCCTCACAAAGGTGTCCAGGGCACAGCCTGCAATGTGCCATCAGGATAACCTCATCTATTAAAGTGAACAGAGAGCATGAACCGTGTCTGAAATGGGATTGGGAAATATCTGTACCAGATCCTTGTTGCTTGTGCTCCTGATTTCTGGGAGGTGTTCACTGAGGAGATGGCAGGCGGCAAGGAAATCTTCAGAGGGTTTGCATCTAAAGGGAAAAGACTTTTGTAAATCCACCATGGGGCAGGACTTGCAGGAGGTATTGAACCAGGTAGGAGAACACAGACAGATTAGGCTGGAATACGTTCAACACTTATTAACGTGCTTAAGTTATTGGACACAAATTATCCTATTGACTTGACACAGATTTTAGGTACAAAGTTAAGCACTTAAGTAAAGGTTTAAGTCCAGAGTAATAGATTTGTGTGGTCAAGTTCACCTATTATGAAAACCCTTAAGGTGGGGAAAAGAAAAAAAAAAATCTTATTCCTGAATCTGCAAAGAACTGTACCAAAAAACTTTCCATGAGAGGGGAAAAACGAGCTAACTCGCCAGACATGACTCAGTGTGGAGTGTAGGGCCTGAATCAATCCCCATTAGATTCTGTAGTAACTCAGAAAATATTTAGCTCTTTAAAGCCTTTTCCCTTGTCTGCAGAGGTCAGCACTGCTGTTCCACCAGGCAGAAGAGGTCCCAGCCCAGCCCTGCAGCGCCGTGTCCTGCGGCCACGACGGATGGCGCGGTCACCACCCGGTGTCCTGGTTACCTGTGAGCCTCGTGCTGAGAGCAGGGTGCTGCTCCTGCTGATGCCTCCTGCCCATCATCATCCTCACACTTCTCCCCTGAGGAAGCCCCTTTGCTGTCCCTTCCGCCCTGCTCGGGCTCCAGGTCAGCAGCTCTGCCCTCGGTCTCGGTGTCGCCGTCGGACGCGCTGTCCTCGCAGCTCGTGTCTTCGCTTGACGTCGTCTCGTAGCTATTTGAGGACACCACAAGTTACTCCCTCCTTCCCCTGACGGGGCCTGGCCAAGGCTCATTGACTCCAATGGGCCTTGGGTGAAGCCCAGAGTGACAAGCAGCGAGTTAAAAGGTCTGAGCCACAGCCAGAGTCGGGGTTAGTCTTTGCTTGGCTCCGTAAGCAGCAGGAGCGTGACAGAAGCAGTTAATGAGCAGCAGGCAGGGTTACTTCGGGGTTTGGAGGGATGTCCATCACACGCAGCCCAGGCAGGGGCTGAGAGCTGCCTCCCTGCGGGTGACAGGAGCCACCAGCAGCATGGGCACGGTGACAGGGAGCCACCAGCAGCACGGCCCCTGTGGCAAGGAGGGACGGGCGGCGTCGGCAACCTCGAGGAGCACAGACAAAAGCTGTGTTTGCACGGGCTGAATCCACCACTCGAGCAGCCCTGACAGAGATCTCTCCTCTGGCTGTCTAAAAGCATTCATAACATCTTCCACAAAACAGAACGTTTCACTCTGACGGACCCCAGAACTTTCCTCAAAGTGATCAAGACTCCTCCACTCCCTACAAGTTGCACCCATTTGGTAGAAGCTGCTGTACACAATTAGAGTGAGGATCTCCTGATGAACCCAGCAGCTGGGAAGTCAGAGGAGCAGGATGTGAGCAGAAAGCAGCTCCCAGACTGGCACACAGAGCTGTCTGCACAGCCCAGGGACAGTGACATGTGTCCTGCACTCTTCATGCCAGCACGTGTACGCCTCGGCAGGAGATGCTGCCTCTGCTTAGCTCACGAGGAGTGTTAGATATCGGACACACCTGGAATGGGGAGCACAACCTGAAGTCTCCTTCACCCCAAATTAGCTCCTTATTTACCAAAAAAGTCTTTTCCCAACTGCTGTTGGCTCTGCTGGAGCGTGGGGCAGGTTAGTGGCAGCGTGCCCACCCAGGCAGTGCTGGCCTCCTCCAAAACCCACCAAAGTCAGTGGGAATCTTCCTAGGGAGTCTTCCCAAGGAATCTTCCCATGGAATCTTCCCACCTTCCCCAGCTGGGTTTTGGAGGAAGCCCCACGAGATGGGTGTGCAGAGAGTGTCAGTCCCCAGCGTGTCCCCCGCTGCTCTGAACACACCACCCCCTTTTCTCAATGGGGTTACTCACAGGTTATCAGTGCTGGGTTAAAGAAGGGAGAAAAGAGGCTCCATTTCAACTGGCCTTTTAATCAGCACGTTTGGAGGGGGAAAGAGGGGGAACAGGAATGACTTCTCCAGTGATACAGAGGACATTCCACGTTAAAAGGCAGTTTTATCTTCTGAACGGATGCTTACCCACCATTTACCCCAACAAACTGGAGATTCTTTTTGGTCCCATTGCCTCCTGCATGGAAACCATAACCTTTCTTTTTCATGATGGATTTAAGACTTGTGGTTGGAGAGTTTTCTACCAAAACATAAAATAATAGATTAATTAAGCAGATGTGCCATAATTAACAATAATTATTCCCAACCTCTAGCAACAAGCTGCAAATCATAACTGTAAGCATCTTACTTCATCTTATGAGAGTCTTTTGATGTCTTGCAGAACTACAGATGCAGCTGGCCACAACCTGAACCTGCCCTGCCACCTTTAAATACAAGTCTCAAACATCTCCAGGTGACTGGGAATATAAAGGAAGTGACTGGGAATTATGTATTTGTTCTATTAATATAAGTAGATTTCACTTTTGTAATACTGTTTTGGTTTCTGGTTTTGTTTTCCCAGTAGCAATGTATTGGAAATTTCCTATATAAATTTGCTATAATACTACACGGATGAGTTTTTCCATTGGACTTTGAATAGTGTCTATATATTGCTTATAAGGAATAAGTCACTTATCTATTTGCAAGCCCCCTCCCTCCCTCCCCCAGTGAACAGGCATTGGATTCCCATCTTCATATAAGCTAACATTATTTTAGAGGAAGGTGTGTGAGTGGGGACAGGTCTTTTCCCAGCCTGGTTGCTCAGTTAGTTTGACTGGTTTGGGTTCTGGTAAATCCGTGCTGATTTACCCCAGATGAGCACCAGCCCCACATTCTTGCAAACTGAGATGTCCAATCCAAATAAAAAGAATGTTTATTTGATGGAACAGCCACCAGTGTGGCAGCTTTTAGAAGCTGATCCTGCATATAAAAGAGCCACGGCTTTATGAGCTCCTACATCATTTTGTTTGCTTTTTTTCATCTCAGATCCATAACTTGTGATGTGCAGAGATTTGCCTTCCTCATCATGCTTAGGCGAGGCTGTTCCTGATCTGACTGACAACTGTTCCACCTCATCCCCCCTGCTCCACGCTGGGATAAATGGGAAAAGATTTGGCCCGGACACATCGAAGCCTGTGCCAGTATTATTTACCCAACTGTTGATAGTGTGTGTTGGAATTCTCCTTATCCACGGGCCCTTGTGAGGAGTAGGCAGAGAGCAGGGAGTTCAGGGAATTAACCAACTGGTTCTGGATGGAGCTGAGCTTGGAGGCCGGCTGCTTGATAGCGCTGGCTAGCTCGGGGTACCCGTGCTCCAAGCACAGCCACTGCTCCTGCAGGAGCTCCTGGATCTTTTTTACGTATTGGCCGATGGGGTCAACAGCCGGGAGGTCCTCGTGGCCGGGGGCACCTTCCTCTTGCAGCCCTTCCCGAGGTTTATCCTCTCCACAGCCTGCCGTGCTTGCGGCTGCCCTCGGCCCGCGGGAGTGGCGGCTGTTGAGGTTGTGGTCGCCGGGGTGCTCCTGGATCCGCAGCCGGGAGCGGCGCGGAGCGGGGGGCCCGGGCTCCCCGCAGAGCCCCTCTGCTCCCGGGCCCTGCTGTCCCCATGTGCCCGCGGCCTCTGCGCTGGCCGTGTCTGCCCCGGGGCCGCCGCAGCCCACGGACCTGGTGGCCAGCGGGATGTTGACGCTGACGCCTTTGTCCTGAGCCTGCCTGGCCCCTGCCGCCTGCGGGGGCTCGGTGTTCACCGCGGCGTCCCGGCACGGCACGGCCCCGCTGGGCTTCTCCTGGCACAGCTGCTCCTCCAGCCGAGCGTTGGAGCTGGCCAGCAGCTTAATGCTCTTCTCCTTCTCCTGGATCTCACGATCCTGCTGCTCCAGCACTGCCCTGACCCGCTCGAGCTCCTCTTTCTTCTTGCCCAGCTGCTCCTCCAGGTCAGCGATCTGCAGCTTCAGCGCCGCGACCCCGCCGGGCTCTGCAGCGTCAGGAGCCTGGGGAACACCGCTCTCCTCGTCCCCTGCAGGCTGGACATCCATCTCCTCGCCTTCCTTCAGCACATCCAGGCCCACCTCACTCACGCTCAGCCCCCGTTCCGCGGGGTTCACGTTCTCCTCTGCCAGCTGGAGGGCAGCGGGTGCTGCCGCTTCACCCCCGGCCACGACGGAGCCACCGCGGGCATCGGCGGCATCGCCCTCCTCGCCGCCGCTCTCCACCACCGCCTGCAG
>VZRO01006619.1:450504-463238 GCA_013397915.1 Daphoenositta chrysoptera
GGCCCACCCCCGGGACACCCCCGCCGGGATGCGCTGAGGAGCCGTCCTGCTCCGAGCTCATCTCCCGGGGCGGGCTGAACGCGCCGCTGTCCGAGCCGGGCCGGGAGGCGCTTTCGGAGCCGCCCAGGTCCTGGCAGTGCTGGGGAGGGGTCCGGAGGGGGGCCGAGGGCCCGGCCGGGGGTCCCTGGCCGGGTGGCAGCGCGTCGGGCATGCTGGAGGCTCGCAGCAGCTGCGGCCGCGCCCGCGNGGCGCATCCCGCGGCCAGCCCGGCTCCTCCCGTGCCCAGCCCATCTCCGCCTGCCGCCGCGTCTCCGCCAGCAGCGCCTTCCTCCGGTAGCTCGGCTCCTCGGCCGGTGCCTCGGCGGGCAGCGGGGCTCGGGGCGGCTCCTCGCCCAGGGACGCCTTTCGCTGCGGGAAGGAGCAGGTGGAGGTCCAGCTCTTGCTGGGAGCGGCGCTGGAGCTGCCGCGGGAGCCGCTCTCGGGCAGGCTGAAGTTCCGCGGCAGGGTGCTGAATTTGGGCTGCTTGGCTCTGCGGTGGATGTGCACCCTCCTGATGGTGTTGCCTTTCTCGATATCATCCACGTACTTCAGGAAGTCCAGGTCCAAGTGGAAGCCGTAGGGCGTCTCCAGGGAGTAGGGGAGGCTGCGGGGCTGCTCCCTCTCCCTGTTGGGTGGCTGGCCATCTGTTGAAACAACCCCCAAAAAAAAGAGATGATTGAATTTTGAAAGAAAAAAACCGTTTAGGGCAGGGGGAGATGGTTTTTCTCTTTTCATCTCAGTTTTGGGCAGGCAGGGGCTGCAGCTCATTATCGTGGAGGCTCGTGGTGAAGCTGTGCAGAGACACAGCAACATGCACCAAGCTCTGATCTGCTTTTCCAGAGGTGCATCAGGTAAATGATGCACTGAGGAAGCCAAGAATTGGCTGAAATCATGGCTCTAATTGGAATTAAGCAAACAGCAGGTTTTGCAGGCAGAGCTACGTGTCTGTGTAGGTATAGAGAGCTGCCTGGTGGATAATAAATCCAGCTCAGTAACAGAAGGTGGGACCAATCTATGACAATGACATTTGTCAAGGCTTTTGGTTTGGTTTGAACTTTTCAGTGGCATAAGCAGCACACACCAAGCAGGAAGATCATTGCCTCGCTTCACCTGCAAGCACCGGGTCACAAATTATTCCTTGGAAATGATGGATCCAGGCGGAGGCTGGACCCAGACAGCACCAGAGGCGTTCAGAGCTGCAGCCATGCAGAACACGTGCACCCAAGGTGACCGGCTCAGCTCCCAGCACAGCTCTTAGTTGAGGCAAATCACCACTAAATGGGTGTCAGTGTGTTTGCCCACCCAGCCAGCACAGGCAAACAACAGCTCCCCACCGAGTCTCCCCCTTTAACACAGCTTAACACAGCCATCTCCAGCCTGCAAACACTCACAGCCCCCAAAATTTCCACCTTGAGGGCCTAAAGAGTTAAGTTTCTGCACCACTGATCATTTTCTTTATGCAGCAAGTCCCTGAAATCACAGTGGTTTGGGCTGCTCTGCACCTCTGAGCAAGCAAATCAGGCTCAGTGAGGAGGAGGAGGAACCAGGGCCCATGGCTGATCCCTTTGTCTCTGTCCTGGTGCAGTCCTGGAGAGGATCAGGACAGTTTGGAATGGATTTTGGTGCTGCTCATCACAGAGCATCCCTGAGATGCAGGTGCTGTTCGGGTGGGAAGTCAGAGGAAGGACAGAGGGAAGACACTGCTGGGGTCCTCACAGGGCACAGGAGCACAGCTGGAGCTGGGGCTGGGATGTCCCAGAGCACGGGAGGACAAATACGTGCTGATCTAGAGCTGGGACCTGCTTTGCTGTGGTTTTTGGGAGATCTGCATAATAATGAACGATGAATTTTTCACCTCTTGGCCCCACATCTCCAGAGAACAGGTTATTTACAGCATTTCTGGTAAGGAAATTACTCCAGGGCTTGGTGGGATTTTTTCTCAAGGAGTAAATGAACAAATAAACATCCTGTAGGCTCCATACCTTCTGTCTTCTCCATGGTGGGGTCTAACTGGGCTGTCACTTAAGCATCTTCTGACAAGGACTGAGGAGTCGCTTCACCCTTGAAAAAAGAAATGGATACTTTTAATTTAATAAGAAAAAAAAAGCTCAACCACGTGAACTTCATCTCTCCTTAAAGCCTTAGAAGTCTTCCCAGTCCACCCCCCCTCCCACTTCCCATCTTCTGCAGCCCAGTGGTGTCCAAGGGCTTTGAAGCTGCTAAAATCAATAGCTCCTTTTCCAGAGGCAACAACTTGTGCTTGACAGGCACATCCTGGGGAGCTGGTCCTTGTAAAGCTTCCCCTGCATTACAGAGGCTTTGAGTGCCAGCGAGGACAGACAGACATTTGGGATGACTCGAGATCGATGGCACAGGGACTCTCCAGTGACTCCTGTAAGCTGGAGATATCCAACATGATGTAAGATCCCTGACAACAGGGATATAAACTACACACAGAAGTGACTGGTTTGCCTTTTTTTTTAATCCACAACAAGCAAAGATTCAAAATTTATGTTCAATCTTGTTCAAATGACAACCATTACTTCAGAGTACCTCCCTTCTGTTAAAAAGAACCTTCACCAAACTGCAGTGAACCACAGGCAAATTGCTTTCAGCTCAGGGAACAACTTCAGGTGGAGATCTGCCCCAGCCAACACTGAGATCTTCACATCATTCCTGGGCTCTGTTGCCCTCCAGCTCCTTCCCATCATGTGGACATGGGCGAGACCCTCCTGAGCCATGAGAGATTAAAGCTGGGAACAACCAAGAAAGGTCCTGAGTGAAACTTCTCTCCTCCAGGCCCTTTGGAAAGGCACGGGGAGGAGGCAGGGAAGGGTGAAGGAGGTTGGGGCAGTGGACATCACAGTAAGAGGCTCCCTGGCTTGTGAGAGAAGGACAACAATGCTCCGAGTGAGAAGGTCTGGTTTTAATTTCTGCTTCAGAGGATGAAGTGGGAGGTTCTTGAACAGTAGGTTGTTTGTTTATGATTCTCCTTACAGTATTCAGTTTGGTTCCTGGCCAGAGACGGTCCCACCTCTGCCTGGAAGTCCATCCCTGCTCCTGCAGTGCATCCCTGAGCTAGGCAAGATTCTCAGGGCAGGACCAGCAGTGCAAAGCCTGTGCTGAGCCAGCCCCAGCTCACACCCATCTCATGGACCAAACCACCAGAGTCTGAACTCATTTTCTGCGTGCAGAGCTTTGCCTCAGGGAGGGCTTTAGCACCTCACCACAGCTCCAGAGCTCCCCATGAAGGGGCTCCAGCCAAACTTTACCAAAGACCAGCTGAAAAATGAAGTCAAATCCTGCTGTATTGTTACCACAGGCCATTGCCTCATCCCTGGAAGTGTTGCCCCATCCCTGGAAGTGTCCAGGACCAGGCTGGACAGAGTTTCAAGCAACCTGGTCTAGTGGAAGGTGTCCCTGCCCATGGAATGAGATGATCTTCAAGGCCCCTTCCAACCCAAGCCATTCTACAATTCTGTAACAAAAACTTTGGAAGATCAAAACCTTTTAAAGAACCAATTAGCTGTCAATCACGTGTTTATGGTCTGTGTACAGCCCTGATGGAAAGCCAGGAAGGTCCCAGCCCAAGGAGAACATCAAAGCTCTCCAGAGCTCCTGCAGGGCCACAGAGGGTCACGCTGATGCCCACCCAGCACCTTGTGAGCTCCTGGAAAGCTCCTGATGAGCTCTCCAATTCACCACACTCCTTCTACAAAGGGCAGCTCCTTCTGTCTCCTGCCAACGACCAGCACGTGCCAAAACAAACGCCAGCCTCTTTCTCAAATGTTGTTTCTTTCCCTTAATTTTCCGACTGCAGCCAATTACAGCTTGACCAGCTACACTCCACTCTTCCAGGTCATTTATTCAGAAGGGGGGGAAAGCCAGTGAATAGGATGGTTTTTAATATCTAGATAATTACATCTATTTGGATCATTTATGAGCTGGCCGGGTCCCAACTCTGCAGCCCAAATTGATACTAGGACTACTCTCTTTTGACCAATCTGCTTCAAAATCGCCTCATAAAAGGATGCTGAATGTACCCAACTGGCTTGCTGATGTGCTGATGTTCTCCTGTCCTCCCCCCCGGGGCAGCTCAGGCATGGAGAAGATGGCTTACAGCCAAAAATGTGCCTCTTTAGACCCCACAGCTGCTCTCCCATGCCTGTCCCTAAGAAAAATGAGATTAAAATATGAAGTCATCTGCCAGAAGTAGCAGACCCTTACATCCAGGGTCCAGCCCATAATCTGAGATAGGGCAACAATTTTAGGTGGGTCTCCATCCTGCTAAAACCTGTTAGGCTGACCCTCTGTCAGATTCTGTATTTGCTGAGTTTTCTCTGTCAAATAAAACTGAAGAACATTTCTTTTTCTCCCCATGCATCGCTGATTTTTACCTTTGCTACGCAGAGAGGCCGTGGGGAGGATTAATCTGGATTGGAATTAGGCTGTTTTTCTCAAGACAGGAATAAATACATACAGAAATGGAAAGGGAGAAGCCAAATATGTGAGAAGGCAACCGCACAGAGCGAAGTGGTTTTACTCCCTGGGGCAGCCCGTTTGCAGGGACAATGTACTGTCTTTTTAACCAGCCTGGACTCAAACACTGGCTCTTTACACTCACATTTAACCCCTCTTTCACTCCATCCCGCTGTGCAATGTGAGCAGCTCCTCCATCCACCCCAGCCAGCAGAAAGGAGAGCACCACTGCACCCCCAAACATTTAAATTGCAAATCAACTCAACCACGTACCACAAATATACACAAAATTCATTCTCCCAGAGCATCTTGCTCGTAATTTTAACCGGGAAACAGTTAACCCCGAGCCTATAAATAACAAGATAATCCACCAGCACGTTAGCACAGTCTCTTTAGCTGTAACACAACATTATTTGGGCTCTGCCTGTCTGTTCTCCTGCACTGCAGCAGCGGCTCCAGCACTTCGTGGTGAAAGGAAAAACTGGTTAGCAAAGCATTTAGTCATGTTACCTTCTCCCGCTGGCACCTACAACCCCCCCGGGGAGCAGCAGCTCTTGCCTCCCTCCAAAGCATCTTCTCCCGTGCCCAGAGCCGGCAGCGAAGGGTTCGGAGCACAAACGCGTCGTGGCTGCGCCCCAGGCTGCTCCAGCAGCTACAAAGTTGGTCAGCTGAGCTGTGACCTTGCTCAGAAAGCAAATACAAGTTTAAACCAAGAAGCACAAAAGAGGGATTGATTTTCCAATAGAGCAGCCCACGGCTCTCGGATGACCTTTGCGAGGACAGTTCAATCCCGGTGCACAAAACCGGTGACTTTTCCACTTACTAGTTATCATTCCCAGAAAACACAGAGCACCGAGCGCTGCCTGGGCTGCCGGGGGTTGTCCCTTCTCGGGGCTGATAATCGAAAGGAGAGTCAATAATTAACGGCGGGGTTGTGGCTGTACCTGATGCTGCGGCTGCCGCGGTCCCTCCGCAGGCTGCACCTCCGGGCTGGAGCATTAGCGATTCCAGGAGCGCCGCTCCCGAGGAAGCGCAGCCGCCTGCCGCCACTGCCAGGCGGCAGCTCGGGGAGCGGCACAAGGGCTCGGTGTCCCCGGTGCTCCCGGCGGAGCAGGCACAGCCCCGGCCCCTCTCGCCGTGTCCATCCCTCCGCAGCCCGGGAGATGCCGGGCGGGATGGGCAGCGCGAGTGACGGCAGAGATGTCCCGGTGTCCCCCGGCTCCCGGGGGGGACAGTGGCACGCTCCCTATCAAACTCTCCAGCCCTTGGCTCTGGGGTTGTCCATCCAAACTTCCAGCTGGCAGCGGACAAGGCAGGGGTCAGCGGGCAGAGCGGACACCAGGGACAGGCTGCCCAGAGGAGCTGCGGCTGCCTCTGGATCCCTGGAAGTGTCCGAGGCCAGGCTGGACGGGGCTTGGAGCAACCTGGGATGGTGGAAGGTGTCCCTGCCCATGGCAGGGGGTGGAAGGAGATGTAAGGGCTTTAAGGTCCCTTGCAACCCAAAGCGATCGGTGATGCTGTGATTTTGGGCAGGGTACGTGTGGCACGTGGCTCAGTGACGGGCAGAGTGCCCGTCCCAGGCCTGTCCCGAGCTCCAGCATTGGCATTCCCCTCGGGCATCCTGGACTGCTGCCCCTCCAGGCTGGCAACAGGGACAAATCCCTCCGTCTCCGCACTGAGCTTGCAACAACCTCCTGCCTGCAAAGGGCGAGGGGTTCAGTCACTGCCCGGGCTGCAAACCTCTTCCAGGGCTGGGAAAGAAAATCCTGGGAAGTGGAGGCATCCCCTGGGACGTGGGGGCTCTGCTGGGGGCTCTCACCAGGGACTCCCACCACGGAGCAGTGCCAGCACCTTTCCCATCGCTGAACGAGCAGCACAACCCAAATCTCATGCTAGGGAGGAAAACCACATCTTGTCACTGTGTGAGAGCAGAGCTGCTGGCGCGGCTCCAGCTCCCTGCAACCCCCAAACGGGACTTTAACACATTAACTTTGAAGAAAAGCAGGCAAGTTTTGCCTTTGCAGGAAGCAGAGTATCTGGCCGCGTAGAGAACCAGCAGTGTTTGTCCTTTTGCCAGCTCTCCCCGAGGCACGGATGGGTTAAACTTCCTACCCGAGGAATGAAAAATAATTTCAGCAGCCGGTTAAATGCCGCCTTTCCCAAACACTGCCGTTCCCAAATGCCGCCTTTCCCACGCGGCTCCATCCCACACCGCGCGGGGCCATGACTCGGTGTCGATGGCTTTCTGCTTTCACAAGCAATTACTGAGCCCGAGGTTCCAAACCAGCTCCAGAGCACGCTGGCTCGTTTTCTGCTGAATTCTTCTGCTTTAGTTCCGCTCGCGCGTCTTTTCTGAGCACATTCTGCTGCTTGTGCTCTCCAGACAAAGCAGCACGGTGGAAAAAAAATACACGTATTTCTATATGATGCTGATTTTAAAGTCATTCTGAAAGAATTGTTTGGTTTTCCCACTGCAAAGACCTAGCAGGAAGCTCAAATTTGAGCATTTCCTCATTGCAATTACCCACATACGACCTACAGTTGTTCCCAGACTTAATCCCTCTGGAAATGAAGAAGTCTGCGACCCCTTAAATAAGCTTTTAGTCGGGAGCTATGAAGGGAAGGAGTCGAAACATGCAAATTAATTAATTATGGGCTGGTGCTTGACGGATTTACATCTGGCCTCTGATAGCTTTGCCCAAGGGGGCTGCTGCAGGGTGGGAAGTGGGGAAGGGGTTTCTAAGATTGTCCAAACTCCAAGATTGTCCCCCAGGCGTGGGAACTGAGGTCACGGCCTGAAACTGCTGCTGCTTCACATCAGGCACCGCAGCTGTCGGGGGGGTTTTGCTCCGCCGGCTGCTCCCATGGCTGAGAGGAACCAGACGGCCCTGAAGTGGCTCAAGAGCCATCCCATCCACCCCTCCTGGCCGCCGCTGCTGCCTCCCCGGGTGCTGGCAGGGCTGCTGCCTTCCCCTCCCCTTCCCTCACAGAATCCCTGTGGGATGGCGGGTTTGGGCTTCACCCCCTCTCCTCGCCACCACGGATCCGTCACAGAGCGATTCAGGTTGGAAGGGACAACTGAGATCATCCAGTCCCACCTCCCTGCTCCAGCAGGGTCATCCCAGAGCACCTCACCCAGGATTGTGTCCAGACGGGTCTGGAATATCCCCAGCGAGGGAGACTCCACAGCCTCTCTGGGAAATCTGCTCAGGGCTCGGTCACTGCCCAGGGAAGTTCTGCCTCATGTTCAGCTGAAAATCCCTGAGCATCAATTTGTGGCCATTCCTCTTGTCCCAGTGCTGGGCACCACTGAGCAGAGCCTGGTCCATCCTCTGACCCCTCCCTTTGGATACTTATATCCATGGATGGGGTCCCTTCTCCGTCACCTCTTCTTGAGACTGACTAGGCCCAGCTCCCTCAGCCTTTCCTGGGCAGGGAGGTGCTCCAGGCCCTTCCTCATCTCTGCAGCCTCCACTCCAGCAGCTCCATGTCCTTCTTGTCAAGAGGAGCCCAGAGCCAGACACAGCACCCCAGATGTGGCTCACGGGGCTGAGCAGAGTGGCAGGATCACCTCAGGGTGACCCACAGACAGAGCTCGCCCTCGGCACCCAAAGGGTTACACCCAAACCTGCTCCATCCCGGCGGTCTGGATTGCACAACACCCAGCTGAGCTATCGCTGCAAATGGACATACCAGGAATAAAAATGGCCTCTCGGGGAATATTTGTTGTACGGATTTTTCAATTCTGTTTTCACTGCAAAGGAAGAAAAATAACCCACTTCCAGTCTGCTGGGGACAGGCACACGGGTGGGATCTCCGCTGTGATCTGCTGCCGGCTGGCACGGCCCCGGGAGGAGGTTTCCCTCCAGGAGAAAAAAAAAGAGGTTTGAAAACTTTGTGGGATTAAACAAATACCTAGCTAAATAAAAGCAGTTTAAAGTCCTGCTTTGCATTGCAAGGAGTTGTCACGAGGTTTCCCAAAGGGAGAGCAAACAGGGTTCCTGCTGGATGAGATCTGAATCCCGGGAGCCCATCAGCCACCTTGTGTCTGGCATCACACAACCATCACTGCCAGCGGCCCTGTGCCCCACAGCATCCCTTGGAACGGCTGCTTGAGGGGGCAGAAGGCAGCTGAGCAGACCCAAAATTAAAGTGGGGAGACCAGACAATGCCTGAGCCACCGCTATAAACCCAACAGCAAGCAGGAGGAGAAGTTTCCAAGCTGGACCCGTCCCAGCCTGCAGCCACACCACCACACATGCTGGGCAGCCTTCCCTCTGCCCTGGTACCACCACAGCCCGTGCTGAGGCAGAGCAGGCTGGATTTAGGGATGCAAAACCTGTTACTTACGGGAAGAGCCTTCATCCTGGGGCCAGTGGATGGGTTCAGCACGTGGCTGGTGACAACGGGTGCCCTGCAGCACCGCGATCTTATCGCACCCCACGAGGAAACTCCCTCGCCTGCTGCCTGGCCGGGGCATCAGAGCAGAGCTGGGAGCTGGAAGCAATTTGTGAGTGCTGGAGAGGGACGAGCTCTCTCTGCAACCCATCAGCTCGTGGCTGATGATGGAGAGGTCCAGACTGGCCTCCCACCCTCTCTGCAAAAAAGCAGCGGAGGAGGAGGAGGCGGATGGGGCTGGAGCCGGGGGCTGCGCATGGAAAACATCCTGGAGGCGTGTGGGGCCTCCCGGGGTCTGAACGGAGAGGGTTCCCCGGGAGCTGAATAATGAACCCGGCACCACTTCATCAAGAAGCCCCGGGTGTGCAGCCCTTGGTACTTAAACAGCCATTTCAGGCCCTTTCCCAGCCACGGAGCCGTGCGGGCACCGACTTTATTAAAGCTGCTCGTTGCTGTCTAATAAATGTCGTGAGCTTCCTGCCAGCATTTCCATTAGAGACGGGTCAGACCTGGAGGTATCAGATATCCAAACCCTCTCCCTCTGTTGTGGCTTACCAGGAGGGGAAAACGCTCACATTCACCCCCTCCTCTGATAACCTCTTTCCCGACTGACCTTCAGCTCATTCCAGGCACAGACGTACAAAAGCTTTGGTCGATTCTCGAGATTTTATCCCATGCCTTGAAAACGGTGTTTTCCCTAAAGCCTCCTTTCCCAGAGCCAGGTGATCACAAAAAGCACCCAAAGCCCTGAAACAAAAGTGCTGCACAGTCAGAAGGCAGACAAAAATCGGAGGTGCCTCATTTCTAATGTTTACTCTTTTTGCCTCAATCCCACAAGTTTTGAGAGAAAACAATGAAGCCCTGCTATGGCTTCTGGTCTCTTCCAAGCTGCTGGTTTCCACCTCCTTGACCTTGGGACAAGTCAAGCTTTGCTGCCATGATACTGAGTAACTCCCACGTGGTCAGAGAAAAGTGGGAAATGTTAGGTTCTTTTAGGTAAGCCGTGTTATCTGCATTTCTCTCCTCTTCCCTGGGCAACCACCACAGTCCCCCACGGAGACACGGAGCCATTTCACATCGATTTCTGACCCGAGCCAACAAGACTTGGATTGATCACACTCCTGACAGGTTTAAAAACCTCTTCACACCGGAACAGTTCTTTTTCAGGCCACCTGAAACCACCCTCCTCATTGATTGGGACTGCAGGGAGGATGGATGTGCTGCCTTCCTCCTCTGCTGGTGATTCCTGTGTGGATAACGGGGGCTGGGAGCCCTGGAGCAGCATTTCCCACCTCTCACCCATTTAGGAAATGGGGATTTTCCTCCAGGTTTTTGACCAAGCCTCAGCCACATGTTGCCGGTGTATTTTCAGCTTTCTCACTCACACTGCATTCAACCCTGATGGGCAGAGGAACCGGCTGCAATGATGAATTTAAGATATTCCCATTTGGAAGATGGGGACCACTCTGTCTGGGTGGGTTTTTCACCACATTTCACATTTCTGACTCCATCAAATCATCCATTTGGGCAGTGTATTACCTTAATAATGACACCACCTTTTTTCCTCAGCTGCTTCTTTTTCCTGTGCTGTTTAAACCCTGGGACGGGCAGGACTCGAGGCTTCCCAAAACATGAATTCCACTGAGGTCTAAAATAAACAGGGTTGAAGCAGGAGCTCCCTGCAGCCAGTTCCTCCCCACTGCTCTCCCCTGGCATTGTCTCTGTGAGGATTTCTGCCCCAAGCCATGGGTTCCTTCACACCCCTGGGGCTGGGGTCAGGGTTTTATTGACCAAAATCTGCATCCTGCTGCTCTGGAGCGAGGCAGAGTCACACAGCCCCTGTCAAGTGGGCCACCAAATGGAAAATACAATAACTTTCCATATTGACTTTTTTTTCCCTCACCAATGGGGCCACGCTCATCCCTGTGGCTGCTCCCAAAGCTTCCTTGAAAAGACCCAAGATTTGATGAGTTGGGCTGCAACACACAGTGATGAAAATGGGACTTTTAAAATATCTGGCAGCTGTAAAACCACCAGGGGAGGGACCTGAATCAGCACCGAGCTCGTGAATGAGCCTGTATTCATCCAGCAGCCGTGTCCCAGGATCTCAGCACCGCTCCTGATGCAAGGAATGCTTTGAGGCCAAACCTCTCCCTCCCAAAATGTTCCCATGCCAGAGGCTGTTTGACAGGAAGCAATGTTGTACTCCTGCTTGGTGGCAAAGAAAAATGTGGGAATGGGACAGCCCTAGCTCTGCATGAGGGGGTGATACCTGGGAGATGAAGCCTTCCTCACAACTGGACTTTCTGAGAGGAGCCAAATGCAACCATGGTTTTACTGTTCACAAGGAAACGGCACCAGGAGTCTGACAGAGCTCACAGCAGCAACAGGCTCCCTGACATCCCATCCTCCAGTTCCAGGACTGTTCTGAGGAATCCATTCACTGATCCCTCCTCCGCCACAGATTCCCCAGCCAGGTCGCTGCTCATTGGGCTGACTGTCATTTCAGCAGATATATTGATTTTTTAAATATTATAATCAAATTGACAAATAATCAGTGATTAACCTGAGGTTACAGGTTCCCCCTCCTCATTTGCCATCTCGGGGACCATTTAAGAAATAAGCTTTGCCCATTTAGCCCGTCCCAAATCAAACACAAACCATCTGGAAGGCTGCAAAACATGTCCAAAATGCTGATTTTTTTTTTTTACATAATTTTCCTTCTCTGCCATTGCTGTGATCGCTACCCTTGCCCTGCATGAGCAACGTTTTTGGGAGTTCACCAATTTCATTTGGGCAACATAGCTAAAATATTTAATATCCGGGGTGGCTCTGGACAAGGGAAACCTTTCCTGGCAGTGCCACATCCCAGAGCTGACAGGAAAATGAGATATCCCCGCACAGTCCAGACCCACTTCCACCCCTGAACGGTGAACATCACACCCAGAGCACCCAGACCACGACTTCCTCCACCCTGCACTCGCTTGAACTTGCAGCTGAGATCGCCCAACCCACGCTCTGCCTCCACCGACCTCCTGATGGACCCCCAGCCCCTTCTCCAGACCCAGCGCTGCGCACCCCGCACAGCTCCCGCTGTCTCCCGGGGCCAGCCCGGGCTCGGAGGCGGTGTGGAAGGGGCAGGCGGACGCCGGGAGCTGAGGAAAGCTCACGCCCGGTCCCGGCAGAGCTGGGCTGCTCAGAAACGCCCCGGCAGCGCGCACGGCCGGGGAAAGGCGATGCCGCCTGCGAGGGAGAGGCGCTGCCCGTCCCGCCGCTCCCTCCCCGTCCCGGCCGGGACTCAGGGAGCCCCAGCACAGCCCCGGAGCCAGCAATGGGTGACGGTGCCAGGAGCGGCTCCGTCCGGGCGGCGGGAGCGCCGCGGGGAAGCGGGGAGAGGCGGCGGGCAGGAGGGGAGACCGCGCTGGGCCACATCTTCCCGGCTGGGCAGGGTTTCGTGGCTCGGCTTGGAGGCTGAACACAACTCTGGGCACTTCCTCTGCAATGCCCAGGGCCCGGCGGCCCTTCCCAGCCCGCACACGGCCACTCCGGGGGTCCCGCCAGGGCTCGGAGCCTTCCCGCCCTCTCCCAGCCGCCCAGCCACGGTCAGTGCCTCCACCCCGGAGCCAGGGGTGCTCTGGAAACATTCCTGTCCCGAGTGATCCCGGGGTGATGCTGCTCCAGGGTAGCCACGCGAGGGGCCAAGAGCCCTGAGCATCCTTGGAGCAGACCCAGGAGCACCCCTGGAGCAAACCCAGGAGCATCCTTGGATCAAACCCAGGAGCACCCTTGGAGCCCCCTCCAAAGCGCTCCCACACGTT
>VZRO01006619.1:473218-483505 GCA_013397915.1 Daphoenositta chrysoptera
TGCGGGGGGCGCGGGGGGGCGGCCCGAGCGCGGGGCGGGGGGCGGCGGGGCCGCGCTCGGCCCCCTCGGGGAGTAAATGGCGCCTGGTGTGCGCGTGTGTGTGTGTGTGCGCGCCAGGTGTGAGCGCCCCGGCCGCGCCCCGCAGGAACCATGCCCGGCGTCCTGCCCGGCGACAGCGCCAGGGCCAGCCCCTCCAAGAAGAACCGGCTGTCGCTGAAGCTCTTTCAGAAGAAGGAGGCGAAGCGAGCGCTGGATTTCACCGAGGCGCAGGAAAATGAGCAGAAGGGCGCGGAGTTCAGAGGCGCCGAGATGTGAGTGCCGCGCGGGAGAAGTTCTTGTGGCGATGTTGTGTCCGGCTCGTGGTGCTCCGTCCTCCGCTCCTTTCGGTTTCGTGTTCTTGCATAAATAACGTGCTGCAACACGCGCGAAATTAAATTAACGTGCGCTTACATTAAATTAGCGTGCGCTTAAATTAAATTAGTATGCACTTACGTTAAATTAACCGTCGAGGCAACTTCATCAAACTGAACAAACTAATGACTATAACCAATTTCTGTAGCTATTTTAAGGAAGCAGCTTTGCCCCACTGGGGATGTTTAGTTGGCACGAACTTTGGGATCACGTGCTAAAGTTGCTTTTTAAAAATTAATTAATTAATCACTTTCTAATGACTCCTTTAAGAAAACAGCTTTGCCCCACTGGGGGTGTTTAGTTGGCCACAAACTTTGGGATCACTTGAAAAAGTTGCTTTGCTTCAAGTTAATATAAGGAGATATTGTGTCACTGAGCTATTTATATTATTATTTTTATTAATACTTAATTTTTTGCAAGGCGAGCTTTAATGAACATATGTTGGATCTTAAAAGTTGTTTCTGCTGTAAGGAAAGGAGTTGATTTGGGGTTGGCTGTCACTTATTGGGGCTTTTCAGGCCCTGAGCAAATCTATCGACTCGTTTCAATGCTGGGGAGGGGATTTAATTGGGAAAAAGAAAATTGTGGTCAGTTAAAAGTAGTTGGAGACTTTAATTTCTGTTGTGTCGTTACAGTGTATATTAATACAGTGTATTAATCACTTATATCAATGATTAATAATAATTATAATCAGTGTATAGTGTGTCAGGTTCATTGGTTTTTGGGGGTTTTTTTAGATTTTTTTTCTGGTTTTATGTTTTTGCTTTGCATCTAGAAGTGGGGTGACTGGAGCAGGGGACAGTGATAAAAATATGTTCTGGGCACATCTTTTCTGCCTCATGAATGAACAAAAAACATACAAAAGTATTTAAATGTGAAATTTTTGGTCCCTTAAATCAGTCTCCTGGTATTTGGTGTGTTGGAACTTCGAGCAGGTTTGCCTCCTGCTTGGGAACCTGTGTGGTTTAGGGTGGGTTGCTGAGGAATCAGAGGTGTGAGGAGTCTGTTGGAGCGCCCAGAGTGAATTCAGGCACGCTTTGACACGATTTTGATCTGCATTTCTCAGTGCTGAATTCTCTGAGGTGGGGAGAGCTGAAGGAGAGGTTTTTGCAGAGTGCCTCTTACCCGGATTCTGTGTTTCAGTGACCAGGTGGTTCCTGCAGCACAGCCCCCCTCCCTTGCCAGCTGTGAGAAAAAAGACAACATGCTGCCTTTTGTGGGCTTGAACAACCTGGGCAACACCTGCTACCTGAACAGTGTCCTGCAGGTGAGGCCATGTCCAGGGGGGTCAGAAAGGGACATTTTGGTTAAGCCCAAATGGGTGAAATCAGTTTGTTCTGGGTGCAGTATTAAGGGCATCTAATTACAGAGGGGGAAAAAAGATGCTGCTGCAGGAAATGTGTGCACTGTGGTTGTCCTGATTGGGTAATTCTTCAGTTTCCATACTCAGGGCTCCTCCCTGCTGTGACAAATCCTGGATCTTTGTGTGCTGTGCACAGCCTGGGGAGGTGCAGAGCTGTGGGGATTATAAATGTGCATTTATGTGTGGAATAACTTCTTAGTCGAGTTATTCTTGTGTTTTCAACTGTTGCTTTCAGGTATTATATTTTTGTCCTGGTTTTAAAACTGGAGTAAAACATTTATATAACATTATTTCAAAGAAGAGAGAATCTTCAAAGGATGAAGGAGAGCAAAAGGCAGAAAAGGTAACAAATGCCCACGTGTTCTTTACTTGTAACCTTGCAAGTGAGGCTGCCCTGAATGTAGTGAAAATTTAACTGATTTCTGTTCTTAAGAAGCTTTTCAGCATTGTTTTCTACAGTGTTACTTCAGGTGGAGATGTGTTTGAGTTGTTTTGAACTTTAGTACAGGTTTTAAAGTCTAACAGAAGAAATTTGAGAAAGATACCTGACCTTGCTTCTGGCATTAAGATAATTATGATACAGTACTTGGAGTGGATGGAAATGGGAGTTTGGGCAAGGATGCTTTGGGATTTTAAGCTAATGGCTAATTGGGCTTTTATGTTTGTTTTCTACTTGAAAAAAACCAAATTATTGTCTGAAGTCCACCTGGCTCCCATAGCAGACAAAAAATGCAGTCAAATATAGAAAACCAAGGGAGGGGAGGAGAGAAAAAGTTTAACTTGTTGTGACAGATGGAAGTGATGCAAGTGTTTTTATTCCTTTTACGTTGTTATTGCAGGGAAGTTGTAAAGACGATCCCCTGGCAAGTTACGAACTCATCTGCAGTTTGCACTCCTTGATCCTTTCAGTTGAGCAGCTTCAAGCCAGTTTTCTCCTAAACCCAGAAAAATACACGGATGAATTGGCCACTCAGCCCCGGAGGCTGCTGAACACCCTCAGGTACAAACCACCTTCAGTGCTGGCAGAATTTTATCCTGACATTTCCAGGTCATTCCATTGCCCAGCTTTAGAGGCTGGTGGAAGGTAGCTGGCCTTAAATTTGGGGTGGCCTTATATGAAGTAAGATTCTTGTGCTTGTTGTTACCACCATGATGTTGGAAATTTGAAAATAAATTTGAATTTTGTAAGACTGTAATGCAGAAAGGGTTTAAAACAGTGCTTGGCCTTAGGTGCAGAGGTGTTACTGAATTATAGAGTGGTTTGGGTTGGAAGGGACCTTAAAGCTTATCCAGTTCCACCCCTGCCATGGGTAGGACACCTTCCTCTAGGCCAGGTTGCTCCAAGCCCTGTCCAGCCTGGCCTTGGACACTTCCAGGGATGGGGAAGGATCCTCTTGGAGCTGAGGAGCTCCACTGCTGGGTGTGTTTAAATCCCTAAGGCTGAACCCCCCTACAACTCTGTGACAGAGATGACCTCTCTCTAAGCCTGGAGAGGATCCTCCATGACTTCCAAATCCCTAATTTCAGTCTCAAATCCCGTTTCCCAGTTAGCAAAGGATGACGAGCCCTCATTTTTTGCTGCTTTCCTTTGCACAGGGAGCTGAACCCCATGTACGAAGGGTACCTGCAGCACGATGCCCAGGAGGTCCTGCAGTGTATCCTGGGCAACATCCAGGAAACCTGCCAGCTGCTGAAGAAGGAAGAGCTGAACAAACTGCCCGTGGAAGAGCCTGCAGCTAAGCTGGAGGAAAAACCCACCCCAAACTCTGAGAGCAATGGCTCTGCCAGCCCTGCCGAGGAGGAGGAGCCCGGCCCGGGCGGAGACGCGGCCGAGGAGAAGCTGCTCAAGGGCAACGGGAAAAGGAAAAGCGACGCCGAGGGCGGCAACGCCAAGAAAAAATCCAAAGTATCAAAAGAGCAAATTGCAGCAGAAGAAAATCAAAGACAAACCAGGTCCAAGAGGAAAGCCACGGGAGAAAAGATGGAAAACCAAACGGATGCCATTGCCAAGTGTTCCGGGGAGAGCGAGAGCGCCAAGCCCACGCAGAAAAAGTCGCGCCTTAGGTTAAACTGGTTAAAATCTTCCTGCAAACAGCCCAGTATTCTGTCCAAATTTTACAGTCTAGGAAAGTTAACTACAAACCTGGGATCCAAAGACCCAGGGAAAGAATATGACTGTGAGCTCGAAGAGTCAGCTGTCAAGTGCGAAAATGGTGACAGTAAAGAAGAATATCATGAACCAGCGTCTCCCGTGGAAAACCATCATGGAAAAGGAACTGAAAAAGAACCAAAAAAGGAAGGTTGGTGCACAAGTGGATGGGCTTAAAATTAGTAGGATTAAGAAAGTACAATGCGTGGGAAGTCAGCCTTCAGACTGCACAGCCTGCAGAGCTCTGAACACAAAATTAGATTTTTTTCAGGAATTGAAGACGATTTTTAGGAAAGAGAATTTATTTTTATATGTGCTTGTAATTTTTTTTCTTTTAGCACTTGACCTGTTTAGCTTAGATCTCGAGGCATTTCTCTGACATTCTGTAATCATTGTGCAATATGTATAAAAAAAGGCAGAATATTACCAGGTTTGTATTTACCACTAGTTTTTGTCATCCATGGAAAGATCAAGTGGATTCAAGATGTAAAGGGATATTTCTGTGAGGAGCAAATGCAATCAAACCCCACTGGCTATGGCTTTGCAAACAATATCCTCTTTTTCCCTTCCAGTGCCTTAATCTTTCCATATTCCCAACCTTCCCAAGAACTAGGAAGGACTCAGGATGTATTAAAGATCTAATCTATGTAGATCTAATAGATATCAGTTGGAAATGCTAATTGGCTGGCAGGTCTGGATTTGGTTTATGTTAATGAAACAAGATACCTGTTGAGGGAAGGGCTTCAGTACTTACTTCAGGAGTCCAGTACTTATGATTTGGAACTTTCCACCTACCAGGTTTTATAAAAAATTGAAGGATTGAACAGCCTTTTGAGTTCTGCATTTCTTCTGCAGATTTGGCCAAAACTGGCCTATAAATTTAGGAAGGAGGAGAGGACTAAGAATAAATAGAAGCCAGGCAAACCCACAGTGGAGGAGGCCAATGGTCCATGCCAAGGACTCAGAGCATTGCTGACAACCCAATATTCCAGAATGTGACACTCTCACACTTCAAGTATAAAACCAGAGCCCAATCTTAGAACAGAAATTAAAGTTTGAGGGCCAAGAGACAGAGAGTCCTTATTTCCTTACAAGTAGATGATACCATTAAAACTGCATGTGATTTGTTTTGCTTTTGAATTCCTATCTGAGATCCCAAAAAAGCCATGGCTGTACCAGTGATTTTCCAAGGATAACCAGGTTCTGAGGGGTGTCTGGAATAAAGTGCAGCTTGCTCAGGGATGTGCCATGTGCTTTCTCCAGGTACAGAGCTGGCTGTCTTCGAGCTGGTGGAGAGACTCTTCCAGGGCCAGTTAGTGCTGAGGACGAGGTGCTTGGAGTGCGAGTGCTTCACGGAGAGGAGGGAGGATTTCCAGGACATCAGTGTCCCAGTGCAAGAAGATGAACTTTCTAAAACTGAAGAGAGTTCTGAAAGTAAGTGATTCCCTCAAAAAGGGGTGTGAGGTGTGCTCCTGCCTCAGCTGGCCGTGGGGAGGGACAGTGCTGTGGTTAGGAAGGAACACGGCTCCTGTTTGTGCTGGCTAAAATTAGAGGCTGTTATCTCCTGTCCTGATTAACTTTAGACTTTGGAAACATGGTGCTGATAATGTTGACAGATCCAGATAATATTCAAATTGTTCCAGATCTTAACACATAGCATGGACAATCTTTCACTTAGGCACCTGTTTTCCTGCGTATGAGCAGGTATTTCCTTTCATTTGAGTCTTCTCTTTCTTCCTGGATAAGAAACTCCGCTTTTTCTTAATTTTACAAGAATTTAATTCTTGTAATCTTACAAGAAATATTTACATTTTTTCTTAAAAATAAAAGAAACAAGAATCCAGCATTTTTTTTCTTAGTTACTGTAAAAAAAAAACCAAACTATTTTAGATAGTTTTTACCTTAATAACATTTGTATTATGTTTGTAAGTGTTAGTCTTGTGGTCTCTTTCACAAATTTTATTGATCTACATGTAGTTTTTTAGCTATTTTCAAAAGTAAGCGTGGCAAAAACACATCTTGAAATTCAGAATTTTAAGGGAATTAATTTTAGTTGCCATGGACTTAATTTGGAGCAGCTTTTCCTGCTTTTACTCCCCATTTTGCTGAAGGATTCAAAGGAAAATGTGGGGGGTGATGTTCATATGTGAAGTGCTGCCGACAGCGGGTGATCCTGTCAGCAGTGTGAGGGTGGCAGGGGAGGCAAAATGCAAGAAGTGAGAGGGAACTTTCTGGTTATTTTGGGGGTTTGCCATAATAAGTGGAATTCTGGTCTCATACAAGCTCTCAATTTCCAGACATGGCAACAAAATTGTGTGATGTGAAACAAGCTTTGGAAAAATCCTCATTTTGGGTAATGATATCCATTAAGCAACATTTTCATCCCTTCCTGAAATGCTCCAAAGATTGAAACACATCACACATTTCACACATACTGAGTGTTCCTTGCAGTGTTGCAGGTTTGGAGTGGTCTGAACTTGCCATATTTTGTTTTGTTGCTCTTCTGGCGGGATGGGTTGGAAATGTAAATATTGGCGTATCTGTGAATGCAGCGATTCTCTTTTCTAGTTTCTCCAGAGCCAAAAACAGAAATGAAGACTCTGAAATGGGCAATTTCCCAGTTTGCCTCAGTGGAGAGGATTGTGGGAGAGGACAAGTATTTCTGTGAGAACTGCCACCACTACACGGAAGCCGAGCGCAGCCTTTTGTTCGATAAAATGCCCGAAGTGATCACAATTCACTTGAAGTGCTTTGCTGCCAGTGGCTTGGAGTGAGTATGCATTGCTGTCCTACAAAACAGGGGCCTGCAGCAAGGGAATCTTACCTCAAGAGCTGGAAATGCTTTGTGATCTTTCCAAAAGATTTCCAGATTGGAATTAATTTGCTGGGATGCAGCCCCCAATGCCATAAAGGCTTTGTGTTGTTACAGGTAGTGGCAGAAATTGCCTCCAGAAAAATTGACTTTTAGGAGAGTCCTTAACAAAAATATTTTAGCTCTACTCTCACAACAACCTGATATTTTTTAAAACTTTATTTATTTTAAATATCCCCTGTGGGTTCAGAGGCAGCTTTAAGGGCTTTACCAGAACAAGTAATGAGAACAAATCTGCATTTTATGGGCAGAGGTGGTCTCTACCTGAATGTGAGGTGAATGTGAGTGGGGAAATAAAGATAATCAGGAGATAGACACTTGAAAGAGCTAACACTTGTTACCCCAAAATTGAGCAATTCCTTTAAAAATACTGTGGTCTCTACCTGAATGTGAATACTAACATTTTGGGGGAAAAAAATCATCAGATAAACATTCTAAACAGCTAATACACACACAAAAAAAATCAGTTGCTTTAAAAACACCATAGTATCAGCATCATTGATACTCAATTACTGAGCAATCAGTTTGGTGTTATAATTGTAGCAACCCTTATGTTTTGAAAGAAGTTGTGAGAGTGTTCTTTATCTTCTTTTTCATACTTAAGAAATTTAGGGACTTTCTTTGGGATGAGAGGAAACAAAGAAAAATCCATCCTTACAGTAGTGTACAGGAATATCCAGGTTTCTGACAAAGTAGAAGGGAAGTTTCCTCTGTCTCTGCAATGTCTTTCCATACAAGTCCAGGATCATAACATACAAAATTATCTTTCCATTGATCTCCACAATTTTTGACTTAAATACTGCTTTGTATATATTGACTTACAGCTACACACTTAAAAAATCATCATTGTTGAGTAGGAAACATGAAAATCATCTTCCATTTCCTCCTATGTTTCCTACTTTCTTGTTTCCATGAGGAGGGACTGGCAGGTTCTTCATCCCTCTCCTGCCTCACTGACCCCTTCTGTCCTGGCCAGCTTCAGGTGCTTGCTCCAAACACTCAGACCAATTTCCAGGTCAGAGTGAATCCAGTCTTTTGTGGTTTTCCTTATGTATCCTCTCAATCATGCCATACATTTTCTGCCAAGGGCTACCAGCCAGAGATTAAGGAAGTCAGAGTGGAAAACCTGATGTAGAAACCTGTGATGAAGCTGAAACTCTTCTAAAGAGTTTCCTGATTTTTGGGTTGGATGTTTTATCATGGACAAAACCCTGTCCTTGCTGAAAGTTGCAACAAACTCATTTAGTGGCTTTAAACTTAATTTTTTTAAGACAAGAATCTTCAGACAACTTTTAGCTCCCATAAAAATTGGGAAATCTGGTCTGCTCAGTTGTGCTTTACTGAGTTCTCTGGTGACTTGAGTTGTAAATAAATGAGAAATGAAGGGTACTGTAAATATTTGCAGTTAATAGGGATTTTATTCATCTTTTCTAGATGCTGCTTTGCAAAGTGCTGTGGTTTAAAATAAAGCAGCCAGTGTGAAAATCTCCTTGCCTGGGGAGGAGTAATTCTCTTTGGCAAGTGTGTGTGTGGGGAAAAATGCCAGGCCATGTGTGAGCAGGCTGTGAAGCTGTTTAGAAGGAATTTGTTAATTGGTAACATGTAATTAAGCATTTCCACTCTAGAAATTTAAGAATTTGTGAGAAAATCAGCTTTTTATCTTGTGAAATTCAGTGCAGTGGGTAAAATGTCACTAATTTATGGTCTCAAAAGATGTGGCTGCAGAAATCAGGTTTGCTGTGTTTGAAGTGCATCAGCCAGAGCTGGCAGAGTACTTGGCATGCAATTTTTCTGCCTTCAGATTCTTATCATTAAGAAGAACAAAAAGCTAATATGAAAAGATTTCCTCTCTTATTTCCTCCTCTCCAAATCTTTCTGATGCTGGATGTCATTGAGAAGAAAGGTAGAGCCTGCTTTTTCCTGTTTTCTGTGAATATGATTGTCCCAGTGTGCTTGAGTGGAACTGGATTTCTAATCCAGGGTATCAGCCAGCAGTTCTGTGTTTCTTGACTCTCTTCTGAATATCTCTATTTCTGGCTGCTAACAATAGGGATTTTCAGAAGATTTAAGTTCTATTATTTCTGATTCTATGCTCTTCTGTGTTCCTTTTGGTGGAGTGAAATGTGTATGGTAAGAGAGGTCTGAAGTGAAGTTCCACTTCAAGGGAGTGACTGAGGATCCGTGTGTGTGTCAATGTATTTATTTCTGTGGTTCTGAACAGGAATGAAGCAGAATCAAAATGAAATCCAGGAAAACAATAATCTGTTACTGCAGTTATGCCATGCCTGCAGCTTCCTTGGATTTAAGAGTTATTCTTTGCTAGGATAAGAGCAGTGAGCTCTTTGGAACCTCCCTTTTACAGGGCTTGTCTGTACTCCCCAGTATTTTTCCCTACAACACCCTCACAGTTGAGTAAGACTGAGTCATCCCTGGAATTTATTAGGACATCACAACCTCTATTGTTAAATAAAGGGGTTAATTGATCTGGGCTGATGCAACGTGTAAGTCATCAAGAGCAGATCATTCAAGGAGGCTGATGCACAATAATGAAATCCCAACACTGTCTTTCTTTTTAAACTCTGTAGAAGATCCTTATAATGAAAGGACATTTTCCCTCCTGGTAAATTTGTGTGCTATGAACAAAATACTGTTTATGGAATACTAGAAGCTTTTCCAAAGTAAATCAGCTACAGAGTTGTTTGAAAAAACAATATCATAGGACAGCTAGTGAAGAATCCCAGGAGAGCAGCATTGGCACTGCTACAGTGCACTGAGAGCTGAGGAAAATTAGTCACAATCTCTGAGTGGTATTAAAGCTACTTGAAAGTAAAATAAGTAATGCTTTATTTAGTAAATTACTCTTTCAGGAGGGGAAAAAAACCAAACCCAACCTTACTTGGTTGAGCCTTGGCTGTTAAGAGGTTTCTGGTTTGTTTTTAAACAGGAGGGTGTGAGAGAGAAGGGGGTGTTTGTGCAGAGATAGAAGCATGAATGGTAACAATCAGCTGAACTTTTATCATCACTATTTAAAAATTACTTTTAGTTGATAATTTAGGAAAAGGGCATCTCTTAAATAGTTCAACCTTGCAGTTTCTGGGCTGTAAGATTTAACATTAGAGTCATAAAAATGCCTTTCCTGACCAGGGGTACTCGGGATGCTGGTGCTGAGCCAGGGAGCAGTTCCCATCATCCATGTCTTTGAGGAGAAGGATATGTAGACACCTCTGGGCCACCTAAAGTGGTGTTTTTGGGGGCTGCCGTGGCACGAGGTGTAACCTGTGTGTCCCTTGCCAGGTTTGACTGCTACGGGGGCCTGTCCAAGATCAACACTCCCCTGCTGACCCCGCTGAGGCTGTCCCTGGAGGAGTGGAGCACCCGGCCCACCAACGACACCTACGGGCTCTTCGCCGTGGTCATGCACAGCGGCATCACCATCAGCAGCGGCCACTACACGGCCTCGGTGAAGGTGACGGACCTGCAGAGCCTGGAGCT
>VZRO01006619.1:483864-524331 GCA_013397915.1 Daphoenositta chrysoptera
CGCCGCGCCCCGCGCCGAGCCCGGCGAGCCCCCGGCGGCGGCAGCGCAGGGACTGGAGAGCAGAGCGCTCTGCGTGCTCCAGAGCCTCAGGGAGTACGAGGGCAAGTGGCTGCTCTTCGACGATTCCGAGGTGAAGGTCACGGAGGAAAAGGACTTCCTGAATTCTCTTTCTCCAACATCGTCATCTACATCGACTCCTTACCTACTGTTTTATAAGAAAATTGTAGAGTGATGCTGTACTTGGACTGTAAATATTCGGGATTTGCATACACCTCTCGCTCTGACTTGCATCAAACTACCTGGAAGGAACGGCTGTTTGCTTTTTGAAGCTACTGATTCTTCATCTTTCTGGTCTTTTTTTTCCTTTGGTGTCAAGTGGCTCGACTTGAATTAACAAAACGTGACATAGGACTTGACTCACACCATAACTTTTCTGCTGGAGAATAGTGCTATGACCTTTTAGAAATACCAGTTTGTATAGATCCCAAACGATGCCTACAGCACCCAGTAGTGGTTTTAACGCAGCTCTAGGTCTCAGACATGCCTATTGTACTATTAGCTTTTATTTTTTTGCCTTTTTTTCCCTTTTTTTTTTTTTTTTTAAATAAAAGTTATTTGTATTCATACCCCGGAGTAAATGTATATTAACTAGCCAATTTCATCAGAAGTTGTGTATTTTTGTAACTTGGGAAGTAACACTTCATATTTAGTCTGTGGGTAATTGACGTGGTTTATTCTCCTGCTCCTTGCAACTTGAAGCACAAGGAAAAGGATCCTGGAACCTTATCCAGTACTTTGGAGGGAAATGAACTTGATGGAAGTGTTTGACTGGTCTAATTTGCATCTTGGTACATAGGTGTTAATGAGCAAAGTGTAAATAGGTGTGATTAATACTTCAAACCAGGGGCAGAGTGTAGTGTAATTAAAATAATTTTGTACTTTGAAGAGTGAAGCCCTCGAATCTGCATCTCTGTTTAGGGGGGTTGGGAACTTAGTGGTGACCTTTTAACAGTTCATTTGTGCCTGGAGCTCACTGAGACGTGGGGGAAAAGGAGAGCATTTGGCTTTGATGCTTTGTTAAGAATGTATATATGAAATAAAAAAGCTATGATCCGCATCTGAGACAAGCAGATCAGCCTGTTGTGTTTGGAGAGGGGAAAGCAGAAAGGGGTTTGGGAACAGTTACAAAAAGGTTGGGAAATTATCTTAAAAAACAGATTTAAAGTGCTTTCAGAATAACATTGTGTTTTTTAACAGCATCTCTTAATTTGAAGGCTCTTTTTGACTACAGTGAGGTTCAGGGGAAACATACTGCCAAACCAAAAACATTTGCACTAAAAACCAGATGAAAATCCCAGACTGTCAACTGAAGGTGACTCCTATAAATTGGTAATTAAAATCTTAACAGGTACAACTCAAAAAAGGGGATTGTTCAGTCTGTCCCAGGATGGATGGAATGACACCGAGTGTTGCTGTGAGTATGCCCTGGATACATCTAACCTTTTTCCACTACAAATTAATTGATTTACAGGAAAAGCCCTAAAAACCTCTGCCTAGTTAATTCTGCGATACTTAATTTTTACTGTCTTTTATTATAATGTTGTAAAAACACTGAGGTAAGTCAGGAAAAATCTCTTTTAGTGTTATTTTCCATGTTAGGTTTGACTTCTGATTGTTGTGCAGGCCTTGATTTCGCAGCATAAAAAAATCTGCAATGACAAAATCCACTTTCCCTTTTCCAAAGCATTGCACCATAATAATAAATTACTTCAGAGTCTAAACCGAGAAACAGCTATATTACAAAAATATCAGTACTCTTACCTTGCAAGAGCAGCCCACTCCTATTACAGAATGCAATTTTTAAGCTTTGCTGAATTTCAGCCTGCAAATGAAAGTTTATTTTTCCACACCTGGTGCATGACTTTATCTTTTTCATTCAACTGCAGGATCAGGAATGTTCCAAGGAACCAAAATACCATTATTTTCACCAGAACAGGATGTAAGGAAGACCCAGCTGCCTTCCATCATCCCAGTACAGCTTGGGAGGAGATTCTTTGTGGCAGCTGAAGAGAAAACAGCCTGGGCTGGAAGATGCTGAATGAAAACCCCTCCTCTGGCACAGGCAGAGGGATTGGGGGTGGGTTTTGGGATATTCACTCAAGCACCACTTGCCACCCCCCCTGAACTTGTTGCTTGTAACTCCTGGAGCAGGACTGCTGTAAATTAAAGTTTCATCCTCTCAGGGCTACTGGGATTTGTTTTCACTGTGTAAATATTTTTAATGCCTCTTCCTGTAAATCTCTTTCAAAGCCATTCCTTCCTTCCTTAATATTTTCCATTATGAGATTCCCTGACTCTTGTAGCACTTCCAAGGCCTTGTCAACACCCCTGGGCTTTGCAAGAGGCCTTGGAATATCCATAAAAAGGTTGGAGTTTTTCTTTCTGCAGGAAACTCCATGCAGGTGTTCCATGTTCTATCCCATGACAGAATTAATTCAGGATTATTCTGTTCTAGGGAAACAGAGCCTGGCACACAAAACACACCACTGTGGAGCTGTTGGGATAACAGAGCATGGGAGAAGTCTCCAGTAACCTAAAATAAGTATCAGGAAGGGAAAAAAAGACCCTCACCACCCTAAACCCTCAGTGCTGCTGCAGAAGGGGGCACTTCATGTATAAACCTGGTTTTCCTTCTATTTTTATAAAGTATGTTTATCAAATTCAGGTTTTGTGTGTATATCTGTATTTTTATGTAATTTAGGTATTGATGGAGAGAGAATAAGTGTGTTTAATCATATACCACCTCTTCCAGGGGACTTCCTTCACCACAGAGAGGAAAAATATTAAGATTTAGGAATTATGCACTCAGCTCCAAATTGGGTGTTTCCTTGAAGTGCTGTGTTAGACCCCAAAATATCTGCTGTAAAAAACATCTTTCTTCACATAAACAGCAATGCAAAGAATGCTTTCCATGTACCCTTTTAAACTGTGGTACCATTTGAGGTTCTTCTTCCCCATAAAAACAGGCTTTAAATTAAAAAATGGACACAAAATCAGTTAATCAGTTCCATGGACACAAAATCAGTTCCATGGACACTGCTAATTCCAAGGGGTGAAGAGATGTCCATGAACACACAGAAATGAGGCTGAAACTTCACCTCACAGACTGAAGGAGCTGAAGAGGTACCAAGCTGTGCCTCCCTCTGCTGCTGGCTGCAGATAGAATTAGTTTTGTTTGCAGCAAAAGAACAGGGATAATAAACAATTACCACTTGGTTAATTAACGTTACCGTGACTTACCTTGCTCTGAACCTTTTCCCCAAGGATGCTGAGCCCTGAAGTCCAATGCACAGGGAATTAAAGTGTAAACATTCACATATTTAATAGTACCATCAAAATAACCATCATCATCACTACATTAAAAACTTCCAAAATGCATTTGCGTATGGTCCTAATATAAATTAAATATAGGAACTAAAAGTAAATAAATTTAACATTAGGTAATGCTATAAATAAAGGTAAATGCGTTTAGTGTACCTTTGAGTCATAAAAATGCCTTAAAAAACAGGAGAAGTTTACAGCTCATCACCAATACTCTGGATACCACTGCCATGATTTTTTTCTTTTTTTTTCAAACATTGAGAAGTCTACATTTGACAATTCATAATGATTTTTTGGCCACTGAACACTTTGATGGAGGAAGAGGTGTGTGGGATGTCCAGGATGAAGTCCAAGTTTTATTTCACAATAAAACTTCTTTGATTCCCAGCGCTGATAACAAGGCTCTTTTTCTTTTCAAAACCTTAATTTTTTAAGTGCTTTTTTTTTTTATTTTGGTTTTTAACTCGTTTAGATTTCCATTTTGCGAAGGCTCATCCTGCTGAAGGAGTCTCTGAGGGAGAGAAAATACAATGATGAGCTCAGATTTTCCATGGTGAAATAAGAAGCCTCAGCAGATGAATGACTCTGAATTGATTTCCAGTATTTCCTAGAGCTGGTTACTACAAAAAAATAAGTCCACTGACATTAAAACTCGTTGCTTTTCCAGTGAATTTGGTTTGGGTTTGTATCTGGGATCATCCAACTGCCCAGAAAACTGACAGAAAGTTTAATTCCTGTGTACACAGAGAAGCAGCACAAAACACCTGCACAACTGAAATCTTATTTAAATCTTTCAAATACATCCCTAAAGTGGAATTTGCCAGGAATACTTGGAATCAGACTCGATGATCCTTGTGGGCCCCTTCCAGCTCAGGATATTCTATGGTTTTCAGGCTTTTTTATGTCATACCTGTATTAGGCTCCCTGCACAGGCTGAACTTCACAAGATCAGGTAAGAATTACCACCCCAAAGGCACTGCTGGGGAGGGAAGCACTGCTATTCCCACCATCCCAGCCTGGAAAATCGGCCAGGGAACAGCTGGGACACAGTGCATGCCCCGGGGAGAGCTCCCAGCATCCCAAAGCTGGGCAGGGAGGGAAGGGCACCTTCCTGCAGCACTCACAGCCAGAAACCACCTCAGGGCAGCTCCAGGGACACCCAGCCTTGCCCTGCTCCAGGGACACCACAGGGGTGCCCACATCCCACATTCCATGGAGGGTTCCTGCTGGGAACACTCCTGTCCCTGTTCTGGGAGCCACAGCCTGGCTCAAAGTGCCTGTACCCCAAATCCCCCTGCTCATCCAGGACCTGCCCACGGAGGCTTTGGTTTCCCCATCCCTGGAATTTTTCCAGATCAGGTTGGAGCACCCTGCTCTGGTGTCCCTGCCCACAGCAGGGGTGGGACTGGATGATGTTTAAGGTTTTCCCAACCCAAACCCTTCTGTGATCCAGTGATTCCCACCGGGGTTTTTATGTCAGAGCAAACACAAAACCCCATCTCCAGCTTCCCACTCTTCCAGCACAGAAGACACCAACAATTTTTCTCTCTAGAGTGCCTGGTCCCAGTTTCACTGGGAATAAAGTCCTGCCATGCTCAGGGTGGATTTGCATCTAAAAAGAATGGGATGCAGGATGGAAACAAATTAAAAAACCAACTGTCACAGCTGAGGAACAAAAGGAACGCTGCAAACACCACCTACCACAGCTGCTGGGAAGGGAATGTGCTCTCAGGAGGGACAGAAGGGAAAAGGGTCGGCCAAAAGAGCCAGGACTGAAAACGAACGGATGGCGCAGGATCCTGGGAAGTTCAGACCCCACAGCTTCACACCCTCCTTCTCCGTGGCCCGAGAGGAACCCCAAATATGCACCTGTGGCACGTGGCAGGCAGCACTGCCTTGTAGAGCTGGGGGATCTTCCTGTTGATGAGGGGCTGCAGGGCCTCCTTGAGCCGGTGGTAGTTGCGCTCCAGCTCCCGCTGATATTCCTTCTGGTCCGGCCCGATCAGGCTCTTGTTCTTCCTCAGGGCATCCTCACACCTGGAAAACAAAACCCCTCTGAGAGCTGGGCACGCAGAAACACCCCTTGGCTACAGCTTTGTTAATGCAATAGTACAGCAACACCCATTCTGCCCCTCTGAGTGGGAGCCCTGGAAGCTGAGAATATTTCCCTGCCTGTTTTGAAGGGTTCTACCCCCCTGGACAACACTGTCTTTGACCTTTATCCATGGAGAAAACTGCCAACTCTTTGGGGAGAACTGGAATCTATTTAGTGAGAACTAAATAATAGACTATTATGTAAGGTTATCACAGGGTGAAAAATCTAAAGGTGTTGGGTTTATTAATGTAGTAAATAGATAAAAAGCAAAAACTCCAAGATGGAGGACTGTTGTTGTTTCTAGACCTTCTTCTTCTACTATGCCATATTTTGCAGTAGTAAGCTCCTAAAAATTACTGGATGAAAAATTCCACAGTTCCTGTGTACGTGACTAAAGCATTTGTCTAACATTGGTAGAAAAGTGAAAATATCTTTTATTTTAAGCTTTAATTGGATGATTTACCTTTAAGAAGGCCGTGTTATCTTGATAAGGAGGCATTCTGCTGCATTCTCTGTTGTGAGCTGTGTCTGGGTCATGCTGGTGACCTTACTTCTCTGATAAGACTTAATAAACTATCTTAAAGCAGAGAGTGCTGAAAGTTTCTTTAAAATCACTCCCCCATCAGGGGAAAACCTGTCTTAGAGACACAGCTAAGTCAGGGGCTGGGGTCCACACCTCTGGATCCCTGTGGGATCACAGGGAATATCCTCTGTCATGTGTTTTGGTAATCAAGGCTCAGCTGAACCGCCTGGTGTGCAGCGGTAAGGAGAGGGTGTCACACCTCCAATTCCATTTCAGTCCCAGAAAACTCCTTTTTTATTGTCATTTACTCTCCAGTTACATTTATCCTCTCTGAAGAGAAATAAAAATCTCATTTGCACAGAGCCACTTCCAGTCCCAGTGGATTTAAAGATGGATAGAATCAGGGGAGATTAATAAATAGCAGCCTGGGATGTTCATCAGGAACTCTTCTGCTTGCAAAGATGTAATTTAAATAAAGGGTATGATAATAACTGTATCAGCAAAGCCATTTATTTCATAGGGAAAAACTATGCTGCCACTGGATCTATTTGCTTACAACACTTCAATTTCAATTATTTTGGTGCTTTTCTGATTTCTTGGTGCTTGTAAAAGATGCTGGACGGAGCCTGCAGTTTGCATGACTCAAGGAAAGTAGGGCAGCCAGCACATTTCTCCAGGGAATTGTGCCAGCATCCCTCCACTCTGCTTGGAGAAATTCACTTCAGAAGGAAAAATCATCTCCTGGCCAGTCCAGCAGTTCCTCCTGACCCTGCCAGGCTGGGAGTTCACTGTGCCAGCATGGCCTGTTGTGATTCCTGGGACACTTCACAGCTGAGCTGGCATCACCAATTCCTTCCTGATCAACAGCAAAGCCATGGAGCAGCAGCACCAACAGGGAAGGGCTGGGCAGGTGAGGAATGAGCTGCACCTGGAACCTGGGCAGGTGGGGGACAGCAGGACAGCCCAGTGTCCCTGCACGTGTCCCTGCCTGGGGGGGCAGCAGCCACTGCACCTGGGGGACCCTTTCCATACCTTTTTGTGAAGTCCTTGAAACACAGCCGGAGTTTGTTGTGGTGTCTGAAGAGCTTTGGGTCGTTGGGGATTTCAGACAAGAAAACTTGTGCAACTTCTAATGGTCCCTTTAGGAGAAAAAGGGGCAGAGTGAGTCTGTCATATCCAATCGCTGGAGAAAGTTCAGCACATAGAAAACATCCACAAAACACAACATTTCCTTACACAAAGCATCCTGAAGAGCTGCAGCTGGGAAATCTGGTGTAAATCACCAACCTCAGTGACAACTGAGTCTCTTTTAGGCCTTGCTTTGTTTTATTTAAAACTCTGCTTTTGGAAAACAGTGTGAGAAACTGCACAGATTCTCCATTTGTTTTCCTTTATAAGGACTCCTGACAACTTTTGCTCAACTCACAACTAAGGCAAAGTTTAAACAATGCAGATGGAAGCCAGGGAGTGTTTGCCAGCACTGCAAACTCAACCCAGCACCCACAACTCCAGCTGATTTTTTTCCAGCTTGTGCACTGTGCTTTACTCAGGCTCCTTCAGTTTTTCCTCAGTTTTTCTCCACTGCTTTCCATGCTGTTGAAAAACCACAGCAGGACACAATCCTGCAGAGCCTGGCTAACAATGGGAAAGCAATGACTTTGAGGGAAGAGGAGCAGTCAGAAAAAACTGCAAGTGCCAGGAAGGAGCAGTAACTGAGGGAGGGATGTGTCTTCCCAGCCACTTTCCCCATTTTCAGGACTCTGACTCAAATAGCAAAATCACTGAGAACAGCTGGCCTGGACCTACCAGTGACCTTAAACATCCCACAGACTGAACAGGGAAAAAATTCCAAGGGAATTGAGAAACAAGGCCCAAGGCTGTGCACTCTCAGAGTCCAGCTGGGACAGTGATCCTCACCTGATTCACTGTGGTACCTACTGATCCCTGCAGCACCATCTGCAGCATCTTGGGGTCTGCAGGGTCTTGGTGGGTGGCAAAAGCCAATTCCTGTGTTTTCTTCTGCATGTCCTCAATGGCAACTTCGATGGGGGTCAAAATGATCTAAGCAAGAAGCCAGAACAGGATTTTTGTTATGGCTGAGGTTGGCAACTGGGCACAGACCTTCAGGAACACCCAGGTCACAGTGGGGTGGCACCACAAAGAGGTGAAGGACACCAACAGGACTGGTAGGGCTTCAGAAATGCATCATCTTGCTTCAGTGGCATCAAGACAAGGTTTGATTTTTAAATGTGTTTCTGGGCACGCCAGAGCTGAGATTTTTCTGAGTGGCACTCGTGTCCCTTTGGGTCCCTGCAGGGTTCCAGCACTGCCAGTCCCTGAGCACTGCTGTGCCCCAGTGACCACATCTGACCCTGCCCACCCTTGGAGCATGAACACAACCTCCACTATCACAGAATCACAGAATGGTTGGGTGGGAAGCAATGTTAAAGCTCCCCCCACTCCACCCCCACCATAGGCAGGACACCTCCCCTAGACCAGGCAGCTCCAAGACCAATCCAACCCGGCCTGCAGGGCTCTCCAAGGGGCCCTGCATGTACCAGGTCTGGAGCTGATGGGGCAGATGCATCCCTACACCAGTCTGGGCTTGGCTGGGGTCGAACAGGAACAGGGAGAAGTTCCTAGAACTCCTGAGCTCCTAGGGCATGCTGGAACTGGAGCTGCAGGAGCCTCCTGCACCACGCCGGGCAGCGCTCCCCACCCAGCTGCGGCCTCACCTCCTCCTTGTGGATGACGTTGATCCTGGTTTTGATGTAGGGGAAGGCGTGGGAGGTGGTGAGGATGGTCTTGCGCTTGAACTGCTCGTGCAGGTCGCCGTGGGCGCGGCCGTCCAGCGTGAAGGGCGTGCAGTACATGAAGCGCCGCAGGTTGTAGTTCTTGTCGAAGTAGGTGATCCTGTCCTTCATCTCGTACGTGTCAAAGTAGGGCTCCACGTACGTGATCTGGATGTAGGCCTGCAGGGACAGCAGGGGATGTGCTCCTCAGCTGCACCACCCCTGTGGAGCTGTGTCCTCCCAGCGTCACTGCTGGATAAAGCAGCTACGGCTGGGCTTTGCCTTTCAAGACCCACTGACACCGGAGGGAGCGTGGTGCTGGTAACGCTCGGTTTGTGGGCTGGGTAAAGCACAGCTCACTGTCCTTCCCCCTCCTGCCCTCACATCACCGAGTGGTTTGGGTTGGAAGGGTCCTTAAAGCCCATCCAGTCCACCCCCACCTCAGGCAGGGACACCTTTCACTATTCCAGGTTGCTCCAACCTGGCCTGGGACACTTCCAGGGATGGAGCAGCCACAGCTGCTTTGGGCAACCTGTGCCAGGGCCTCACCACCTCACAAAGAATTTCTTCCCAATATCCAATCGAAACCCTTTCCTGCCCTGAGCCACAGTACTGTTTCCCTGCTCCTGCTCTTTCTGCTCCACATAAAGGACGTGGCAAAAAGGTGACAAAATGCTGGAGCAGCACAAAAGCCAGGGAATGACAGAGCCCCTCCTTCCTTGCACCCAGCAGAGAAGGGCCAACACAGTCCAGGCCTCTGTCCTTCCACCTCCTCCCTTCCCACCCAGCACTACCAGGGCAGGGAAGGGAGTGACCAATTCTGCATCCCTGTGCTGGAATTATCTTCCCAAACTCTCCTCCCAAGTACCACAAGATGCTCAGCATGTGGATTTTGTTTCCCACATGGTAAAATTCAGGGGAGAATTTGTCCCACTACATTTTCAGCCATTCAGGACCTGCATTTGTGCCCTTACCTTGTTGGGATCAAGTTTACATTTGTCCACAGGGTTTGAGTCCTTGATCACTTCCAGAACATCTTCCCCAAAGCGTTCTCCATAAAATCCCTACAATCAAGAAGAAAGGAACTGAAAGCAAACATCAAATGCAGCCCTGATGGGGGCTGGGGGACAAAAGCACATTCAAGAGAGGTGAAGCTCCACAAGCCTTTGACAGAATGTGATCTGCTGAACCCAGGAGAATTCCAACAGTCACATTCCAGGGGCAATGGGAAAAAGCAAGCCCTGGAAAACAGGAGAGCTTTCCAACAGGGCCTGGTTCTGAATAAGGCATTTGGGTTTGTTTTGTGTCTGTGAGAAACTAAAATGGGTCAGTTTGGCATCCACTGGTGCTGGAAATGATAGAACTTCACAATAATTTTAATTAATGGTTTTCACTAACTTTGAAATTAATTGTTTCAAGCATAACATATATATATATATAAATTTAAAATAGCGTGTTATTCTCAAATTACTCTTAGTCAGCACTTAGCAAAGTTGTCATAACCTACTTTTGTGGGAGCACAGCCTGGGAAAATTAATGAAGCTTTAAGTTTTGATAAACCAACTCTGCTGTGCTTCAATGAACAAAGCCTGGGAGAGAGAGAGGGATTGTTGAGGCTGGACATCTGGAATGCAGAATTTATGGACCACAAGGACATTTTGGACAAACCAGAAGATAAAGAAGAGACTAACGAAGACTCAGTCTGTGCCTTGGAAAGACCCTACTGGAGGAAGAAGATCCTGGAAACACCACAGATTCTCAGGGAGAACCTCTCCCTGGTCAGGGAATTCCTCTCCCCCCGCAGAGGTGGCACCAGCAGGAGGACAGGAGACACCAGCCCCAGCTCTGGGACACCCAAACTGCTTTTCCAAGGGGCTGTTCTTGTGAAACAACTGATGGAAAGCAGTTAAACTTCCAGTTAAACCCTCTCACCTCCAGCCGATGGGAGATTTCGGCCAACTTGGTTATTGCAGGCTCCTTGTAAACAAACTCTTGCTCATCCAGGTCTCCAAACTTAGTTCCATAAAAACCAACTCGGAAGTAGGTGCCAAACATCCTCTTTCCATCCTAGGGATGGAGAAACAAGAGGTTATTTCAGGGTGGGGACATGCACACCCCCAAGCACAGCTGCAGGCAGGCTCCTGAATTTATGCAAAATGAAAAGAAATTAAAAAACAAGGGAAAAAAATTAGAAAGAAAGAAGGGAAAGAAAAAAAACACACCTGGAATTCAGCATGGATGCATTTAGCAGCAAACACCACAATGGAATTATAAACTCACATGGAATTATATGGATCAGTTACGACCATTAGCCCAACCCTGCAATGACTTCTCCCAGCCCAGGAGGAGCCTGGAGGTGCCATCATGGAATTATGGAATGGTTTGGGGTGGGAGAGACCTTAAAGCCCATCCAGTGCCACCACTGCCATGGCAGGGACACCTTCCACTATCCCAGGGTGCTCCAAGCCCCATCCAGCCTGGCCTTGGGCACTGCCAGGGATCCAGGGGCAGCCACAGCTGCTCTGGGCACCCTGTGCCAGGGCCTGTCCACCCTCCCAGGGAACAATTCCTTCCCAATATCCCATCTAAATCTATTCTCTTTCAGTTGAGGAAGTATCAGATGTCTTTGAGAGGAGCCAAAGGCTGTTGGTGTCATTATTTGAGGCTCTCCAAAGCCTGTGCAGAGACCCTGCAGGGGTCAGACACCCCTGGATCGATTCCCCCCAAATCCACCCTCCAGGAATTGCAGGGTTGGGCCCAAGTCAATGTCCAGTTCACTCACTCACACACACACACACGAGTGCTTTCTAACCAGCATTTCAGCTGGGAGGTGTGACACTCTCTAGAACTGTCTAGGAGAGGGGGCCAAAGTCACTCCTGGTGAAAGCAGATGCAATCCTGTGCCATGTACCTGCTTCCAGGGGAGCCAGTGGTGAATTTGGCCCCAAAACGCAACAAAAGTAGAGAAACAAGAAAGATTTTTTGCTGGAAAGGCAACGGAGAAAATCTGATTAAGAGAGAGAGAGAAAAAGAGAGATAGAAGAAAAATGCTTTAAAAATTAAACACACCTTTGCTTTTGTTAAAGAACTCACGCTGCATGCATAAACCAGGGATGCCTTTCAGCAAGAAACTCCAAAATGTTCACCTTTACTCTCGTGACAAAGTGGGATGCAGTTTAGGACATTCAATGTCCCTGAGCTGGGTTAGATTTTGGGATTTTCAAACAGCCCTTACAGGTGTCCTGGCTGCCAGGTTTTATTTTAGTATTTTGCTATGGCAAAACTGATCTCTTGTGGTGATGGTGAACACAATCTATGGAAGGCAAAGAGGATAAATAAGCCAAACTAAAATTTAAAAAACCCTTCAGGCAAACTCCAGACTGCAAAAAGCACTGGCATGGCCAGCCATTGCCTTCTCCTGGCTGGAGGAAATTCTGGAGCATCCCACTGGAGGTGCCTGAGGTATAAAAACTTTTACTTCACAGTTGAGCTCTGCCCTCCTGAAGGCACCTGGGGTGAGTAGCAGCCCTCATCCCAAAAAAAGCAACACCCAGCTGTGCCCAGGCTCCCTGCACCCTGCTCTAGCCTGTCCCTCTGGGAATCCTCCTCCAGAAAGGGGCTCTTCTCCAGCCCCACTGCCAGGGGTTTCATCACACCACAGGATGCCAGGGGCTGCAGAGCTGTTGCTGTTTTACTGGATGTGGCCATTTCCTGGATTCCCTGTCTCTGCCCAGTGCCCATCCCTCTGGATCCATGCAGGATTGAGCTACTGAACCATTTTTCCTCATCACTGCCTTTTCAAAGCCACAGTTTTGGATAACATTATCCACACTAAAGTCCCTCAATGCCCAGCATTTCCAGCTTCCAGCTCACTGTCACAGGCCAAAGGCTCTAACTCCAGGGCTCCTTTCTCAAGGTCCTTCCCCAGGCAGCACCTGGTGGAAGGTGGGGTTGGAACCTGATGCTCTTTAAGCTCCTTTCCAAGCAAAACCATTCCATGACTCCCTGTCTGCCTGAGGGAAATTCTGCCACATGGATCAGCTCCCCAGACCCAGCACAAGGCTTGGGCATGCTCCACAGGGAAGTTTGTGGGATCCTGCCCCAACCCTGGCACAGGGTGGTGAAAGACACACTGATTTGTAATTAATGAGCTTTTTCCTTCTTCCTTGGCAAGGGGTTTTCAGGGTGTGAAGCATTTGTAGAACCAGATCCCTGCAAGTTGAGTTTTTGCCATGGACACCTGTCCAGGCAGCTCCCTGTTACAGGCAGGGTAAAATTAACAGGGGAGGAAGAGAAGGCTGCCTGTTGATCAGGATAAATCACTGAGGAGTTCTGCTGGCATTTACTAAATCCATAAAGTTAGAGTTTTAGGCCACTGGGGAGGCCCAGGAGTGGCAGAGCTGCAGGGAAGCCCTGTGAGATTCCCTGTCCCTGTGTGAGGACAGCTCCCAGCTCATCCCCACGCAGACCAGCTGCTCTGGCTTTCCCTGGTAAATCCAGATGCTGAATCCCAGTAAAGGGATCCCAGGGAGAAGAGCCAGCAGTGAGGAGCACTGTCAGCGCCTGATGGGACTCATGTTGGGAATCTGTGCCTGGAAGCAAGGGAATGGAAGCAAATCCCTTTGGGAGGAACACCTGCAGACCACCCCGTGCCTCCCAGGGACACTCAGGAGCTGCCAGCTCCCTGGGATCAGCAGAGCTCAGCTCCATGCCTGGCATTAGGGCTGGGGGATGGCTCCGTACTGGGGTCTCTGAAACTCAGCCAACACCAAATCACTTCCCAACCACAGCACTGGAAACTGAACAAATAACTTCATGCTCCATGGTCTTGTTTCTGGCAAGAGCTAAAAATGCAGGTATGAGGGAGGAATTATTAAAAGCATCGTATCTCCTATTATTTTATCAAAAATAATAGGACTTTGGGAGGAGAAGAGAATGAAGGTGAACACTGAATAGCCATCACACAACTGGCAGAGCAGGTAACAGCCACCATGACTTATGAAGGTTCATGATTTGTTATTATGCATGGTAAATACCTTTCCAAATTGCTGGGAATAAAGTTTTGGGGTTATCTCTTGCACGCACACAAAAAGCTTTGCCAACAAGATTTGGGGAAAAAAAAAAGAAATCAGATGCAAGAGGGATGATCTGCTTCCTTCACCAAGACAGCAGCAGCTGCCTGAGGGGTGGAGGAATAAAAGCAACGCCTTCCAAACGCAGAATCCAACCATCTTTACCAAACTCAGCACTGTTATTTTCCCACTTAATTTTAACTCAAGGACCTTTGCAGTGTTGCCAACTACTACAAGTCTTTCAATATTGATTTTTTTGGGAAAGCATCAGCTCCTGGAGTCCTGTTTTTCACTGGCAACCTCCCCCTGCACAGCTTGATTTTTTTTTAAATACTCATTTAAAATTTTAAAATACTCAAGTATTTTTAAATACTCGTGGTACAGCATGAAAATATTTTGTCTTAACTTTTGTAACTGGAAAGCAAACCAAGAGAATGAAATTAATATTTATTCCATGAATAAACACACAAAGCCTTTCACTTGGTGTGTTTAAGGAGAGCTCAGGAATGCTTTGGTGCCAGAGTCAGGACACTGCAATGCTTGTAGTTGGCAACACCACATTTCTTGTGCCATGAGGGGGGTGTTGCTGTTGGCATAGCTCTTTGTTAAAACGAAATTGGGGGTTCCACAGTGTAAAACAAAAAAAACAAAAAGGGGAGGTGGGGGGGAAAAGGGGCAGAGAAAGGGAAAAAAAATTCCACAAGTAGGAACTTACCACAACAGACAATAGTAAGAGTGGGGAGGAGGGTCAGCAACCAGGGCGATAGAGGAGAAAACAGAAAGTATTTAATTAGGGAAATTCCATAAAACAAACAAGCAGCAAATTGGCAGCAAATAAATTTTAAAATTAAAAAAAAATAAAAAGGGTGAGCATCCATTAAAATATTTAAAATAAGGGGAAAAAAAGGGCAAAACATGCAACAAACCTGAAAGCTACAAAGCACAAAGGTCAGAAAAAGTGTGGCAATGAAGGAGCACGATGACAGACGAGAGCTGAACCCACGGTGTCTTTTACCATGCAGTAAAACATGACCAAGTGGTGTTAGAATCATAACCAATGGCAGGAGTCTCTCCAGGGGTCGATTTAGGGGCAGAATAATAAAATAGATGCTCACAGGCCTTGTTGGTTTGAACACATTTACATCATTTCCACACCTAGGACAGGTTCTCTGCTGTGCTGTGTCTGCCTGGACAAGGGGACAACTTCCAGGGCCAGCCCTGAAGGGTCAGGGTTTATTTTAAGCTGCTCAATTTCCTTTTTTTTTGCTAGGGTGGGATTAAAACTAATATGCAGACATCATCAGCCCAAATTATGTCCCAAAACACCAAAGGTATTTGGTCTCAGCCTCAGTTCAGTCAATGTGTGGTGGAAACCTGGAGGGAGGTGGCCCAAATGAGCTGCCTGATCCATAGAAAAGCAGAGATAAACTGGGAAGATTAGGCCTTAACAAGTAACATCATATTCACAGAGCTTTTTAGTGCTTTCTGAGACTTCTCCATGCTCATGCACCCACTGTGCCAACTGGACTAGGGCTGGAGTCAAACTGGCCCTGCAGATTAATCAATTGCTTTGTCCATTTTTAACCCAAAAGCGTGGTTCTCGTGGTGTGTGTTGCAGAACTGTGAGCAGACAGCCTCCTCAAAAACCCAGGCAGCAAAACTGGCCCCAGTTAACACAACTGAGCCCTTTTCCTGCCAGATGAACCCCTACATAAATTGATTGAGAACAGAAGGAAGCAGTTTCTCCTCTGAGATCAAAGGTGCACCTGCAGCAAACCAGGTTTGTGTTTGGTACCTCTGAGCATTGGTGCTTAAATCGACCCCTGTGGGTGGGGTGAAAATATGGTATGGAGGGATGATTTTCTGTGTCAATGCTGATGGAAAGAAATATAAACAAATTATAAAAACAAACTAGTGATGATACAGTGGCTCATTCACCAAAGAACCTCATTAGTGGAACACGTCAGCATCCATGCACTACCTACAGCTGCTTATGAAGAAATTCCTACTACAACCATGGTTTATTGGGATTTCTTTGGTTAATGAATTGTTTTAAACAGCAGACAGCAACAGAAATACCCACAACTAGCACATGTGGGCAAGCGTTGGCGTGAGTCATCTGGAAACTCAATTAGTGTTCTTTGCTAACTAAGATGGAGTTACCTACCTCCCAGCCAGTACTCTGTGTGATAAAAAGTAAAAAGGGCATGTCACAGAAACCAAAAAAAGAGTTTCAAAGGCCAAAACATGACCAGCAATAACCCTGCAATGGTTTCAATGGTTCTAAGTCATCATGCATCCAAAGCAGCCTCCTCTGGCCCAGCACAGCCAGGCTCTCACCAGCCCTTAGCTGGTGGCTTTTGCACCATCCACGTTCCTTCAATTATTTAATCACCACATGAACAAACAAATAAACCCCCCAGCATTTCTGGATGTTACCTACCAGGCTAAAGGCAAGGTACAGTGGGTTTTTCCCAGCATGCAAAACACAGTTTAAAAGAACATCGGGAAGGATAAACTGGATTTTTTAACTCTTGGATAGTTCTGAAGTTACAACAAAACCTGGTATGTAATGTTCTCTCGTGTTAAATTCCAGAGGAAAAAAACCTCCTGTTAATGATCCCTGTATTTACTGTGGATCATCATTTGACAATTCTCCTGGAATCTGAGAATAATGGGTTTTCATTTTCCTTGCACTGACCATTTGAAGTTTCTTCACAATTTACCCTGCAGCTGAAAATTCAAGCCATTACCTGGTGAACAATCTTGCTGAATGCTTCCTGCAGTTTACCATGAATAGTAGACAACTTCTTTGCATCTCTGTTGGCTTCATGAATAGGAATAAGGACTTTGTAAACCTCATTAACTGCTTCATACATGCCAGCCTACAAAAATAAGGCCCATCAGATTTCTCCATCACTTCAACAGCCAGAATTACACACACAGCATTTAAATGGTAAAACTGCAAAATGAAAATGTGGCTCAGATACCACTGTGGGGTAATCACATCTTTTCTTAAAATGTACCCAGAGATAAATGGAATAAAATCCTCAGTTACCCCTGAAATCAAGAGCCTGCTGTCAGTAATTAGGAACATTAACATAACCAATCCCGGGATATTTTGGATGGATACAGGCACAAAAGCACAATAAGCTAAACAGGATCCTAACCAAATCTATGGGAATTAAATATGGAAAAGCTTAAGTGCACATAACAGCTTTTTCTGTTCAGCACATCTTCAGCCTGTGTGACTTCTGCACCCACTTCTGGCACTCCAGGAGAGATGCATTTTGGAAGATCCTTAGGATCTCTCTCATGGAGTGGGTCCAGCCCATCATGGGCAGTCACTGCACAGAGTGGCTTAGCAGGAATTCCAGGTTTTTGCCCTGGATTTATTGCTGCTTGTGCTTCAGCCCACTGAATGACACTTCATACTGTGTAGTGGGAAATAATTCACTTGTTTTCCTTGGCTTCTGATGGATGCACTGGTGGCAGTGCATCCACCTGCTCACACAAAGCTCTCATCCCACTCTTTCTGAAGGGAGGGAAAACCACCATGGCCTTTTTCCCCATTGTGAACACACCAAGGCCTCTTGGTCCCAGATCCCACCCTTGGCATGGTTTACTCCAGAGGGCAAGCCAGGCTGTCTTAAACAATTAAAACTCCAAGTGCAAATAAAGCATTTACAATAGAATTATACACTCAGAGAGAAAACATTTTCCTTCCTACTGCCCAGCAGTGTGAGGTTGCTGGAGAAGGGAAGTAAAGAAATTAAAATCTACCATGGAGAAAGATGCTGCAGCCTGTTCCAGCAATCCCACCAGACCAGCTTCTGTAAAATACTTCCCAGAACAGATTCCTTCTTCGTCTGGGGACACAACATCATCAGAAACTGCTGACTCTTCCAAAACATTGGAAGATATGTTCTGAGGAAATAAAAGAGATAAAAATATATTTACTTAATTTAAAAAATACTCAACACTTTCAATACTTTGAAAGCCAGCTGATTTGCAGTCAAATCCTGGAATTTCTATAAAGGTGGCTTTCTATTTTCAGAGAATATATATGTAAAATAGAGCTCTCTATTTTTGTAGAGTATATATGTAAAATCTAGCTTTCTATTTTTGTAGAGTATATATGTAAAATCTAGCTTTCTATTTTTGTAGAGTATATATGTAAAATATTTATATTTTTGTAGTGTACATATATATAATACATCTATTTTTGTAGAGCATGTATATAAAATACACATTTCTATTCTCACAGAGCAGAATTTCATTCATGCAACAGTGAGCACAGTTTGAGGATGTAGGCACAGAGCACCCGGCACATGGAGCCACTTTGTACCTCAGCAGGAAAGCCCAAAAATCCCTTAGAGAGGATGCTGCCCACCTGAAATGTAACACAGCCCACAGGGAGGTATTTCCTGTCCTCCAGCATGCTCAGGTACTCGGCCACCAGGGCTGCAGAGTGCACCAGGCACTGGGCAGACTCGGCGTGGTTGCTCCTCTCCGAGTGTTTCCCTGCCATGTTCTGCAGCCACGTCAGCCGCAGGTCGGGGGAGTTCTGGTAGCCCTTGGCAATCCTAAAGGAAGAGAAACCCTCTGTGATTGCATTCCCTTTCCTTCTGAACCTGCACAGCCCTTCAGCACGGATTTTTCACACCATAGTTGGTCACTTCTGCTTAAACACCAACACCCCTCGGTGCTGTCTGGAAATTCCTGAGACAAGAAGCTCTAGAGATGGGAAGTCACCTAAATTACAGATTTTTGAGCCAGTTAGTGGTGGGGGAGCAGTGGGTGATGCTGAAGCTCTTGACCAAAGCCCATGTTTCACCTGAGACTGGCAATCCAAAAAAGTGTGGGACAATCCAAAAATACTTTTGGCAATCCAAAAGTGGGAGAGTCAGAGCACACCTGGCTGGCTCCCTACAACAAAACCTCTGCTGACTTTTAAGAAGCCATTTGTGCAGAAAGCACCATGAAATTTGGTACTTGGGAGCTTAACATGGCTCTGGAATATCTTTTGCATATGGAGACCATCATATGTACCACCAAAAAGCCTTTTGGGCAAGCAGGTGCTGCAAGATCCCCAAGTTTTCCCTGAAGCAAGCAGGAAGAGTTCTCTCTACTCAGGAGCAGGATGGGATTTCCAGGGATTGCTGGGGAATGAAACTGCTTTTATCCAAGATAAACTGCCTAAATGCCAAACAAAAGCTATCAACACCACATTCAAACACAACAGACAGGCACATATAGGTCTGTGAGAAGAGAGACCCAAAATTGCTCAGAAATCAAGTCCTTTAAGTGCCCAAATGTGCAACATCTGAGCCCAAATCCAAACAGAAAGTAGCTGTGCTGTTTTCAGGTGACACGGGATCATGGCAAGAAGTTTAAAACAGGATTAAATTCAAAGTAAAATAATTGCTAATAAAAAATAAGCAATCAAAGCTCCCAGCAAACCCAAGAGCTCCAGGAGTGCAGGAGGCACCAAGCCTTGCTCCAGCAGCATGTGGAACACTGACATCTCCTGTGCCTGCAATGCAAACTCTACCTGTACATCAGGTCAATCAGCATTTCTGGATCTTCCTGGTGCTCCTTCATTTTAACTGTGTCCGACAGGATCATATGGAGGTTGAACACTAAATCCTGGACCTGTGAAAAATAAGCTGGTGTAAAGAACTGGCAATGGAAATTGAGCTACATATTGTTATGTGAGGAACATGGTCACTCTGAATCTTTGTGTGTTTGCATCTTGTCAGACCTAATCAAAGACCTGAGTTTCATGTGATTAGATGATTAAAAAACCCCAAACACAAACCCTTTTCAGGGAATGCATGCAAATTCCAGTTCTAGATGGAAGTTTAGGCACAGCCTATTAATGAACTACATATTTCTTGTCTTGTTTATGCCTTTTACCTGGTCAGGAAATGTTGTCTCCCTAAGTTCCAGATCTTCTTCAGCATATGTCAAAATAGTCTTGAGGGAACGTCGTAGAAATTCTTCATTGAAGTTCTGGGATGTCCCCACCAGGGATGAGAGGGACATGGTCACCTGCATCTTCACTCTGGCAAAGTTCTGCAACAGAGATGTTGTTATGGTATTTCAGCAGCCTGGAGACAGTGCAATATCAGTGCTTTGGTCATGGCACCCTCCTCCTGACCTGACAGAGAAAAGAAAACTGAAGTTTTGCAAGAAAGGCTGTCTCAGAGCAGTGATTAGAATAAACCTGGTGCTGCCAAACTTCATAACCTGATGATTATTTAGCTCCAGATAAAGGTTCTCCTGCAAAAATATTAGTGTTGTCTCCTTCCACATGGTCTCCTCTCACACACCATGGACAGGATGATGCTCTCATGATACAGCCTTGATTCAAGACAGTTGCTTTTCAAGCCTAAAAACTGGAATCTCATGATCTTTGCTGCTGTCGATCCCCTCACAGTCCCTGGGCCCAGAACCAGGGTGTCCCCCAGTTCTGTGGGGGACTGTACCCAAAGCCAGCAGCCCCCCACCCCGTTATCTGCAACAACCCAGTGAAGGGCAGCAGGACTCACATTCCCAATCTCGAAGTTCTGCCTCATGAGGAGGTACAGGGAGGCACTGGCGTGCGACCTGATGGTGCTGATGCTGCTGCTGCAGTGCCTCAGGAGCCTCAGGCACAGGTCTGCACATTGCTCTGTCTCCTCCTCAAACAGCAGCTCAGGGAACTGGAAAACAGCACGGGAGGAAATCAGTGCTTGGACAGGCAGGAACGAGCACTCGGACAAACAGGCAGCAGTGAGGGTACACTGGAATGAGAGGGAGCCCAGTCCCTCTATTTTGAGGGGAATGATGCTCATTTGAATCATTTTACAGTAAGGCAAAACTGGCAGCACTGGAAGGCAACTCATTTTACCTCTCCCCACAACTTGCTCCTACATCTACACCCTCACACTGATTTACATCACTCCCAAGAACTCAAGCTTAATAGAGCTCCTCCTAGTACACCTACAGAAACTGGGAAACAAATCCATTTAAAATGAGATTTGTCCAGCTTAAACCCCACCTGTACCTTGTGCTCCCACTGAGCAGGTGCCTCCTCCCACTCAGTGCCAGCCAGCAGGAACCCACACCCCACCCAGGCTGTGTGAGCTGCACTTTTTGGTGCAGCCAACCCCAAAATGCAGAAATGCAGCTACTGCCCATGAAAACCAGGCCAGGCTACGCTGCCTGAAAATCGATACTGCCCAAAATAATAACAGCTTGGGGAAGGGATCCCATACAAAGGAAGAAACAGCTCCTTGTTCCCTCAGGGTGGGTTTCAGCCCCCACAGGGGATTCACCTTTGAGACCAAAGCTCTCTGTGTGGCAAAGCAGTGCTGGAGGTAAAGGGCACTTTGGTTGCAGGCCATGCTGTGCAGCAGCACTTTGAGCACCCCGCCGAGGATGCTCTCCTTGGACTCCGTCACGGACACGGTCTGCAAAGGGAAACCAAGATTCCATGAGAAAAAGGAACCTCTGTGTGTTGTGTGTGTGGGAGAGAGCAAACAGCTCTGACCAAAAGCTCTTTGCATGAGGGAATCACCCATTTAGCCAGGCCTGAGAAACAGCCCCGTTCTGAGCCAACCCCCAGGTGAGGAACACCTGACCTGTGGATAAAGCAGGTGGAATGGGGATTCTTTGTCCCCAGTGAGGCTCTGACCTTTGGGGACATTGTTCTACTGGAGGAAAAGCCCATAGCTGGGCTCTAGCTGGGTTATTCAGGCACAATCCTGGGGATTCCTGGGTCTCTCTGCAGCTCAGAGGTGGTTTTGGGAAGCATCCTCCTGCCTGCTCCCAGCCTGTCTCCAGGTTCATTCGTACAGAAATCAGGGACAAAGTGAGCACAGACCCAAGAGGCTGACCTGGAACCTGGTGATTTGAGGCAGATTTGGGAAGAACTGGAGGAATTGTTTGGGATAAGGCAAGATTTGGAGTCTTTTACAGTTCATTACTGAATAACTATTTCTTATACTACAAGGAGGGGAGAATCTTCAAATTCTCAATTTCAAGGCTGAAGGAGGGTATTGCAATGTAAAACCAGATTGTCCCAGGCTGGGACTGGGAGAGGCATCACCCCCTTCCTGCTGCAGCTGAACAGCTCTCTCAGCACTCGGGAGGAAGGAGCAGCAGGGAGGTTTTGTTTAACAAAGTGCTGCCTGGCCAGGTGACTGTAATGCCATTACATCTCCCTTTTTTTATCAGCCTCACCTGTACAACTATCTCTAGTGTATCCAAAATGATCAGGTTGGCTTCTGTCGCAAGATTCCCATCGATGAGTGCCTCGTGTTCTATCTCTGCCCTTGACCTAATCAGAGAAAACAAAGCAGTAAAATTACTTCCTGATTAAGGAACAGACCTATATATTTTCCAGTCAAAAATGTTCTCTCACTAGCAGGAAACTCCCAGTCTGTATATTTATCACTGGACAACACCACGAGGAGATTTCAGTGCACCCACTGAGAGGACAGGAAGGAAAACTCAGTTTTTTACAAATACAGACTTACAGAGGCTCCATGTTCATCATGCTAGGAGAGCTCACACTGCTCTCTGACACTTCATTACTCTCCCAGGAACACAACAACAGTTTAGACCCCAAGTCCCACTCCAAAGTGGCTCAGCAGCATCGTTAGGCATGCGACAGCACAACCAGGAACAGGACATGTGGCTTTATGCTGCAGGCTGTGGACACACGGTGGTGCTACACGAGCTGGGAACCTGCACTCACGCTGGGAGCAGCCCAGTGCAGCCTGCCAGGCTGCAATCTTATCTCTCCAAGCTGCACTGTATTTATCCTTCAAGCATAACTTCCTCTCTGAGGAGAAGGACACGGTTTTGCTGTTCCATGCCAGGCACTGGCTTTCCTGGAAAGCCTTGCAAAGTCCAGACACCCACTCACACCTGTGGCTCCAGGAATTCAGCAGCAGCCAGCCCGTTCCAGTGGCACCAGCTGCACTGGGCAGAGATCCAGGGCTGTATTGAAAGAGCCCAACCCTGGCCTAACCTGCCACAGATGCCATCTCTGACTGACTCGTGCCAGGCCAAATCCCAGCAGGAGGGTGACCAAAAATCCCAGAAAAATACACAGAAAGAGGGAGGAACTATTTGGCTCTTGGAGCTGTATTGCAGCAGCCCTTCCCTGCCACACTCCATGTCCTCTGGGAGCCGGGTCACACACCCAACATCTCCAGGGTAGGAAGTTTTGGGACCTGGCCCCATGTAAAATAATTCCATCTGCATAAAATGACAGCAGCTGCAAGCTGTGCACAGTTCTTGGGGTGAAAAGTCTTGTTTATGGGGTTTCAAAGGGCCAGGCTCTACCTACACACACGGGACACAGCAGATCCAGCCACAGCAAGCAGGGGTTAGAAAGCAGCTCTAGAGTTTTATTTAAGCAGCTCATTTTGTGAGGTGAGACACCATCCTTTGACCATCAAGGAATTCCACAGCTGTTAAATGTGTCCATGAGGTCCTTCAGGGAAGGAGAGGGCTCAGACCCAGTGCCAGCAGGGAACTGAAGAGTTCTTCAGGCCAAATTTTAATCTGGTGTGACTCTGGAATTTATACCTACATCATTTCATCAGCAGGTTGAAACACCCTGGTCATTTGGCTTTCCCAGTGACTCAACAGGCCTGGAGCCTTGGACAAAAAGCCACTACTTGTCATAAGAAGAAATGACATTTTTGTGTGGGACAAAGCAACTAAAAGCTGTGAAGATTTGCTTTCTACTCCAGGAATAGTCAATGTCTGTAAGGGTAAAATTTGGCCTGATCTCCATCTGGGCTCTGAGGACCCCATCCCTCAGTTTCTTCAGAGCTTCAGTTGGGCTGAGATCACTTTCCTAGGATTAGGAACAATTCTTTTGCTGGGAGGATGGAGACTGCAGGCTGCAATTTGAGGAGACAGAAAACGTGCACAGCAAAGCTCAAACACAACTCCTGAGCCCTCCAGATTAAACCACACCAAGAGAGGGAATTTTCAAGGAAATGGGTATAATAAGCCAAAAGAGCTCATTGCAGTCAGTTGCACACACACACACTGAGAAGTTCTGCCAAGCATCACAAACAATGCTGTGATGATTGAGTCTGCAGATGTACAAAATGGCAATTTATAAGAACTGCACACCAATGCTACAGTACCTGGCTGGTTTGTGGCTTCTAAAAGCACAGCACATGTGGAAAAACAATCAAAGTGATGGATTAGGACAGGAAAGGAAAGCGAGCTTTGTGAACTCCAGAATGCTCTTATGGAATAAAGGAAATATGACATGAGATATATATGCTATCAGTGGAAACTGCTAATGGATCTTCCCTCTAAATTACAGCTTAGGGCAGGGTTTTAAGAAAGGAATGGATTGTATAAATCTCTTTAAATCGCATTTGAAAGTCTAAGGAAGCAAGGGACAGTGGAAAGGCAAAGAGTTGGGAGGGTAGTGCTGGAGTAAAAGCTATTTGCTTTTTTTTCTACAATGCCAGCCCTGTCCAAGCCAGTGGCACAAGGGCTGAGTGGCTGCTGGCAGTGACCTTCAGTGGGGAGGGGGCCCTGCTCTCACAGGCCCTGGCACATGGGTAGAGCAGAAGGATAAGGCAGAGTTACTTGTCAAGCTTCTCTGTGTTCTGCCGCCAGTGAGTCATATCCTTTCTCCATCTCAGATTCTCTTGACTTCCAAAGGCACTCCCAGAAGGGCTCCTCTCTGCAGGAGAACAGCAAAACAACAGCAGTCAGCTGATGCTCACCTCTGCTGCACGAGCAGCAGCTCCAGATCTGCTCACAAGGGGCAGGTGGCAGCAAAGATGACCTTCTAGAGCCTGAGGCTGTGGCACTCACCCAGGATGTTACATGGCCCTAATGCTGTCACTGCTGAGTGGCATGAGACACAGAGAGGCAGCTGAGACACTCACTGCTAAGAGGAGTCCCTTCCTTGGACTGCACGAGGAGCTGAGTGTGCCAATCCTCGGCATTCCAACATTGCTGTCCTCAGCTGGCACCCAGAAATGTTCTAAGGGTGTTCCAAGACCCCCTTTCCCACCTCACAAGCTTTTATTCTCATTGCTGGGAGGGCGAGGGAATTTCAAGTGATAAAGACAATCTGGCCACATTAAGAAAAAAATAAAGATCCCCATCTCTCTGAAGTGATTCCTTAATTATGGCTCTAAACTGCTCATCCACCTTAGCCCACAATGACAGGCTTGTGTGTGGCAGTGCAGGAGACAAAACCACAGTTCTGATTCTTGTCCAAACCCCTGGGCCACCCTTTGAACTTGAGTGTTCGTAAAAATCACTAGGTTTAAAAATCATCAGAAGGTGCCTGCTAGGCCAACTACAGTTATTTCACATCTCCTTAAGTCAGCAGAAATGTCCAGGCCTTTTCAGAGCTATCAAAGCAAAATCAGGAAGCTTGTTTTCCTCTCTGATCCTTGAAAAGGACACTCTAGAAGATGCTAAACTGGAAGAAATTAAGGCAAGAACACGCCATAAATGAGATGTGATCTCACTTAAAAAGGCAGTCAAGTAACAAATAAATTGTCTGCAGTTTAGGAGAAGTGTAGAGATTTTGCAGACCCAGTGAAGGATGCTGCAAACTGCACACAGCTTTCCTCTTTGTCTGTATCCCACACCAGATGGGTGCAAACAATTGCTGGGGATGGGAGGAGCAGTTTTTGGAAAAAAGGGATGGCACAGAGGACTCCCTTACTTACCCAGCTGTCCTCTACTTCTTCGGACCATTTCCTGTCTTGCCCCTATGCTGCCCAAAATTGCTTCTTCAAGTTTGGCTCTCATGTCTTTTGACTTCTTAAACGTCAGGCTGTTCATTCTTTCAAACACTTTCTTGCCCTGCAAGTTCCAAACAAAACCATGAGGGAAGATTCTTTCCATTTGGGTTATTTGCTAAGAGTTAACAATTCAAAATGTCTAAGGACATGCAGCAAGAAAGGAACACAGATTAAGCTGGTGGGTAGATAAATCACTCAGATTCCAGCACTGCTACAGAAAACCCTCTTTTCAAAGTGACACTGCAGCAGATCTCAGATGAGGGGCAAGCAGCACAAACCGCTTGAGAAGTGGAACAAGGCAGAGACACTCAAATGGCTGAGAAGTAAACACGGGAAAAGCCTGGCCCTGGGATTGTGAATACAGGAAATACTTTGGAGAGAGCAGGAAATGCCTTTCTGCAGTCGTGTAAAGGATGGGAGCGTAAAGGTCCTCGGCAGGGCCCAGGAGGGCCTGCAGGAGGTTTCAGCTTGGCAGTACCTTGTACTCAAAGCAGGAGACACAGAGATAGAGCAGGTCCAGCAGGCGGTTGAGCTGCAGCACTGACAGGTCTGTGAACCACTTCTGCAGGACGCTCTCGTCCGCGTTCTTCAGCACCCACAGCAGGCAGATGAGGAGGCTGCGGCTGGACTCTGTAGAGAAGGTGGAGTGCTGCCTGCCGCTCTGGAACACAGTCAGGACACAGTGCTTCACACCCACACGCTCCCAGCACCACGCTGCACGACTGCCTCCCCTTGAGATGCCTTTCACAACCTCCAGCAGCTTAGCAGTTAAGCAGAGGGGCTCCATTTGTTAGCTCAGGCATCTGTCAGTGTCTCACTGAGAGTGCACCTAAATCCCAGCAAAACCGGGTCACAGTGCTGGAGTAAAGGCAAGAGAAGGCAGACATGGAAGGGTCTGCCTGCTGCCAGAATGAGGATTCCCTCTCTGTGCAGAGAACAGGGAAAACGGCCCCTCTGTGCCTTCAGCTAAGTGGGATTTAGCTGGGGTAGAATTTGTGCTGGAGGTTTAAAGCTCGTAGTGACTATTGCACTTCACAGAGCTTTCATAAGATTCTTTCAGAACAAGAGAATCTTTATCAGGGAAGAGAATTCTCCCACTTTCTGAGGTTTGTTGATTTCTATCCCTCCTTGGCATTTTCTTACGCCCCCCTGAGACACACAGCAACATGCAAACAGTGCTTTGTCCCCCTTGTTGCCCCTCTGCAACACCCAGCTGCAAACTGATGTGGGTCCCCACAGAACCTGTTGAATACTTGCTGGCTGACAGACTGAGGGTCAGGAAATGAGGAGAGATGGATTTGTACCGAAGAAGGGAGTAGAAAACTGCTGGGCCTGGTGAGCTGGGGGACAGATGTCCCTGCAATGGCCATGGCCACTGTCTGGCTGATCATGCTGCCACCCTCACTCTCGTAATCGTCCACGGCGACACAGCTCGGCCTCCCCCGCTGGTTGTGACTCTCTGCAGAGAAACACAGGAGTTTAGTCAAGCCCCAAATACAAGGCTTCACCCCCCAGACTCCCTCCACAGTGCTGGTCCCACTGAACTGGGAATGAAACTAAAAATCATCCCATTCGAGGGGTCCTAGAAAGAACAGGACAATGATTTGAGGGCATGAAAGCAAAGAAAGCAATTCCCAAATGCAACCTACACAACCTCAATACCTAAAACCCTTCTAACAACAGACCTTTTGTCCCTTTGAATACTCCAAATCCTTTCTTGTAGCTTTATTGTGTCATTAAACTCAAAAGATGTAGAGGACAACTCTAAATTCCAAACTATTCCTGATTGGACTCCCTGCCTTGATTTGAAATAACCTCTGTTGCTCTTTGGGACACTTTGCAAAGCACCCCTGAAAATGAACTGCTGATGGAGCACATGATAGGAGGAAGAAGAGGAACTCTGCTTATCCTTTGGAGTTAGGAACTCTGGTACAGTGTGAGGGGTGACTTTTTAAGCAGGTCAGAGACATGAAGGGAAGCTGGCTCTGCATCTACAGCAGCCAGTGGGATGTAAACTAAAATGCACTACTGGTTTTTTATTTCTGCCAACAAGTGGCCAAATGCAACTTCTGAGTGTTACCAAGCTTTGAAGGCACATTTTGCAAGCAAAAACAAACATGAAAAAATGTCAAAATCCCAACTCAGCAACAACCTCATCCGACAGCAAAGGCGTTCATAACTCAATTTTAGAACCCAAACACCCGAGTTGGGTGAGCAGATGAGCAGACAGCCAAGGCAGAGAATATCAAATACCTGTGAAGTCATAGAGCTGAGGCACAGTTTCCATGATCACGCCAATCAGAGGTAGATACAGCATTGCCACCCGGGCCTTTACCTGGGGGTCAGCGTACCGCGGGTCCGAGTCGTGGCTGGACAGCAGGTTGTGTACCATGTTGATGACCTTCTTATGCAATCCAAATAAACTGTTAAAAGACAGTTGGGTCATGCACATTAGTTAATATCTTCAAAGCAAACTCTCTGTTGTAACTAAGGGGCTTCAAAAAGGAAAAAAAGTCCCATTTTTTATTTTTAACTTGATGTGGACTGCCATTGCGTGTGGTTTTTTGATCTCCAATGGATTTTACAGATGGCTGGTTTTTCCCTGTGCCTTGTAAAATGGGCAAAAATATCTTGTGGAATGTACACCCAATATAATGTGGACACTCTCATATTTTCCATTAAAAAAACCCAAAGTCCCAGCTACTGCTGTGCTGAAGCATCAAGTCTACTAAAAACTATTAGAAAAACTTAGGGAATATGGAAAACAGGGAGAGAAACTTGAGAGGACAGTGGGTTTAGTAAAACTATTTGTTGTATTCTTCTTTTATTTCTATTTAACACCACTTACAGTGAGACAAAGCCTCCTAAGCCAGAACATTGCTTTAATCAAATGATCAGGAAGTTTCTGCTTCAGCTGCCCACCCTACCCCATGCAATTATTGAACCACAACAGGAGACTACAGATCCATAATTCTGAATAAAAAGTGGCAAAGACATGAAGGGATAGAAGGAAAAATAGCCCAAACGGCCTCTCTCATTATTCAGATGCAAAGCCCTTCTATAGACACCATGTGTGACCCTCCTTAAAAACACAAAAACTTCCCTGAATCTCTCAAGGGCTCTGCTCCTTTCAATCCCCTCAGCCACCACGCAGAGGCAAAACTCTCCCAGAGCAAATAGCAGGTTCTGTCTGCAGCTATTTGCTTCTGTAGGCAAACCAGCCAAGAAGACACTTTACCCCATGCATGAAGCAGCCAAGGAAGCTCAGACATTAGGCAGTAGCAAAACATAAGCTGCAATGTTCAGACCTGAGGTATTAAAACAAGTGCTGAATTTCAGGCAGTATCCACTTTACCTGAAAAGTAGAGGTGAGTTCTGGTTAAAAAAAGAGGCTTTGACTGGATTTTTGGGGGTTTGAAGTGACTAAAAGGCAGCAGTACAGCTTGGGAGGACATCAGCTATTGGAGCTGCACATCCTCCCTGTGGCTTTTAATCAAGCTATAATGAGATCCTACAATTGCTTGTTTGTGTAATTAGTGAGAGCCTTAACAACTAGGAAGGAAACGCTTATTTAAGTGACTGGTTCCTCCAGATAAAGGATAAAGAAAAGTCTTTGTATTATTTTGAAGGAGTGGCACCTAAATCATAGTTTTAAAAATTCAAGGGAAACTATCCCGCAGGCCATAAAACCACAGATAGGGGAAACATCCAAACAATACAGTGTAATTCCAGCCTAGGGATCCATGGATTTCTTTGTCACTTTTCCAGAGCTGAGTGGGCACTGTGGTGGATCGATCCACAGTGGAGAGGAGGAAATGCAGCCCCCTGCTCTTCCTGCCTGATAAGGCACCAAATCGATCTCGCCCCCTCCGTTATCTCAGCCCTGGCCTGGATTTCTGTCAACACCCACCCACACTTCTGGAAAACTGACTCTGGCACTGAACTCTGAGGGCTGAACTCTGATTTTCTCACTTCTGGCCTGCACCATCAGCCAAGATGGGCAGCGAGGGTGCTGTGTGTGATGGCCAAACAGCCCTGCAGTGTTTGCAGAGACAACTGTGCAGGGTCCAGCTGCTTGGGCTGTCACGTTCAGCTGGATCCCCTCCCCTGCACACTTTGTTTGTCCTGCTGTTCAGGCTGCAGCTGCTCTGCAGGGCTGCACTCTGCCCTGGCACACTGAGGGATGTATCCAACACACACCTCCAGGCACCAGGAACTGATGCCTCTTCTGTCCAACTCAATCCAAAGAGTTCTTATAAAATGAGATACAATTAAACATACCTTGTTAATGGAGCAAAAAGAGCAAGGACAGAACAGATTTAAGGCCCTGGATCACCTATCAAGGCCTAAAGCAGGTCTCTAACACAATAAGCAACTAGCTGAACATCCCTCTCCACTCCTGCTGCAGGATGATGAACTGGGGACAATTCTCAGCTTTCTCCAGTGGTGGCCACAATATTTTATGGAAGGCAAGTCTGAACTCTCTGCTGGTGATACTGTATGACTGTTCAAAGTCTTCACAGCAAGGGAAGAGCCAATCTGAACACACTTGATTTAGTTTATCTGATAGATCTACCAGGGCAAATGTAGAAGGTTTGAGCTTGAGAAATGAACAAACCTGAAACTACAGCTTATTCTGGAAGACAATAAAAATCTAAATGTTATACAGGTATCCATCTGCCCCCACATTCAAGAGCTTTGATCAAAATGCATCTCCAGAGCTGAACTGGTATCAGAAGGCTTTTTCTGGCTAGACAAGGTTTGAGAGAGGAGTTGTCTCCCCACTGGACACCCCAGCAAGCTCCTTTGTGCAGAGATTACCACCCTGAGCCAGGCTTAAGAGCTTGGAGGGCAGGTAGAGAACAGAAAGTTTGTGAAGAACAAGGGCAGACACAGTCAGAGACAGGGCCTGATTTCTAACCAGTGAGCAGGATGCTCCTCTGGCACAAAAAGGATTTCTGCAGACAGCACATATGGGTAAAGATTTGCTGCTTTTTCCATTTCAGGCCAAACAAATGGGACTGCACTGTGTTATGTATATATACAGGAAAATATTCCAGTTTATGGCATCACTTTCTTCTCCAAGAGGAAACAGAATGAATGTTTAACTCCAGAGACCTCTTGGCAAGGGGGCAGAATTAACCATGAATCATCAGCATTTGTCGACTCGGCTGATATTTCTGAGTCCACCTTGAGAAAAATGCCTGTGAGGGAACTCAGGACTGTGGAAGCAATCAATAATTTCCATTGCAACCCATTTTAAAGAGGCAAGGCAGAAAACAGCCCTAAATAACACAAGGAACAGGCTGGATGTCAGAAGTACAGCAGAAAATTATTTGCTGCACAAGCCAGGCAAGTCACTGGCACACTCTGCATGCTTGACTCTATTTGTCTATTTATGTAACCCACAGGGGCCTCATCAATGCATAATTTACAGTTTAAAAGAACTGGGAGAACCACAGGCAAAATATATTGTAACATTTAAAACCACCAGCAAGAGAGTCTTCCTAAATGTTGGAAATAATTTTCTTGTTACAATTGAGAAAACCTATTTTCCTTTCAGAGCTCCAGCAGTGCCCCTGTGGCACCTGGGGGCTCCAGCAGGAAACTCCTTCCTTCTTCTTATCTGGAAAAATGTGACTGAAATCAGATTTACAGACTCTGGGATGAGGGAGAAACACAAGGGGCAAGAAGAAAGAAGATTCTTAAAGAGCTGTTTTCTTATCATAGCTTACAAATTTATATAAATTCTGGCCATGCCAGGACTTTCTTTGCATCCACCATTTGCTTGGAATTACAGAAAACTCTTGAAAGACAAAGCTTTGTAAAGATTTACCCTTCTGCATCAGGATCTAGAATGACAGCCAGTTCAGTGAGCACCAGCCCGGCCAGGTAATGCTGCTGGCGGAAAGGCACAGACAACTCAAACATGTTTGCAATCTTCTGGTCTTGGACACTTGTGGAGAACCCAGAACTCTGAAAAAACAAGTTTCAGAAGCTGCATCATGAACAGAGTCAAAGCTTAGGACGTACATCAGAAGCAGTTTTAAGAATTAAAGACAACCTCACACCTTTTCCCTTTTTTGTTTGGATCTAGGCATATCTACATTTAAATTCCACCCCAGCTCAGTAACCCTTCCATTAATCCTGTTTGTTGTTACTGTCTTCCCGTTAGAAAAGTTAGACCAAATAACCTTTAGAAGTGGATTAGTTCAACTTTTAACTCAAGGATACTGAAGAAGGCTTTAATTTTATTTAGTTTACGTGATTTTGCAACTAATTAATCCACTTGAATGACACACTAATTCAAATTACTCCTTTTGAGCAGGCCAGGACTAAGCTGCAGTGAGCTCAGAAGTCCCTTGTGTTGCCAGAAATGGGTAACACTGGATAAAGTGTTTTCTTTTATGGCTCATTTGTGTTTGCCCAATATAAGTGGGGACCAGGTCCCTAAGGACAGTGTGTGCTCACTACCAGGAGAGGGATATGGGCACTCTTCTTTCAATAATAAAAGATCAAAAGAAATCAGAACCTGTGAGGCAGGAAAAGCTGATATCTAACAAAACACTTCCAAAAATACTAACCAGAAGGTCTGAAAGTACAGTGATACAACTGCCTCATAGGATTTAATTCTCAGCACCAAGTTCAACTTGTATTTCCCAAAGGATCCTGGTCACAGGATCCTCCTCAGTACCTGGGAAGTGGCTGAAGACACGGATGGTGATGGAGATGCAGGTGGTGTGAGCAAGCTGCAGGGTAAATTCAAGGTGACGTAGTGCTCGTGGCTGCAAATGATGCGCAGGAAGTCCAGCCTCAGAGATGCCAGGTTGCTTGGATTTGTTAAGGAATACAGCTTTGAAGACACCTGCAAAGTCCAGCCCAGAGCATTGCAGTCAGCACCAAGAGAGAGTGTAACTGCAGGGTGAGCCCCCCTGCCCCACCACTGCTCCCCAAAATCACTCCCAAAGCAAGAACTGTAGAGCTTGGTATCATTAAATGGTCACACCCATGTCCACACCACTCCTTTGTGCCAGAGATTAAATTCCTGATGTGCAGGAGCCACACACATCCCAGACATATCTCTCAATACAAGATCTATATACCACTCATATTTAAATAACTAAATGAAGAACTATAGACTTCACATATTGGGGGTTGGAACAAGATGATTTTTAAGATCCTTTCCAACCCAAACCATTCTTTGATTCTGTAATTCCCACATCCTATTGATTTCAGCAGGGAGTTGTGAGGACCACAGTGTGATGCATTAGCAGCTCCAAGATGCAGGTTGGTTTTTATACAGTATCTTTTATATATAAAAAATACAATTAATGACACATAATGTATGTAATACACAGCAGTCAACTTAAAATCTTAAATGCTCCTGCTGTTCTTTTGCCCCTTATAGAGAATGTTTTAGACTCTGCAGGGAAAATGAGTCTAAGCTTAGTCTCAGTGATCCCTTGTTATCTCCTCTGTACACAGTGTCAGAATGGATGTTTGTAGTCAAACAGAACTTTGTGGTTAGGGGTGATTTCCCAGTCACATTGCAAATGAGGAGCCCTCCTTATGGGGGAGGACACCCTGCATCCCCCAAAGAATGAAAGAGGAGCTCAGTGATCAATCTGATCATCAAGGGTCACTGTGTCCTTGAGAGACCACGACAGTCTGAGCTCCCTCACAGAACCTCCCACTAATTTTTGATTCAATTACTCTGAACGTGGTGAGCAGAGGGAATAATTCTCTCTTCCTAATGCATGTCCATTCACTCCAGGGAGTGACTCCTAATTCACAGTTAAGAGTGTAATCAGAGAGGCGGAAACCCTAAATCACCTCTGAGAATGCCCCGCTCTAAGAAGACCTGAACAGCGGAATTCTGCGTCCGTATTTTACTGTCTGTCCAGAGATATTTAACAGTAACAGGCTCTGCCACGGTTCAGTTAAGCCACAATGTTTATCTGCATTCACCTGTTTGTAGCAGGTCTTAATAAGAGAAAAAACAAATCCTCTGTCCATGATGGACAAGAGATCGTTGAGGAAAAACGCGAGACTGGTGTTGAGCCGCTCGACCATTTCCGTGTCCTGGAGAGAAGGAAGAGAATATCAGAAAGCAGATGAAGAACCCTGTGTGTTTTCAAGCAAACAAGAGGCAGGAGGGCTGGTGCCTGAGCTGGGCTCAGGGTAATTGTTTGCCATCACCTTCTGGAAGCGGGAGACTATATCACCGGCGATTGTGCTGACCAGCGCAGTCACGTCATCCATGAAGCGCTCCGGGAAACGATTCTTCCTCGGCGCATCCAGTTTGTCAGCAAAATACAGATGATGCACCATGCTCTTCACCTATGGGGATATAAATTACAGCACGGCCACTTGCAGTTGTTGCTGTTTCTGTTTGAAAGCAGGGGCTGGGAGACATCAGGGAGGTGTGTGGGGTTTGCTCACCATCAGCTCGAAGAAGAACCAGGCCTGCTGCAGGGCCGCCTCTCGCACGCTCCCGCTGCACACAACCCACTGCAGGGCCAGCTCCTCGTGGAAAAGCTACACAGAGGCAAACCCAGAGTCAGCCCGAGCCTCCAGAGCAGCTCCCAACACAGCCCCCATGAGAAATGTCAGCACGGTCCGTGGCAAGTATGGCAAACAATGAGTTAAGCAAACTAAATAACTAGGACATGACAGCAGTGGTGGCATCCCATAAAGAAATCCCCAGCTAACAATGAGGGATGAGGTTATGACATGTGATGTGAGAAACGTTTCACAGCATCTCGCTCCAGGATTGAATCTCAAGTGTCAAAATAATTTTCCACCCGCCCCCAAGAAATAATAATTAAAAAAAAGTTTGGTGCTCAAATTAGTTTAGTTTAAAAAGTCTACCTTTCTGCCTGGTCTGATTTTCGCAGGAAAAAGGAGTAGAAAGTGGACATATAAAGTGATTTGTACAAAGATGTATATTTACTGTGAGAAAGGACTTAAAACAGTAAGAAAGAAACATGGGGCTCAAACAGCTCTTGGATTTCTTTTCTTGGGACGACCAACCCACAGAGTGACAGCGGCAGTGGCCACATTTTCATTGCACAAAAACTCAGACTTTCTGACATTGTTCAGGAGGATCTCCTCTCCTCTATGGGAGCTCACTTTCAAGGTGACTCCCATTCCCTTTCTGGAGTCTCTGTGGATTTACACTTGGATAACTGCGCTCAGCACACTGAGCCATCCAACACATTTTCATTTTGCACACAAAATGTATCATTTACGTGTCTAGACAGTGCTATTCACATTTTCTGAAAGCCAGTAATAAACTGACCCCAAACACTATGGCCATTAAATCAGACAAGCTACTCCTGATCATTTAATTCTTCCCAATTCAACTCCAAATACTTCACATTCCCTGCAGCCTGGATATTCAGAGGTGTTAAGCACCAGCAGTTCCTAATGACCTCGGGGGGAAAAAAAAAAATCAGGCTATAAATAAAAGAATAAATTGCATCATGTTTTCAGAATGACTTGACCTCCCTGCCCCACAATATCAATTGTCTCCACTGAAATCTACCTTTTTGGTTGGTAATCGTCCTGTTAATGTTTGTAAGAAACTTGACGTCTCAGTGTGCGAAGACATACGATTACAACTTCGATCCGTAGCCTACGGAGTGGAGATGAATGAATGATGACAGGACATTAAAGTTTGCCGTGGATGGGTTTTGCAGCTCAAGGACAACAAAAATACTCTTCCAACTGTAGGTTTTTACAACTTTTTAAGCATTCTCAAATTCTTAGCCATTTACAGATTGGGTCTAAACAAAACGACAGCAGTTTTGATTGGTTTTAAGACATACAGGTTATTTAAAGAACTGCATGTTCTGATGCACAAATGCTGCAAAGCATGAAACTTTTCCATCGTTGCATTTTATCAACATGCACAGGTAATACTTGGAATTTCAGCCCATACCTCTCAATCTACCAGAGGCCAAGCGTGGGGGGATGTACCCACAGCCACGCCGCTGCTGCCACGGGCAAGGAGAAAATCACTCAAGTTCTGCTTCTTATGGAAATAATTTGCCATGAGAGCAAGTGAACTTGGACTAAATATTTTGGGAAGGCTGATAAACCGGGAAAGAGGAGCAGTTGAGAGGTACGTTCAAGGCAACCATGCAGTGGAGAGCAGCAGGCAACGGGGGCTAAATAAACTCTTTCTGACTGAAGCTGCTGTGAAGTTTTCATACTTTGCAACACAGAACAATACAATTGGCCCTGGCAAATCACTGCCTCCAGCACTCAAATTGACAAGTTTTAAGAGAGAATTTCACATGTGGCAATCAATTTGGGTTCACAATATTCCACTCAAACAAGTCATGAAGGATTACTGGACAATGAGTACTAAATGCTTGATGACAATGGCAAAATGGTTCACGACATTGAAAGGAATGGCAAACATGGACAAAACTATGAAGCTGTGATTAATGTTCCCACTTAGAAATGTGCTCCACCTGAAGCTGAAACTAGTGTGAGAGAGAGAGAAAAAAAAGAAAACAAAAGCAGTCACAGCATTTACATTTCACAGACCAGCAACCACTGAAATGAAAGGAGGGGACACGTTCACGCAATCAGAGGTTTTTCATGCAGCGTGGTGGGGTGGTGGGGGAAAAGATGATAATTTATAAAATCAAACTCAAAAGTTTTCAAATAAATAATTATTAAAAAAACCAAAAAAACCAACAAACCACCAAAACTGGAATATGCACTGAAAGGAAGATATTCTACAGGGAAACATCAGGGAAAACAAAGGCAGAAAAACCTCTACCGAAGACACCACCTGTGTTGACTCTGCACTTGGGCTGGGGTTGGATCCCCATGGGGCTGCTTTTGGACCACCAGTGTTTACCCAGGAATTGGAGCGGTCTAAGCCCTGGGCATGTAACAGAAAGCAGTTGGGAAAGGAAAGAAATATTACATGTTGCATGCCATACAGTAGTTAAAGTTCAGTCCTTACAAGCAATCAAAGTGGGTACACTGCAAACACATCAGCACTGAGAACTGTTGGGGCACTTGGATTCTCAGGTGCCTGTTAAGACATTGAGTCCAGAGGATTATTTTATATCTTGTGTACATACAGCACATTAATCCTGTCAACAGCTCTGCTCTGGCCTGTCCTATCTGGAACGCCTGACATTCAAAAGCTCTCCTCCTCCTGAAAAATCCCACTTGTCCTTTGCTCAGTTTAAACCCATTCCCGTGGAGCCAGGTGAGATTTACACTGTGGCAGAGGAAAATTGGTGATCAGATGTGAGGATGCTGTGAGGTTTCCAGCACAGAAATGCTGAGAAACTGAAGAGGCTGATTGTCAATCCTCACGGGGTTTCCTGCCTATGGAATAAAAATCCAGCCCTGCTGGCAGAATAACCCTGCGGACAGGATTTCACATGGAAACTCAGGCATTTCCTCTGGGCACTGTGGCAAAGAGAGGAAAGAGCACATACCTTTTCTGGAAACAACCTGCTTTGCCAAGCAAAATATTTGAAAAATTAACCTGCTTTTCAAAAGCTCAATCTAGCTTGCACTCCAAATTCTACTGCAATGGAGCATTTTGGCAAAATTCCTGTGGATCCCTCCTCTCTCTGCTCTCTTCTCCTTGAGACACTCAGAAAGAAGGAAAAATTTAAACTTGTGTAGTTACTAAGGCTGCCCCCAAGTCAGGAGCACTCAGGAAGATGCAGTGGGCTTCCCTGGACCCCAGGAAGCAGCTCTGAAAGGGACAATTCCTTATAAATGCCACACATTGATTTTGACAACCCTCACCTGAGCGAGAGCTCTCATCTGTGCCAGTTTAGGGCTTTTTCCCAATACATAAAGCAAAGGTGCAGCCCATTTCCTCCCAGTGATCAGCATCAGCTGCAAAGTCCACCAAGCCCAATCATCTATTTCTCTCAGCAAACTAAAATCCACCTCAAGGTTGAACCTGGCGTGAGAGTTGTAACCTGGGATTCAAACCATTAATCCACCGAGCTCCTCTAGGCAGAGCTCAGCAGTGCTGTAATTTTGCTTAAGATGTCCAATAAAAAAAATACTGATCACATAAGGAGAGTGTTTTAATCTCAATTACTTTTTGGCAGGAATAAATCAAAGCCCTGTGCCCTGCTCAGCCCCATAAACATGCTTTATTTTGCTCACAGTGATTTAAAGTCGAAAGGACTTTGCAGAATGCTGAACTAAGCTCATGTTTTGTAAAATCAGGTCTAAATTCGAAAATGCCATTATCCCCCTCACATTTCTCTCTCAGGTTTCCTAATCTTGTTGCTCTGGTTCTGAGGATAACAATTAAACCCATAATGTGCTTGCAGAAGCAAAAGTCATTTTGTAAAAATCTAGAAAGGGAAGGATTCTTGCCTCTTCAGAAAACAAGAGAGTGCAAGAGCTTCTTATTGCTTGGCAGAGTCACTGCAAATTTCACAAAGCTGCTGTTAAATTCTGTTCTGCCCCTGGGGTTCAACCTGCAGCTTGGTCTGTGCAGGGATATAACCCACACCTGTGAAAATCCACTGGCAGAGCAATGAAACTCCAAAATATGTTCTGGGTTTTCCCCAGCACATTTCCAACATTTCAGGAACACTTTGAACATGTCTTTTTAGACATTTAATAAATTTTCTTTAGCAGGGAGTAAAATTTACATGGCTTCAACTCACAAATGACGGCAAAACAAGTGACAGACCTAAAACCTCCTCTGCTGTGACAATAAACAGAAATCTTCCAAATCCTGAAAAGGGTTTTCAAAATGAAGGAAAAAGGTGATAAGGGAGACTTAAAGCACTTGTACCACACCTCTAAATATCTTACATTAGAATAAAAAAGAACACAAAACTGGGCTTTGAAGACATCCCTCAAACTACAAAACCCCCACTATTTGAGTTGTTTTAAAGCAGAAAACCTCCTGTGATAGGGAACCTGCATTTCAGATCAGAATCTAGCTGGGAATATTCCTCAAGCCATTACTTGGAAAAGCAATAGGAATTTTTGCATCCTTTGACTCATGTCAGCATCTCAAGAAGTGTCTCATTTTTGTTTATTGATATTAAGTAGAAATAATTATAATCAACTAAAAGTCTGCATAGCCAGATTGAGGTTAATTCCTCATGCTCACACTACCCTAAAGGAAACTTTTCCCTCTACAATTATCCACAGAACAGGTTTTCCTTTAAAGCCTGGAGTACACCTCTGGAAGAAAATCTCTCTTCATTTTGTATTGTGACATTATTCACCAAGCCAGCACACGTTAAACTCCTGATAGCCTGGGTAAATTCCATATGCACATCAGTGCCTGTGGCATTTCACAAAAGGTCAGGCTTGTTTAATTAGCAAGATACTGAAGTGGTCTTTAAAATATTTTAAGACTTTTAAGTCCAGACTTTGATGTAAGAAATAATCATTTGCCTACCCACAATTCTTCAGCCTCTTATTTGGTCAGCAAACGATGTTTTTATTCATTTAAAATTGGTAACCTCTTCCTCAAACTGTGTTTTTCTTGCTCTTATATAACCCAGCACCAGCCATGTCAAGCCTGTCTGGTCAGGGTGGCAGCTTTGGTAACAATCTTGCTCCCTAAACTTCCAAAGGAATTTAACAGCTCCCTGAAAGGGCTCAGGAATTCACCTGTGCTGAACAGTGAAAGGTCATGGTGGGAAGGAGTCTCACCTTGGTGAAATTATCACAGTTTGAAGAATAAAAAAACAAGAGAGAACCCCAAAGCAGCTCAGGCACCCCTCTCAAGGGAGGGAATTACCAACACTGCCTTGTCCTGGCTCATGCCACCTATTTTAGGCACAAAATGAAGGCTCAGCTTGGGACCGTGGTGGTTCTGTGTACTCAGAAGCCACCAGGAGGAGATGGATTTACTGATCCCTCAAGAGCCGGAGTAAAACCATGCTGGATGCTCTGCATCCACACTGAAATGTCACTTTTTTGGAGTCAGTGTGGGAGTCAGTCCCAGTGCAGCTCAGCTGGCCAGACTGTGCCTCTCACCAACCAACCCAAATCCTCTCTGGGCCGCTCAGCGACCAGGAATATTCCTGCTGTGTGCAAGATACCTGCTCTGGACACGAGGACTAGAGAAACCTGAGCAGCTGAACGCAGAGGAGAGGAGAGCTTGGGACTGGGAAGGAAGAGTGGGGTCAGAGGGTGTAAGGTCTGGGGAGACACAACAGAGCTGGGCACAAGATTTGGCTTCTTGCCATGCAAAAAATGAGGAGGAGACAAATCCAGGAGGACTCCTGCCCTCAGCCCCCACACTTGTGGAAGCAGCACTCCAGGATGGCTCTAACAAACCAGGCAGAACCATTTCCAAGGAGCGGCATTCCTGTGGTGCCAACAGCAGCTGCCAACAGGGAAAGGGCTGAGGAGGGGCTGGGACGACCCCCAAGCCCTTCCCTGGTTTTCAGGAAGGACTGGGCAGTGCTGGGGCTCTGAGGGGTCCCTGGCAGGACAGACCTACCTTGGTGCCGATGATGGAGCGCACCTCGTCGTCGGGCGAGGTGGGGGTGCCCGAGATGTCGGGGTTGCTGTTGCTGAGGCTGCGCGAGCGGTTCAGGTTGAGGCTGGCGGGGCGCACGGCCGACCTGGCCATGGTGGCGTAGTGCACTGACCCCCCCAGGCCGCCGGGACCTGCGGGGACGTCTGGTCAGTCCCGCCATCCCTCACCCAGGCCCCTCAGGACACCCAGACCCCTCAGGACACCCAGACCCCCTCAGGACACCCAGGCGTCCCCTGCCCGGTCAGTCCGGCCATCCCTCACCCAGACCCCTCAATACACCCAGACCCCTCAGGACAC